>CM067171.1:60278806-60296306 GCA_034093135.1 Erigeron breviscapus | reverse complement strand
TTTTTTAATTAAAATAAGGGTGAGAACTGAGAACCACTAGTTTTCCTCTCTCTTTTCCTTTTTTGGTGTGGTTTTTTAATTTTTATTTTTTGATTGTTTTGTTAATTTTTATTTTTTAAAAAAAAAACTCATTCCAAAAAAAAATTAAAATTCTTTTTAAAAAAAATCATATGGGTTACGTGTTGGAAACGTATGGATACGGTATCTTTATCCGTTCTAAAGGGGTTGTCACCGGACGCATATGGGAATGATATGGATTTGATGGGGACATAGAGATGGTGGCGGTTGGATACGGTACGGGCGTAGCCTTAACTCTAAGGGCTAAGCCCTTAGCCCTTAGAGTTATTTTTTAGTGCTTCTCACGGTTCTCACTATTATTTTGGTTCTCACTTGATCACTTCACTATATATATATACGAGTCATATGCTCGCGCAATGCGGTGGCGATAGTGATAGTGGTGCAGGGTGGTGGTCGCGGAGACGGGTGACCGCGGCGATGGTGACGGGTGGTGGGGGCGGCAATGGTGGTGAATGTAAAAGTAATTGATGTTAAAGGAGGTAGTGTAGTTATTTTAAGGATTGAAGAATTTATGTTGTAAGTTATTTCATTAAAAGTAGGGTAAATTACAAGGATGGTACCTGGCGAATACACCAGATTACACAATTCATACCTATTTGCAAATATTTACGCGAGACATACCCATGGTTTGCAAATTTGCACAATCACCATACCTACGGCTAACGAGCTGACGGATCGTTAAGTTTGGTCATGTGCCGCTCACATGAGGAGGTAAAATCGTCTTTTTTCACTACTTCATCTTCATCTTCCTCAACCTTATCTTCATCTTCATCATCAATTAACAACAATCTCAAACACCAAATCTTAACAAACAAAATAAAATCAAAAACATAACTTTTAGTTTTATATCTTTATATTCATTACAATTTTTTTTTCCAAATTAGTCTATTTTAACACAAAAGTGATATCTTAATTCAAATCAATACATGATAAACACAGCAAAAATTCTACCTGGCCACCATCAGCACAACAGCCAAACTCCGACCACCATCACCACAATCAAACTCCAGCCACCATCACCACCACTAAACTTGGGCCGCCATCAACACCGCCAAACTACGACCACCATCACCACCACCAAATGCCGGCCATCATCAGCAAACATAAACCCATCAACACAACCATCTACCTTAATCCAAGATCTAAAAACTAATAGTAGATATATAGATCTGGGTTTTACTTGATGGGATTTAGCAGTAGCCAGACCACTTGGAATTCTTTGTTTCGAATTCGAGTAGTAGCAGAAATCAATTACATCGTTAACCAAATTCTAAGTTCGATTCTTTAACTCTTTTATTATTATTATTATTATTATTATTATTAATATTATTATTATTATTATTAGTTTTTATATAAAATCACTTTCATTAGAAATTCGAGGATTTACAAGAAATTAGTGGGAAGCCGAGATACTATCTGAGCCCCACCCCTCTAGCAATAGCAAAACTAATCCTACTAAATATACGACTTGTAGCAAAACTAATCTTATTATTATTATTATTATTATTATTATTATTATTATATTATATATATTATTTTTTTATTATAATATATATAATAACTGTTTATTATATAATATATATATATATATATATATATATATATATTATTATTATTATTATTATTATTATTATTATTATTATTATTAATTATTATTATTAATTATTATTATTATTATTATTATTATTAATTATTATTATTATTATTATTATTATTATATTATTATTATTATCATTATTATTATTATTAATTAAAAAAGAATTTACTAAAGATTTGTATGTATTATATATTATTACAAAAATGGTACCCAATGTTTGTTTGAAATTGCACTAAAAGGGGTAGATATGGGGTTAAAACAATCATTTATACATTCACGTGTTAGGCACATGACCAAACTGGTTTTAAAAAAAGATGTGTATTTTAGGTACTTTAATTCCTTAATTGGGATTTAAAAAAAAATGGTTGCTCCTTGATTATGTATTATAGATTATAGATTATAGATTATAAATATTATAGATTATAGATTATAGAATAAATATTAGAGATTAGAAATGGTTGCTCCTTGATTATGTATTATAGATTATAGATTATAAATATTATAGATTATAGATTATAGTATTATAGATTATAGATTATAAATATTATAGATTATAGATTATAGATTATAAATATTATAGATTATAGCTTATAATTATATAATAGTATAGATAGTATAGATAGATTATAGATTATAGATTATAAATATAGATATAAAAAAAAATGGTTGCTCCTTGATTATAGATTATAGATTATAGATTATAAATATTATAGATTATAGATTATAGATATAAATATGATAATAAAAAAATTTGATTAATATTATAGATTATAGATTATAGATTATAAATATTATAGATTATAGCTATATATGCCTATATATAGATATAGATTATAGATAGATATAGATAGATTATAGATTATAGATTATAAATGTAACTATAATTTTAAGGGTAAAAATGGTATTTCAAAGGCTGAATGTTTAAATAGAAAAAAAGGTACTTTTGATTTATAAAGTATTATAGATTATAGATTATAAGCATATTAATGTATAGTTTAAAAATAATTAGAGATTAGGAAATGATATATCCTCATAAAAAGATAGTCTAATTAGGTTATTGATTATAAATTTATAGATAGATATAGATAGATTATAGATTATAGATTATAAATATTATAGATATAGATTATAGATTATAGATAAGATTATAGATTATAGATTATAGATATAAATATATAGATTATAGATTATAGATTATAAATATTATAGATATAGATTATAGATTATAATATTAGATAGATTATAGATTATAGATTATAAATATAAATATAGATATAGATTATAGATAGGTTATAGATTATAAATATTATAGATTATAAATATTATAGATTATAAATATTATAGATTATAAATATTATAGATTATAGATTATAAATATTATAGATTGATGCTTTATAATTTATATAATATATAGATAGTATAGATAGATTATAGATTATAGATTATAAATATAGATATTCACAAGTAATAGATTATAAAAAAAAATGGTTGCTCCTTGATTATGTATTATAGATTATAGATTATAAATATTATAGATTATAGCTATATATGCCTATATATATATTATAGATAGATATAGATAGATTATAGATTATAGATTATAAATATAAATATAGATATAGAATTATAGATATAGATTATAGATAGATATAGATAGATTATAGATTATAGATTATAAATATAAGATATATTTATAGATTATAGATTAAGATTTAAAAAAAAATGGTTGCTCCTTGATTATGTATTATAGATTATAGATTATAAATATTATAGATTATAGCTATATATGCCTATATATATATATATATTATATATATATATTATATATATATATAATATATATATATATATAATATATATATATAATATATATATATATTATATATATATATTATATATATATATATATATAATATATATATATAATATATATATATATTATATATATATATTATATATATATATATAATATATATATATATATATATTATATATATATATATTATATATATATATATTATATATATATATTATATATATATATAATATATATATATAATATATATATATATAATATATATATATATATATATTATATATATATATAATATATATATATATTATATATATACATACACTTCGTACGACTCAACAATCAAGGGATAATAGATGCTTATATATAGGGTCAACCACAGCCTTCCTACCACATCTATAACCCTTTGAGAGCATTGTCATCTTCCATGTATGCACTACCATCCTAAACATAATATATAATCACAATCGAAATGCAAATCAAACTAACTAGCAATCAAGTCAACAACAAGTACGTGTACACTTTCCAGACCGAATCTCAATCGAGTAGGGGACTACGGAACTCACCTCAATCGAGCAATCTCAAGTTAGAACAAGCTATAATCGTCAAATGATCGTCTCGTGTCCACCACCTATCAACATGCATATTACATTCACAAGTCAAGTCTTAGCTTTTATGGTTGTGCTAGTGATTTCAGGTTTATCGCATGTAAATTGGATAGAAATGGCTAATAACGACTCAAGGAGGGTTTAACGATGCTTAAGGATAAGTGCATAGAAGTCTTGGTAAAGGAAAAGTCAAATTATGAAGATATGAGACTCATAGACACTTATGAGTCGCATATATAGCTGAAGAAATGGATTTTGTTGACATCTTCAGGTCCTGAGACTCATACACAATTATGAGTCGCAAATAATGAAACAGTGAGCAAGAGATTTCGAGCTTCAGGGTGATGAGACTCATAAATCCTTATGAGTAGCATGGTCTGACATATTATTTTGGGAAAAGCTGCGTTATGAGACTCATAGGATTTTATGAGTCGCAAATAATGAAGCGGTGAGCAAGAGATTTCGAGTTTCAGGATGATGAGACTCATGAGTCCTTATAAGACTCTTGAACCATCAAAATATGGTACATATATATTTCGTGCCATTCCTAGTTGGAATTATGACAAGATTAAACTTTAAACAATGCTACATTGGCCTCTTTAAGGAAGATCACATCATTAATTTGGTTGTGCAACATGGACTAGATGTTCCCGCAATTAAATAGGTAAAAGAGGTTTTTAAGCAAATGTTACAAGATGTTTTTGCAAGTTCTAAAAGGAGACGTAAGGAGTATGAGAAATTGTGTAAGGATTTAAACAAACCATGTCTTGGTCCTAATTGGGATGTACCCACTAGGTGGAACTCCACTTGGAAAATGTTTGATAGCGGTATCCAACAAAGAGCTACTTTAGAATTGTTCCATGATGGTCTTGTTGAGAAAGATTTGGCACAACAATTTCCTACTTCGGGTTGGGATAGTATTGTAAGATTAACCGAGTTACTTGAAGTGTTTAAAACCTCAACCACTATTTTGTCCGGAGTTTATTATTGTAACATTTGTGAATTTTGACTAGTTTGACTTGTAATTAACGTGATTAAATGTAATTCGATTTCACGGTTTAGTGAAATTTTATTTAATATACCCGTTATTGACTTAAATGAGCTAAATGACTAATTAATATAGTTAGTTGAATCATTTAATGCCTCTTTGACGAATTTGTGACGTATAATATGCTAGTCGGGTTATGTGATCGGGTTAATAGGTCGTGTGGATTTAATTGTGACGTAAGACGATTTATCAATTTGACTAGAAATGTAATTGGGTCGATCCGTTTGATCCTCTTGAACCGACCCAAGACCCAAACCCTACCCATTTCCCCCAAACTCTTACACTCTCTCTTTCTCATCCATTCACCCACATTCATTACCCTTATCCTCTTTCTCTCTCTATATTCAATGCAAGACTTCTCTTTCTCTCTCTCTCTAAATTTCTAGCTCATTTAATGTTCATATAACAAGATTTGTGCAAGAATCTTCATCATTATCATCATATAAGCATCATATCAAATATTGGATTCTTCAAGTGCAAGAAATCTCCTTTTATTGCTTAATTTCATATTTAAAGCTTTGGTGGAAGAATTGGTAAGAAAACTTGTTTCAAATATGCTCATTTTATGTTTACAATTGTATTACTAGTTGAATCTAAGCAATCTTGGGTCAATTATCAAGTCAAAACTATTTTGGGACTTAATTAGGGTTTATTTGACCAAAATTACGTCAAGGTCAAAATTAGCATGAAATTGAGGTTTTGGACTGAGATTTTTGTATGGAAATATGTTTGTTATAGTCATATATGTTTAACAAAACTCAAAAATGGGTCTTGAAGCTTGTCAACTCATAAACTAAGTCAATTAGGGTTCTTGATTTTGGTAATGGGTCAAAAACCGATTTGAACACAAAATTCATGTCTTGGATCGAGTCTATGGAGTGGGTTAAGTTTATTCAAGTATGATTATGTTAAACAAAGTATACAAATGGATTTTTAGCTAAAACAGATCAGATTCTTGAGCTAAATTAGGGTTTAAATGGTTGAAGGTCGAGTTTGACTTTTCTGGGTCAACTTTGACTTCCCAGAATTCTGCATGTTTCCCTGCCACCGTCTGCTACGGCTCCTTGGCGTCCCAGACGCTTCTTAGCCCTCTCCGGCATCTCTTACGGTCACTAGACCGTCTGAGACGGTGCCCCCAATTGTCAACTTTCATCCTCAATTTCCCTACCTCCTGACTTATGGTAGAAAACACTATGCAGACGCCAAAAACCCTAAATCCCTGCCATCGTCTCTTACGGTGGTACTCACCGTCCCAGACGCCGGTTCAGGTTTAGCCTACCGTCCCACACGCCGTCCCTCGTCGTCCCTTACGCTGTGCCTTTTCTTTCCACTGTTTGTTACGCTGCACAGAGCGTGTGAGACGCCAATCCAGAAACATTGTTTCCCTGCTTTTCCTAGTTTGAAGCCCATCCTTCTAGGGCCGAGTCGGGCTTTTCGTTGGGCCCTTTCTCGACTCTTTTGGTGACTTATTAATGTCACAATAATCATTCAAATGTCGAGTTATTAAACAAAAGCCAATACGTATACAATTAAGTAACACAACCTTGGATATTAATGTGTATCTTATATATAATGATAGGTTGTGGACACGAGACAATTATTGAACGCGTATAATTCGATCTTACCTTCTTATTGCCAATCAAGGTGAGTCTCGTAGCCCCTACGTTTATCTTTTTGGGGTGGAAAGTGTACTTGTCGTTTAAACGCTTGTCGGTTGATACAATTGATTATGATATGAAACGAGACGTTAGTTATCTAATTGTTTGCTTGTGATACATGTTATTTGACGATTATATGTGACGAAAGACGTTATATTATATTATGTAAGACGTGACGGTGGATTGACGAATCCACATCCGGTATGACCATGGCCACATTATGACGATATTATGACGTATATTATATATTATGTAAGACGTGATGGTGGATTGAATCCACACCCGGCATGATCATAACCATGATACGGGTTGTTGAACCCACATTTATGTATGTATTGATGATTTATTTGAGACGTTGACGTTGTATATGTTGAATTATGCTAACGTGAATCCTTTTAGGGTTCCTTGATGTGTTTAGGTATTCTAATCCTCGTATATCGTCATTAACATTCATGTCCAGATCCATGAATGTAACTGAGGGCTGACCAGAAAGGTCAGTCTCCAGATGACCTTCCCCAGTTTCCTGGATGGGTGCATCTGTTGGAGGATCAGATACCGAAGTATCTTCACCAGGGATAGATGTGATTAGAGTTGTTTCAGTTATGGTTGCTCTATCCTCAACCACAACATTAGACGAACTGGAGGGTCCCTCATTATTTTGAGCAAGCTGTTAGGGGGAATGTATTGGATAAGGGAAAAGGTTTAGCTGTTGATGCATCTTGCCCAGCCGGCCACTGATATTCCTATGTTAGAAACTGGCAATGCTGATGTACTTCCTCCAGTTTCTGATAGTGTAAGCAAACAACTGGCCAGACTTGGTAATCAAATTAAAGAAAGAAAGAAGATGAAACAAGCCAACCAAGTTGAAGCTAGAGCACATCTTGCACAGATCAAACTGCTTGATATGAGTGATGCCAATCTTTTGGGAATCACTAAGGAGGAGTATGCCAGAGTTAAGCATGATCCCAGGATAGTTGACCAGTTGAAAGAAATGCTTGATGTAGAACTGGACAGACACTATCCCGATGATGAAGCTGAATTCGATGCCAGAAGTTTGAACATATCAGTGGAGAAGGCTAAGGAGAATAGGGCCAGTGGGATTCTAAAAAGAATTGAACATGTTAAGAAGGTTGTGAAAAGGGTGTTGAATCCACCAAGAAGGATTTCTCAACCAAGAAGACCACTGACAAGAGATGCTGACCTTAGCACATTTGTTGAACCAACTGGCGAGGTATCAAATGAAGACATCAAGTCCGCTGTACTGGCTGCTGGTGCTGGGAGTATAAAAATAGCAAATGAATCTGAAGCAAGAAGCTATTACTCCCAGATCATGTCAACCAGAAGACATAGTGGTACTATCAATGGTGTCAATGTAACAATCAAGCCAGGTACCAAAGTCTTTCAAGTTGAAGTTAGTTATACCAGAGGGCCACTGGTTAAAACTGACAATCCTGGTGCAATGCAGTATGGGTTCAGTGAATGGGTTGAAATGGTGAATGTGTTGGATGCGAAGGCACAAAAGAATAGGTTTGAGAAAGCATGGGTGAACTTCTTAAGGGGCAAGATTCAACATAAAGAAAATCTTGAGCAAAAGTTGAATATTGATCCTGAAGACTCTCAGCCTATCTCTTCAGTGACCAAGAGAAGAAGAACTGGCGAAGGGTCATCTCATTAAGTTATTTCTTTTCAGTTATCTACTTGTATTTTGTTTTACATTCTGTAACTTGTATAAATTTCATTTCCTTGTATAAATGAAGTTACCAGTTTGTAACCACAAGGTAGATAATAGATTAAAATCTAACAAACCTAAAAGAAAAACCTAAGGCATTTATTGATCTATAAAAATGCCTTGGAAAACTTAGATAGATTTAAATCAAACAAGTCCTTCCAGTTCACACTTGTACAGATACAAGAACTAGAAAAAGACTTGGCAATATTTCTAGACAAATAGGGGGAATTTGTTAGGACCAGTTCACCTGGTAAACTGGCCAGTCTCCAGTTGCATCTGGAGACCCAGTGAAACTGGAGACCCAGATGATTTGTCGAGAAATATATTGAAGTCCAGTTGCACCGTACAGTCAACGCAACTGAAGACTTCCTCCAGTTGAGAACTGACCAGTTGAAGAATCCTTCCAGTTGAAGTCGAAGACAACAAGTGGAAGATAGAGAATGACAATGGCAGCGAAGCCCAGTTGACATTCTAGTCAGTTACAAACTGGAGACCTTCAGTGGAAAACTCTTACAAAGCTTTACACTGATTATGAGGAATTGACTTTTATGCTTTATGTGCTTTTACCCGGATAATAAGATTCATCTTATTATTTAAGTAATAAAAGGTACATAAAACTGGTTGAATAAAGTTGCTTTATGCTGCAACTTTACACTGCATTTTAAGGAATTAAATGCTATTCCTTAAATGCTCTCAACCACATTTGTACGGCCAAAGTTAACATCCCAATGTTAACTTTGCCTATAAATACAAGTCATTGCACAACAAGAATATTAAGTGAAATCACATAGTGAAAACACTTCACACTTTGCATACCTGCAATATTCTTGGTGAACTTGTGCAATATTCTCTCAATCGTAAAAAGGAACATTTCACAACTTTAAGTGTTTCGATTGTTTAGAGAAATTCTGAGTGTAGATCAATTGTAGTTCATAGGTTGTTAGGATATTTACATTCTTGTATTATCTTGGTTCCGCAACAACCTTGTAATTTATTTAACATCAATAAATAAATTACACTTGAAAATTACATATTGTCTCATCAATTTATTTTACAAGTATTTTGTATTATTGCATTGTTCTTTACTTATTGTCTTTTAAATAAGTAATCTATCTAGAACTTGGTATATACACACTGCAACTGGTCGTCTCCAGTTCAGTGCATATATTGCAAAGTAACTCCACCATCGACATAGAGGTGTCTTCAGTAGTACCATCTATTGAGTTGGGACTTACAAGTGGTATCAGAGCAGAAGGCTAATAAACTTGCCTAGATCTGCTAAGATGAACACTACTGAAGGTGGAGATGGTTCTGGTTCAGGTGAAACCCCCTTGAATACTAATGCCCAACCTTTTCAAAATGTTAACACTAACCCTCCTCCTCCTACTGCCCCAAATCACGTCCATGTACATTATTCTAACACTCCTGTTCCAAAATTTGATGGAAACAGTGAGACTTTTGGTACATGGAAGGCTAGAATGCTTTTGCATTTTGGTGGGATAGAGAGGTATATGTTGAAAATCCTTAAGGATGGACCATATATACCCATGTCTCTTGGGGTAAGTCCTCTTCTCGATCCAACTGGAAGAAGAGGTTCAAGAGAAAAGCTCTAAGACCATTGGTCTGATGAGGATCGTAGACTTGTAGATCTGGACACCAGACTCAAGAACATGATCCTTGGAGCTGTCCCTGAAGATCTAATTCCAACACTTGTGTTGTTCCCCAGTGCAAAGTCAATGTGGGATGAATTAGTTATTCAGTTTGAAGGAGGTGATGACACTATTGTCACCAGGAAAGTTGCCTTGAAAAAGAAGTATGAATCCTTCTTTGCCTTACCCAATGAAAGTCTAACTGGTACATACACCAGATTTTCTAGCCTCATTAATCAGCTGAGAGGCTTAGGTGTAGAGAAGGATAAGGATATTCTTCTTGAGAAGTTTTGTGATATTCTTCCTTCCAAATGGGAAAACATGGTTCTTGTCTTGAGACAAGGTAAAACCCTGCACAGCCATACTCTTGCATCGCTCTATGGAGCCTTCAGATTCACTGAAGATAATAATGCTGCAAGACTGGTGGCTGAGCAGGATGCCATGAACCATGCCCAGAGTTCCAAGGTTGCTAGTGTACCTGAGCGACCTTGTGCTACCTTAATGTCTGCAGAAAGTGTCCAGGCACACTCAATGAAGGAGATGTTAAACAGTTTCTTGAACTCTGGCCTGACCACTGAAATCAGTGATGGTTGTGATGAAACTAACGATGATGATCTGGTCGCCATGATTGCTAAAACCTTTAACAGGTTTAAGCATAAATCTAAAAGATTTAATGGCCCAAACAATGCTTCCAGCTCCAGCTCTCTGGATAAAACCAATCTTACCTGCTATAAGTGTGGGAAGAAAGGTCACTTTATGAAGGGATGCAGATCTAGTCAGTTGAACAACCAAACTGGCCCCCCCGTCCCTAATTTCAATCGGCCTGATGATATTTACAAAGCTAAATACAAGAAGCTTAAGGCCCAGATTGCCCTCCTGTCCATGGAAAAGGAAAAGGATCAGTGCTTAATGGCACAAATTGAGGGAAAATGGGAGTACTCTGATGACTCATCAGCTGATGAAGAAGAGGAAAGGGACATGTGTTTCATGGCCTTGGAAGATCAACAGCAGCACGCGGCAAAAGAAGATGTCATCACTGGAAGATGGGTGGACATCATCTTGAAAAAGGTATGTGATTATGACAACCAAGTTGACCCTGAACTGAAACTGGACCTGGCTGAATCATTAAGTGGTGATTTAGCTTTTGTGGAAACTGTAAGAGCTGATAGTGAAAGATATCTTGACACTATCTTAATTGAACTGAACAACGTTAAGCCACAACTTAATGATTTACAAAGTGTCCAGTTGGCTCTCAAGGAGTCAGTTTTAAAGATTGAGGCTTTGGAACTTGATAATCAAAAACTATTTTCTGATCTTGAAAAGAACAAAAGATTATCAAGTCATGGGTAAAAGCATCTGGTAAAAACTATAATGCATTTTCAAGAACTATCGATGCCCAGAAGAATGCATGGAAATCTGGAGATCTGGAGATGGCAACTCTCATACCAGATCTTCATGCATTGCCTCCAGCTCTCAGGGTTGAAACACCTTATGATCAACCTGAAGCTGTTGAAACTGAACCCATTGAGACCACCCCCATTGAGGTTAAACCTGGAGCCAAACAGGCTAATGCTCCAGTTAAAAGGGCCACTGGTAACAAGCCTTTACCTCAAAAGTCTAAGGTGCCCAAGACCCGACAGACTAAAACTCCAGCTGAACCAAGGTCCAAGGTTCAGCTGCCTGATGAAAATAATATTTTGTTTAATCTGGAAAGTCAACTCCAACTTTTGTCTCGATAGGTTCAGAGTTGTACTGCCCGGATTAAAAATCTGGAAGGAGGTTCATTACCTCCAGTTTTCAAACAAAATATTAAACCACTCCCTTCAAAACCTAATCAAAAGAATGTTCCATCTGGAACTAAATCTGGTAAAAATCAGGGGAGTAAGTATCAAGTACCAATCGTTTTTACTCCTGCACCTGGAGCTGGTGAAAAAGCTCCAGATGCAGCCTCCGGTTCAACACCACAACAATCTACTGTGACTTCTGTAGAGAAGTCCAGTGAACCCATCAAGAAAAGATGGGTTCACAAAAATAACTAATGATTTTTGTGTATGTGCAGGGCGATCGAAAGAAGAATATCTGGTATCTAGACAGCGCTGCTGGCCGGACTATGACCGGATGTAAGCCCCTGCTTGAAGAGTTCACTGTCCAAGATGGACCGACAGTGACGTTTGGTAATGATCAATCTGGAAAGACTGAAGGATATGGTGTGCTCAATAATGGACAAGTCGAATTCAAAAGAGTTGCATTTGTGAATGGTTTGAAATACAACCTGATCAGTGTCAGCCAACTTTGTGATGATGGCTTCAGAGTTTGTTCGATATTGCTCAAGGCACCATATTTAACAAGGATTGGAAAGTGGTGATGGTTGCACCAAGAAAAGGAAATGTGTACATCATGGATATGGAACCAGCTCCAAAAGAGCAATGTTTCTATACCAAGGCTGATGAGGACACCAACTGGCTATGGCATAAAAGATTATCCCATCTTAATTTTAAAAATATTAACAAGTTGTCTCGCAAACAACTGGTTGATGGGATACCTCAAATTTCTTTCAATAAAGAAAAGCCATGTCCAGGGTGTGAGATGGGCAAGCAGAAAAGAGCCAGTTTCAAAACTAGGCAAAACTTTAGCATCACTGAACCTCTTCACTTGCTACATATGGATCTCTTTGGTCCAGTGAATGTTCAAACTAGAGCTGGAAAGAAGTACACTCTAGTTGTGGTTGATGAATTCACCAGATACTGCTGGGTGGTATTCCTCAGATCCAAAAGTGATGCACCTGCTGAAATCATCTCTCTCATCAAAAGAATTGAACTCAAATATACTCGAAAAGTTTGTCAGTTGCGAAGTGATAATGGTACTGAATTTCAAAATAAGGTACTTGAAACATTTTGCAATGACAATGGCATCTCTCAAAACTTCTCATCAGCACACTCTCCAGAGCAGAATGGAGTTGTGGAAAGAAAGAATCGCACACTGATAGAAGCAGCCAGAAGTATGCTATCTGAATCAGGTCTTCCCACCAGTTTTTGGGCAGAAGCAGTTGCAACTGCTTGTCACACCCAAAACCGGTCAGTCTACATCAAGAGACATAAGAATACTGCCTATGAAGTACTCAGGAATCGTAAACCAAATATTGGATACTTTCATGTATTTGGTTGTCCAGTTTATATCTTAAACGATTCCAGTCAGCTTGGAAAGTTTGATGCAAAAGCTGATGAAGGTGTATTTTTAGGTTATTCAGATATTCGAAAGGCCTTTAGAGTTTATAATTATAGACTCCAAAAGGTTCATGAAACAATTCATGTCACATTCGACGAATCAACTGAAGCAATCAACAAGAGACCAAACCTTGATATTACTCCAGTCGTTCCAATCAATTTTGGTGAAACTGACCAAGTTCATCGGTCAGTTGTTTCACCAAAAGATGTTTCCAGTTACAACAAATTGGAACCAGTTAAGAAGAAGAACACCACCAGTGACACATCATTCTATCCCTCCATCAATTTCAACTTACCACAAGAATTGGTGATTGGATCTGATGTACGTGCCACTCCAATATCAGTACCAGTTCAAACTCCAACTTCTCCAGTTCTCCAAAAAATGCCCTTGAATGAAGAATTTCATGATGCAAATCGTGACCTCATTGACTCTGATGAGGATGTAGAAGTAGTTTGGACCGATCCTCCTCCAGAAGCTACTGCAACTGAAGAAGATCGCCAGGTGACTTGCACTGATATTGTTTTACACCAGCCTAGTCAATACACTAGATGGACTCGAGCACATCCAATTGAACAGATTGTGGGAGATCCAAATAGTGGGGTTCAGACTAGAAGAGCCACCAGTGAGCAATGCTTAAATGTCACCTTCTTATCACTAATTGAACCAAAGAAGATTGACGAGGCTATGGCAGACCCAAGCTGGGTGGAAGCTATGCAAGAAGAGCTCGTCCAGTTTGAGAGGAACAATGTTTGGGAGCTTGTTCCTTGTCCACCAGGGTTAAAGAAAGAACCCATTGGTACCAGATGGGTCTACCGAAACAAGATGGATGAAGATGGCCATGTTGTAAGAAACAAGGCCAGATTAGTTGCCCAGGGTTATTGTCAAGCAGAAGGCGTTGACTTTGATGAAACTTTTGCTCCAGTTGCAAGACTTGAAGCCATCAGAATATTTTTGGCTTATGCAGCCCATCTGCAGTTCAAGGTCTTCCAGATGGATGTCAAAAGTGCGTTCCTTAATGGAACATTGGAGAAGAAGTATATGTTAAGCAGACTCCAGGTTTCATCGATGAGAAGCATCCTCATTGGGTTTATAGACTGAACAAAGCATTGTATGGTCTAAGACAAGCCCCAAGAGCCTGGTATGATACTCTAACTAAACATCTTCTTAAAAATGGCTTTCAAAGAGGTGCAATAGATAATACCTTATTCATCTTGAAAGAAAGAGGTAATATCTTATTGGTACAAATTTATGTTGATGACATTATATTTGGTTCAACTGATGATGCAATGTGTAAAAAGTTTTCTAAAATCATGTCATCTGAGTATGAGATGAGTTTAATGGGTGAATTAACATTTTTCTTAGGTCTTCAGATTAAGCAAACTGAAAATGGAATTTTCATAAACCAAGGAAAATATGTCAGAGATTTGTTAAGAAAATACAAATATGATTCAATCCCATCGAAAAACACACCTATTGCAGCACCATTAAATTTGGACTCTGACCCAACTGGCAAACCAATGAACATAACTGACTATCGTGGTATGGTTGGTTCACTGATGTATTTAACTGCCAGTCGACCAGATATAATGTTTGCAACATGTTTATGTGCCAGGTTTCAGGCTAACCCTAAAGAATCACATTTGCACGCTGTAAAGCGTATCTTTAGATACCTGAAAGGGTGTCCTAATCTTGGTCTTTGGTACCCCAAAGGCTCAGGATTAGATCTAATGGGTTATTCAGATTCTGATCATGCAGGTTGTAAGATAAATAGAAAATCAACAACTGGTGGTTGTCATTTCCTTGGAGGAAAACTGGTAAGTTGGACCAGCAAGAAGCAGACTTCAGTCTCTATGTCCACTGCTGAGGCAGAGTACATTTCTGCGGCCAGTTGCTGTGCCCAGATTCTCTGGATCAAGAACCAGTTACTAGATTATGGTCAAAAGTATACAAGGACCCCAATCTTTTGTGACAACACCAGTGCAATTGCTATATCTCACAACCCAGTGATGCACTCCAAAACAAAGCATATTGACATCAGGTATCATTTTATTCGTGATCATGTTATGAAAGGAGACATTGAATTACATTTCATCCCCACTGACAAACAGTTAGCTGATGTTTTTACAAAACCTCTCGATGAGAAAACCTTTAAACATCTCATCAGCGAACTAGGAATGTTAAATCCTTGAAACTGGAGATTTCTTTGTTATTGAACGCGTCAGTGACACTGATGAAGTTCTCCAGTTGAGGAGGTCCAGATAATCTTTGCTCGCCAGGCTATCGAACGCCTTTGTGATACTATCCTGGCACTAATCGATTTCTGGATCATCATTTTAGGGGGAAAGACTCAAAATAATTTTCTGACTAAAATTCGTTTTTGTTTGAAAATGGCAACTGAAGAACTCTTCAGTTGGAAACTGGCGCTGGACTGATCCTCCAGTGACCAGATTCAGTCTTGTCTTATTTTTATAACGTTAGAAATACTTGGTCAATATTTGTGACACGTGATGGTACTCGAGTGTTTTAAACCACTTGGTATCGTGATCTGACGTGTTTAAAGCTATTTTAGTACTTGACAACTGTTTGTATTGGGAAAATAAAAAGTGAGTGGGCGCGTGGGTAAGATAAGCCGTCGTAGCATTTAATGCTGACATGGTAGCATTTAATGTTGACATGGCAAATTATGATTTTATTTCAAAATTCAAACTTCTTTTGTTAAAATATCTACAAAGTTGTTTTGGTTAAATAAAATATAATTTTTGTATTTCATTGGGATCATGAATCCCTTATAAATACCCTTATTTACTCTGAACTCATTTACTTCCTTCTACATTCTTTCATTTACTTCCCAATCATCAAAATTGCTTCATTTCTCTCTCTGTTTCATAAATCAAGAACCCTAATTCCTAAATTTTAATTTCATTTTCCAATGGCTCCTAGATCATCCCGTTCAAGAGATGTGAATCTCTTGACTGTTCCATATGCTCCTTCACTAGATGTCAAACAGGCATCTGGTGCTCCTAGTAATGCTTCGGTCATCAAACTCAATCCAAATAATCCGATGGCAAGCTTACAAGGATCTCAAGGGTCCAATACCCTTATTGGTAGAATCCTAAATTTTTTTGAAGGATTCTCCAATAGGACCCTCATTCTCTCTAAACCCACGCAAGATGTTTCACGACTACTTGTGTGAGTTTTGGTACACTGCCACTCTTTCTTCCGATTGTTCCTCCATCAGTTTCACATTAAAGGATGGAACAATCCAGTGTACCTTGTCCGCTGACGTATTGAGGGATGCCTTACACCTCAATTACTGGAGAGAGGGTGAATCTCCAGTTGTCTTACCCCCAAATATTAATTTTCGTCAAGTCCTCCTCGAAATGGGTCATAAGGAGTGTTTGGACAATGGGGTTTTGAAGACGAAGGGTGCGATGACCATGAAGGGTCTTACACCTTCATGGAGGTACTTTTTCATCCACCTGGTGGAGAGTATGGGTGGGAGTTCTGGTGGTCTTGACCAGATCAACTCCTCACAAGCAGAGATGGCTTACTGCTTGTGGAATGTGTGAAAACACGTTTGGAACATGTGTTGATCGTAAATCGTGATCTATCCTAAACTAGAAGTGCGAAATCCATCTAGATTAGTTATTAGGGTTCTTGTACAATACAAAGATAAGAAACAATTACAATGGGAGAAATAATAAACATTATCATTAGTCATATGATTACAATACAAAACGAATTCGTATGATTACATCTTGAAGACTACGAATCACAATCAACAAGACGACTAACAATAATGAATATGGTGGACTTACGACTGAAGGTTTGCGCGATCCTTCAGCCGGCCATGGACGAATTACATAGCTATTAAATCATCACCGAAATCTGAAACCTAAGTCCTATATTTATAGGTACAAAATGGGCTGGGCTGTCAAATTCGTACAAAATGGGCTTGGCCTTACGAACTTAAAGTTCGTAAGGCATATATGTACGAACTTATTAGTTCTTACGAACTTAAAGTTCGTAAGGCATATATGTACGAATTTCTCAGCCTTTTAGAATTATTAAATCGGACAACAATTTGTGCGCACT
>CM067171.1:60114745-60277806 GCA_034093135.1 Erigeron breviscapus | reverse complement strand
AATTACATTTCATCCCCACTGACAAACAGTTAGCTGATGTTTTTACAAAACCTCTCGATGAGAAAACCTTTAAACATCTCATCAGCGAACTAGGAATGTTAAATCCTTGAAACTGGAGATTTCTTTGTTATTGAACGCGTCAGTGACACTGATGAAGTTCTCCAGTTGAGGAGGTCCAGATAATCTTTGCTCGCCAGGCTATCGAACGCCTTTGTGATACTATCCTGGCACTAATCGATTTCTGGATCATCATTTTAGGGGGAAAGACTCAAAATAATTTTCTGACTAAAATTCGTTTTTGTTTGAAAATGGCAACTGAAGAACTCTTCAGTTGGAAACTGGCGCTGGACTGATCCTCCAGTGACCAGATTCAGTCTTGTCTTATTTTTATAACGTTAGAAATACTTGGTCAATATTTGTGACACGTGATGGTACTCGAGTGTTTTAAACCACTTGGTATCGTGATCTGATGTGTTTAAAGCTATTTTAGTACTTGACAACTGTTTGTATTGGGAAAATAAAAAGTGAGTGGCGCGTGGGTAAGATAAGCCGTCGTAGCATTTAATGCTGACATGGTAGCATTTAATGTTGACATGGCAAATTATGATTTTATTTCAAATTCAAACTTCTTTTGTTAAAATATCTACAAAGTTGTTTTGGTTAAATAAAATATAATTTTTGTATTTCATTGGGATAATGAATCCCTTATAAATACCCTTATTTACTCCGAACTCATTTACTTCCTTCTACATTCTTTCATTTACTTCCCAATCATCAAAATTGCTTCATTTCTCTCTCTGTTTCATAAATCAAGAACCCTAATTCCTAAATTTTAATTTCATTTTCCAATGGCTCCTAGATCATCCCGTTCAAGAGATGTGAATCTCTTGACTGTTCCATATGCTCCTTCACTAGATGTCAAACAGGCATCTGGTGCTCCTAGTAATGCTTCGGTCATCAAACTCAATCCAAATAATCCGATGGCAAGCTTACAAGGATCTCAAGGGTCCAATACCCTTATTGGTAGAATCCTAAATTTTTTTGAAGGATTCTCCAATAGGACCCTCATTCTCTCTAAACCCACGCAAGATGTTTCACGACTACTTGTGTGAGTTTTGGTACACTGCCACTCTTTCTTCCGATTGCTCCTCCATCAGTTTCACATTAAAGGATGGAACAATCCAGTGTACCTTGTCCGCTGACGTATTGAGGGATGCCTTACACCTCAATTACTGGAGAGAGGGTGAATCTCCAGTTGTCTTACCCCCAAATATTAATTTTCGTCAAGTCCTCCTCGAAATGGGTCATAAGGAGTGTTTGGACAATGGGTTTTGAAGACGAAGGGTGCGATGACCATGAAGGGTCTTACACCTTCATGGAGGTACTTTTTCATCCACCTGGTGGAGAGTATGGGTGGGAGTTCTGGTGGTCTTGACCAGATCAACTCCTCACAAGCAGAGATGGCTTACTGCTTGTGGAATGTGTGAAAACACGTTTGGAACGTGTGTTGATCGTAAATCGTGATCTATCCTAAACTAGAAGTGCGAAATCCATCTAGATTAGTTATTAGGGTTCTTGTACAATACAAAGATAAGAAACAATTACAATGGGAGAAATAATAAACATTATCATTAGTCATATGATTACAATACAAAACGAATTCGTATGATTACATCTTGAAGACTACGAATCACAATCAACAAGACGACTAACAATAATGAATATGGTGGACTTACGACTGAAGGTTTGCGCGATCCTTCAGCCGGCCATGGACGAATTACATAGCTATTAAATCATCACCGAAATCTGAAACCTAAGTCCTATATTTATAGGTACAAAATGGGCTGGGCTGTCAAATTCGTACAAAATGGGCTGGGCCTTACGAACTTAAAGTTCGTAAGGCATATATGTACGAACTTATTAGTTCTTACGAACTTAAAGTTCGTAAGGCATATATGTACGAACTTATTAGTTCTTACGAACTTAAAGTTCGTAAAGCATATATGTACGAATTTCTCAGCCTTTTAGAATTATTGCATCGGACAACAATTTGTGCACTTTATGTGCTCCAACAGAATGGATTGAGAGTAGACTTTGCAGACATCTTGTTTAGAAGCCTAGTACAAAAGCTGAAGGGCACTAGGGGTGTTTGTATCCCCTTCTCAAGGTTTCTCTCTCTCTGTTTTAAACAAATTCTGGGCAGAGAAGCATACTTAAGTACAGATTCACCGTACACTGCTCCAGATGTGTTGAGGAATTTAGACTCTCTGGTATCTGAAGCTGGAGAGGTCGAAATTCCAGAACGAATGCAACTGGCATTCGCTAAAACTGATGCACCTATTGAAGGTGAGTCAGAAAGACAATTGGGCGGGCCTCAAAATAATGAGGGGCCCTCCAGTTCGTCTAATGTTGTGGTTGAGGATAGAGCAACCATAATTGAAGCAACTCCAATCACATCTATCCCTGGTGAAGATACTTCAGTAACTCCAATCACACCCATCCAGGAAACTGGGGAAGGTCATCTGGAGACTGACCTTTCTGGTCAGCCCTCAGTTACATTCATGGATCTGGACATGAATGTTAATGACGAGGAAATCCTTATAGAGTCTTCGGATTCTGAAGGAACTGCTTCAGACTTGGAGATTTTTGAGGCTTCTGTACAAGCTCAAAACCCTTCATCTCCAGTCTCGCTTCCAGATGCATCAATTTCACTTTCACCATCCCAACAAAATGTGCCTACTGATATACCATTCCCATCTTATAACTATTCACCAACTGGGCAATTCTCATTTGCTCGAGAAATGCCACCCCCACCGCCGCCGTTGTTCACACCTGAGCATTCTCAGCATGAACAACACATTGTTTTTCCAGTCCTTTCTTCTACCACCACTCCTAATATTTCTTCAACTGCTGGTATGACAACTGGGGAGACTTCTCTAAGTTTGCCTCCTCCAGTTGCTCCAGTAGTAACTGTCTGCTGGTCCAGTGACACCTTCTCCTTCGTCACTGGACAGTCAAGTTGTCTCTTTGCAAGACGATCTCCAAAACCTTCTTACTAGGGTGGAGGAGATTCAAAAGACACTTGACAAAAACACCAAGTCTTTCTCCAGATACCACAAGGATCACTTGACAAACATTAAAGTGGTTGATCTGGGGATTAACAAGTTTTCATCAAATGAAGACTTGGTGTTCAACAAGCTAAATGAGTTGGTCACTGGATGCAACAATCTGGCAACATCTTTGAAGGAAGCCTTTGACCTCACTCAGTCCAAGGTTACAACCTCAATCTCCAACTTGCTGGGAAACACTGTTAGAACATCAGAAGTTGATTTGAAAGAGATTGAAAGGCAGGTAAAGGAATTGATTGAAAAACCTGGCCTAAATGTAACTGAACTTGGAGAGCAGTTGATGACTTCAGTTGGTCAGAAGATAGAGGATACGCTGGGTGCAAGAGAACAACAACTGATTGAAAGGGTGATGTCTAAGATCACCAAGCTGGCCACTCCTCAGGTTGATCTGGCCCCACTCACCAGTGAGATCAACCAGTTGAGAGGCAACATTGGAAATTTGAACACCCAGGTATCCCTTCATGCTTAGTCTTTGGATAAACTGACAACTGAAGTGGAAAGTTTGAAGAAGAAGGATGAGGAAGTGAAGGAAAAGGTTGTATCTGGTTTGGATGAAGACTCCAAAATCTTAAATGAATTAAAAACTGGTCAAGAACAGGTTACTGCAAATGTTTTGACCCAGTCAAAGGAGACCAACCATTTGTGGAGGTCTTTCAGGATGATGTGTGGGATTTTCAAGGAGTGCAAGGACATGCAAACATGGCAGCCTCTTGACCGGTTGCCATCTCACCCTTCTGAATGGGATTCTATTAGGGCAGGTCTAGATGCTGCCAAGGGGGAAAGAAGTACAGTCCTTGCACCAGTTGCACCTGGAAGAACTCCATCTGGAAGACAAGCTGGTATGGAAATAGTTGTAGCTGCCAGTACTGAAGCTGGTGAGCAAGTTGTTAGGGGGAATGTGTTGGATAAGGGAAAAGGTTTAGCTGTTGATGCATCTGCCCAGCCGGCCACTGATATTCCTATGTTAGAAACTGGCAATGCTGATGTACTTCCTCCAGTTTCTGATAGTGTAAGCAAACAACTGGCCAGACTTGGTAATCAAATTAAAGAAAGAAAGAAGATGAAACAAGCCAACCAAGTTGAAGCCAGAGCACATCTTGCACAGATCAAACTGCTTGATATGAGTGATGCCAATCTTTTGGGAATCATTAAGGAGGAGTATGCCAGAGTTAAGCATGATCCCAGGATAGTTGACCAGTTGAAAGAAATGCTTGATGTAGAACTGGACAGACACTATCCTGATGATGAAGCTGAATTCGATGCCAGAAGTTTGAACATATCAGTGGAGAAGGCTAAGGAGAATAGGGCCAGTAGGATTCTAAAAAGAATTGAACATGTTAAGAAGGTTGTGAAAAGGGTGTTGAATCCACCAAGAAGGATTTCTCAACCAAGAAGACCACTGACAAGAGATGCTGACCTTAGCACATTTGTTGAACCAACTGGCGAGGTATCTAATGAAGACATCAAGTCCGCTGTACTGGCTGCTGGTGCTGGGAGTATAAAAATAACAAATGAATCTGAAGCAAGAAGCTATTACTCCCAGATCATGTCAACCAGAAGACATAGTGGTACTATCAATGGTGTCAATGTAACAATCAAGCCAGGCACCAAAGTCTTTCAAGTTGAAGTTAGTTATACCAGAGGGCCACTGGTTAAAACTGACAATCCTGGTGCAATGCAGTATGGGTTCAGTGAATGGGTTGAAATGGTGAATGTGTTGGATGCGAAGGCACAAAAGAATAGGTTTGAGAAAGCATGAGTGAACTTCTTAAGGGGCAAGATTCAACATAAAGAAAATCTTGAGCAAAAGTTGAATATTGATCCTGAAGACTCTCAGCCTATCTCTTCAGTGACCAAGAGAAGAAGAACTGGCGAAGGGCCATATCATTAAGTTCTTTCTTTTCAGTTATCTACTTGTATTTTGTTTTACATTCTGTAACTTGTATAAATTTCATTTCCTTGTATAAATGAAGTTACCAGTTTGTAACCACAAGGTAGATAATAGATTAAAATCTAACAAACCTAAAAGAAAAACCTAAGGCATTTATTGATCTATAAAAATGCCTTGGAAAACTTAGATAGATTTAAATCAAACAAGTCCTTCCAGTTCACACTTGTACAGATACAAGAACTAGAAAAAGACTTGGCAATATTTCTAGACAAATAGGGGGAATTTGTTAGGACCAGTTCACCTGGTAAACTGGCCAGTCTCCAGTTGCATCTGGAGACCCAGTGAAACTGGAGACCCAGATGATTTGTCGAGAAATATATTGAAGTCCAGTTGCACCGTACAGTCAACGCAACTGAAGACTTCCTCCAGTTGAGAACTGACCAGTTGAAGAATCCTTCCAGTTGAAGTCGAAGACAACAAGTGGAAGTAAGAGAATGACAATGGCAGCGAAGCCCAGTTGACATTCTAGTCAGTTATAAACTGGAGACCTTCAGTGGAAAGCTCTTACAAAGCTTTACACTGATTATGAGGAATTGACTTTTATGCTTTATGTGCTTTTACCCGGATAATAAGATTCATCTTATTATTTAAGTAATAAAAGGTACATAAAACTGGTTGAATAAAGTTGCTTTATGCTGCAACTTTACACTGCATTTTAAGGAATTAAATGCTATTCCTTAAATGCTCTCAACCACATTTGTACGGCCAAAGTTAACATCCCAATGTTAACTTTGCCTATAAATACAAGTCATTGCACAACAAGAATATTAAGTGAAATCACATAGTGAAAACACTTCACACTTTGCATACCTGCAATATTCTTGGTGAACTTGTGCAATATTCTCTCAATCGTAAAAAGGAACATTTCACAACTTTAAGTGTTTCGATTGTTTAGAGAAATTCTGAGTGTAGATCAATTGTAGTTCATAGGTTGTTAGGATATTTACATTCTTGTATTATCTTGGTTCCGCAACAACCTTGTAATTTATTTAACATCAATAAATAAACTACACTTGAAAATTACATATTGTCTCATCAATTTATTTTACAAGTATTTTGTATTATTGCATTGTTCTTTACTTATTGTCTTTTAAATAAGTAATCTATCTAGAACTTGGTATATACACACTGCAACTGGTCGTCTCCAGTTCAGTGCATATATTGCAAAGTAACTCCACCATCGACATAGAGGTGTCTTCAGTAGTACCATCTATTGAGTTGGGACTTACAGGACTTGGACTACTTCTTGGATCCGTGATTCATAGTTCCCGATTATGGGTTATGCTTAGGATCATTTGCCATCTTTTGTACCATCTTTTGTAAACTTTTGATGGTCGTGCTCCTTATGCATTTTTGTATGATCCGGTGCTTATATTTTAATTGAATTGTATGGATTGTCTAATCCTTTTAATGCATTTAGACTTGCCTCTACTTAATTTCCATGTCGTGCTGTGCTTATTGTGTAACCCTCATGATTCCGCCTTGTTGGGGTGTTACAGAATGGTATCAGAGCCGTGGTTGTAGAGAATTAGGTGGATTGACCTAGCCTATAGCCATTGCACCCACATTTCATATTAGCATGCATGATAGGAAATTATGTGTGCAACGTGAATTGTATGAAACATAAAACTTGTTTAAACGGAGTTCGTAGGTTTCTCATGACTTGTTGACTTGATTGTTATGTGATGACTTGATTGACATATGTATTTGTGTCGGGATATCACCATGGCTTGCCGAATTGACGTTGACGTATATTCTTATAATTTCTTTGAATTGTTTGACCCTAGCAAAGTGAAATGATGGCATTAGCGGAGTATGACACTCGGTAACCCTAGAAGAGCCTGATCAACGATTCTATGGTTACCCTATGTCATATGAAAGTTAATGACCTCGTGGATTGCGCATTGTGGATAAGTATAGTAGGTAACCCGGTATGTTTGATGAGTGTTGGTTGGGTGGAGGGAAAGCCGCTGGTATCACCTGTATACATACCCAACCAATACTTAGAAGGCATAACGGAACCGAATCCCGACATCCATTCAATATATTAACGGTGTGGAGGGAAAGCCACTGGTATCACCTGTATACAAACACCTTTAATGTATTGAATGTTGAAGTTAGATTCAGACTATGCTTTACCCGCCTTGTTAATGACTTGACCCCTTTATATTTGTATAAATTGGTTTGAAATTTGTGATATTGATTGTGAGCTGATTGAAACAATGATGCCTTAGATTATTGCCATGATAATATCCCCGTAGAGATACGTATTCTAGGCGATCTAGGAAAACCTAGATGTGAAATGTTTGTTATGTGATGATTGGTTTCGAATATCTCGTGTGTGGATTGTGAGAACTAACTTGCTAACCTAACACATGTGCTCAGGATAATGGTGAGACCAAGGAGAGTCGTGAGAAATCGTCGTGATCAAGATGAGCAAGAAGAAGTAGTAGGTGGTCGTGGTGGTAGAGGTGGTCGTGGAGGCCGTGGAGGTCGTGGGGGTCGTGGAGGTCGTGGTGGCCGAGGTGGCCGGGGTGGTGCAAATCCCCCGGTAATGACCGAGGTTATCACACAAGCTCTTAATGAGCTTATGCCGGATCTTGTGGCCTGAATCTCGGCGGCCATGGAAAATAGGGGTGAACAAGGGGAACCAGAAGTTGAAGCGGCTCAAGGGGAAGATGAGATGAATGAAAATGTGAATGTGAATGGCAGTGAAAATGGAGGAGGAGCCTTTGTTGACCTAAGAATCAACAACACTTACCGACAAGGTTGTCTCTTTAAAGACTTCAAGGCTTGTGGAGCTCCGGAATTTAAGGGAGAAGGTGGAGCCACCGGTTGTTTAGAGTGGTTAGAAATAATTGAAGCAATTATTGCTAGGAGCGGGTGTACCTATGAGCAAAGAATCACTTATGCTACCAGCATGTTGTTGAGTGATGCCCTTGAATGGTGGAACTTGGAGGTGGATGAATTAGGGATCGATGGGGCTAACTCCCTACTTTCGGGAGATTTCAAGTAGATGATAATTGCTAAATATTGCCTGACCCATGAGATGGGAAAATTGCAAGAAGAATTCACTAGTCTTACCATGAAGGGAGGAGACTATGAGGGTTACACTAGCCATTTTGGCCAACTCTCTAGGCTTATTCCCCACCTAGTGAATCCCGAAGATAGAAAAGTGGAGAAGTATGTTGTGGGATTGCCTCACGAGGTGAGAATGCTTGTTGCTCACCCCACCATGCCATTGACAATCAAGGAGGCAATCAACCGCACGGCTAGTGTGACTATGGAGCTTGTGAAGGGTGGTAAGTTGACCAAGAGTGATGGCAAGAGGAAAGAAGTTGGTGAATCTAGTGGCACCAAGAAAGATAAGAGGCATGATAATAAGCGCCATGGTCGTGGTGGGAAGGTGTATGCGGCGGTTGTGCCGGCGGTTGAGCCGCCAAAGGGTGGTTATGCCGGGACTAGTCCTTTATGTCCTAGGTGTAACCGTCACCATTGGGCTAACGTGAGATGTGACGTTTGTTTTCATTGCAACCAACCGGGTCACACTTCCAAATTTTGTCCTAACAATCGCCGAGTTGCTCCACTGAACGTTGCTCCTCTTAATGTAAGGCATCCTCCGTGGCCCGGGGCACTTGCTATGAATGTGGTAGACAAGAACACTACCGCAACTGGTGCCCGAATCTCATTGGCCAACAAGTTCAAGTGACCGTGCATCCTAACCAATTGCAAATTGCCGGTAGAAATCAAAACCGGGGAAATCAAGGTCAACAATCAATATGCTACCGTATTATTCGATTCTGGGGCCGATTTTAGTCTTATTTCCAATGACTTTATACCGTTGATTGATGCTAGCCTTAGTCCGTTGTCGTATTACTTTGAATTAGAAATGGTAAATGGAGGGTTAACGAAAATTGACCAAGTTGTTACTGATTGTACTTTAGAGTTATGTGACCACCCATTCCTTATAGATTTGGTTCCTTTCGATATTGGTAGTTTTGATGTAATTGTGGGGATGGATTGGATGTCGGCAATGAATGCGGTTATAGATTGTGGTAGTAGAGTAGTGAGGATTCCGTTAGAAAATGGGGAAGAACTAGTGGTTCAAGGCGAGACGACCGAGCCGTGGGAAGGGAAAGTATATATTGTCAACGTCACCAAAGTCAAATTGAAAACCGTGCCCGTGGTTAATGGATTCATGGATGTATTCCCGGATGACCTACCGGGTTTGCCTCCATCTCGTCAACTCGATTTCCGCATTGATCTCATCCTAAGTGCTTCTCCCGTGGCCAAATGTCACACCCCGAAAAATGCGGAAAGGTACGGGGCGCGACCTTCATGAGATCACAACACAAGTTCATAATGAACGACCATTAAATGGTGTCGTTTGAAAATACATTTATAAAATAGCATTATTTGATAAGTTGAGACAAAATATTTGGAAAGAAATTGTACTTGAGAAAATAACAACCACTTAACGTGTCATTTTAATATATATATTGAAAGATAACGTTGTTTAGAATTTTAGAAACAACATATGATATGGAATCGTTTGTCAAAAACTTTAAGTTATCATTATGATAACATAATTAGAAGCATGTCTTTAGCAAATTGACGAAGCATTCTTAAGGCATGATGGGTGGGGCAAGTTCTTCATATAGCATGTAGTGTCAAGCAATCCAACACTTAAAGTGATCGTCTAGTACCTGAGAATGCATGCTAAAACGGGTCAACAATAATGTTGGTGAATTCATAGGTGTAAAGAAATAATTTTTCCATGGAACCACAAGATTTAAGTGCGACCATTGCCAACCCGCAATGTCGTGTAGCCATTGTTCAAAAACAATGCTAGGAATACATATTGTATACATTGTACTAAGCTCATGAATTGAAACTCGACGGTAATAAGTAACATTGTGCCTCGGCAAGTATTTGATCCATAATACTTGGGAATCCAAATATGCATGCATTCGTTCGACCATCATCGGTCAAGTTGGTGCGACCAACCCGAATGGGGGTGTCAACCCAAATAGTACAATTCATGATGGGAGGCCTTTAGTGGGATCAAGCAACTTAGACAATCATCATATACATAGTTTTGGCACTTGTGTTCCACATGTAAAACATAGAGCATGCATCTCACCCAAAATAGTAAGAAAGTGTGGGCTATGAACTCACCTTAGTTTCGAGTAGCAACAATTAGCAAGTAGCGGATTTTCTTGAATGTGTCAATGTTTCTCTACCTTCTTGGACGTTAATGGAGTTGAATGGTGGTGGCTAGAAGTCCGGTCAGCAGCAGCAGCGGCGGGGCAGCAGCAGCCGTGGTGTAGCAGCGGTGGTAAGGAGGTGTTTGGTGTTTAGGGTTGAAGGAAAGCCTTAGGGTTTGCTAGGGGTGGCTGCCGGATTCTTTTTCCGGCGAAAGGAGGGTGGCAGGCGGCGGTGGGGGTGGAGTGGTGGCCGGCGGTTGGAGTGAAAAGAGAGAAGAAGTAGGAGATGAAGATGGATGGTCTTTTCCTTTTTGTCTGCTTTCACACTAATATTATTTTTATTTTATATATGTGTAAGTTCACGTGTGGTTTGTAAAGGAAAAGAATGCAGGACTTGAGTGGATTTTTATAGTGTTCACTAGTGGGCTTTGATTGAGTTATGGGCTGGGCTAGCCGAAAATTACATGAGTTGAAGGTTTGTGGGCTTATTTTTAGTCTAACAATTTATTTAGTCCAAGATTTGAATTAGTTAGTTGATCCATGTATTTTTTATGAGTTCTTACATATTTTTGTATAAATTTTTAGTTAGGAACTAAAAATAATATGTCATGTTTTTATAATTCATGTTTTTTTATAATTTGTCAATTATTATGTTGCATAAGCGCGTTCTTTAATAATTTAGTAAATATATAACGACATATATTTCATATGGAACCTTACTAACGAAAAGGGATCTTAACTAGATACCTATTGTCTCATAAAAATCGTATATCACGAAAATGCATATTATGGAGGTCTTACTTGACCGGTTCATCATCCCGATGAATGTGTGTCGGCATCGCTATTTATTAACGACGTTTGATCATGTTGACACATAATAATTTAAATATCACATATTTAAATTTAACTTTCTATAAATAGCACATGAATAGTAAACTTTCTAAGTTTAGCTAACCTGAAATTTTGCGGGTGTCACACCAAAGCACCCTATCGCTTAGCCATAACCGAAATGCAAGAGTTGGCCGCCCAACTCAAAGAACTCCAAGAAAAGGGTTTCATACGCCCTAGTCAATCACCGTGGGGTGCACCGGTCTTATTTGTCAAGAAGAAAGACGGCTCATTCCGAATGTGTATCGATTATAGAGAGCTAAACAAACTCACAGTGAAAAATCGTTATCCTCTTCCAAGGATTGATGATCTATTCGATCAACTCCAAGGTGCTCGTTTCTTTTCCAACATAGATTTGCGGTCGGGTTACCACCAACTACGTGTCCATGAAGATGATATTCCCAAGACGGCCTTTCGAACACGTTATGAGCATTTTGAATTCACGGTGATGCCTTTTGGGTTGACCAATGCACCAGCGATGTTCATGGATTTGATGAACTGGGTGTGTCGGCCCTATTTGGATCAATTTGTCATCGCCTTCATTGATGACATCCTCATTTATTCCAAGACTAAAGAAGATCACGCCGAACATTTGAAGAAAGTCTTAGAGTTGCTTCGGGAAGAGAAATTGTATGCGAAGTTCTCCAAATGTGAATTTCGCCTTGAAGAGGTCCACTTTCTTGGTCACGTGGTGAGCAAGGAAGGAATTCATGTGGACCCAAGTAAAATTGAAGCAGTGAAAAATTAGAGACGACCCGAGACGCCAACCGAGATTCGCCAATTTCTTGGTTTGGCGGGTTATTATAGACGATTCATTGAAGGCTTTTCCAAGATTGCTCAACCTTTGACCTTGTTGACACAACGAGAAAGAAGGTTTGATTGGGGTGAAAAGCAAGAACAAGCCTTCCAATTATTGAAAGACAAGTTGTGTGATGCTCCCATCTTGAGCTTGCCCGATGGAGCCGATGATTTTGTCGTTTATTATGATGCATCCGGGCAAGGATTGGGTTGCGTTTTGATGCAACGGGGTAAGGTGATTGCTTATGCATCTAGGCAATTGAAGGTGCATGAGAAGAATTACCTGACTCATGACTTGGAGTTGGGAGCGGTCGTGTTTGCCTTGAAATGTTGGAGGCATTACTTGTATGGCACCAAGAGTGTGATCTATACCGATCACAAGAGCCTTCAACACATTTTTGACCAAAGTGAATTGAATATGAGGCAACGGAGATGGCTTGAACTATTTAGTGACTATGATTGCGTTATCCGGTATCACCCGGGTAAAGCAAATGTTGTAGCCGATGCCTTGAGCCAAAAAGAGCATATAAAGCCAAGACGAATTAGAGCCATGAGCCTTACCGTGCAAAGGAGTGTTCGTGACTCCATCATAGAAGCACAAAGGTTGGCAACTAGGCCGGAAAACTTCATCAATGAAGCATTGCACGTCTTAGAAGAACAATTTGATAGAAAGGAGGATGACGGTTTATACTTTTGATACGTACCAAGGTGTATCAATATACCAAAGTATATTGTACACTGAATTGTTGTAGAGGGGGGTGAATACAACTTAGTTCGATCTTTACAAACTTTTTAACTAAACGTTTTAAAGACTCAGCTTAAATATAAAGAATGTAAAGAACAGGAATCAATAAAACAGTAAAGCAATAAAAGTAAGGAAACATTCTTGCACACAGATTGTAATTTTCAATGTAATCCTTTATTAAGAAATAATCTATACAAAGAATTACAGGGTTGTTGCGGAACAAAGATAGCCTACAGATATCTAAACAACCCTCTGAAATGACAAATTACAATCAACAAGTTTCTACTCAAGAGAATCAGCCCAAGCTGATATCGAACAGACTAAGCTGTGTGTAAGAGCAAAGAAAACTTATGTGAAGAATAATTCTCAGGAAAGCCACCCATATGCAATCAAGGAATGAGGCTTTTATAGGCGAAAGCCCTTCTTCACTTGGTGTCCAATTCACCCACGTATTCATCTTCTATTGGATAACAGAGGAATATTTGATCGTGCCTATTCATAGTACTTGTGGTCCCCAAAGTACTGCCACTCATTCTTTTTCATCCAATAAGAGTATGGACACGCATATGTAAATCCAACCACCAATCTGGATCCTAGGATTCTTCCTAGTCACATCATTTGTCTTTATCTACAATCCAGGTTGTTATCTTCACTTGATTGTCAGACACAGATTGGGCCATTTGTCAAAGCACCAATCTGCCTAAGTGTTTCCAAGCTGACTGCTAATCCCAAGTTGCCTTCCACTGCCAGCTTGGTCTTCTATCCTCAATCCTCTTCTTCGACTTGGATTGAGTGCTATGAACATTGTTGTTGCAGCTTGAATAACACTTCCATAGAATATTATAATACAAAACATGAAGCATCATCTGGGTCAGAAACAGATCGTAAGTTGTGTCAGCTTAGTCTGACCCAGATCAGATTACAAGAACCAAAAGATTTCTAAGTGTTTAACTATCAGATTTGTCATCACCAAATTTACAATTATCATTGGGACTCAACAATCTCCCCTATTTGATGATGACAAAACCCAACACACTTCTAACTATCAGCTTACAAAGAATCAAAATAAAATGTTACTAACAGATTGTGACCCTTTGAATCTTTTGGGTTCTTTTGATCTGATATGAAGTTTTAACATTGAAACTGAATTTGTACAAATCACTTTTGCATATTGAGAGAATAAAATATATTACATGTTAAAGATCTATTCCCCAATCATCTCTACAGCTTCTTGTTTAACTTCATAAGATGGGGCAACAGTCACATTCAAATTTCTATCTAGACCCTCATTGATGAGGAACTGCTCATACCCATTACCTTGATCACTAAAATTGACACAGAATCTGTACAAGGTAAATAGGTGCATATGTGGTACCTTTGTTAGCTCAACAGTCCTTTGAAACACCAATTGGCCTCTTGCATTCACAAAATACATTCCATGCTCAGGTTCAGTAATGAACAGCCCACTTCTTGCATTTTCAACACCAGCAGGTAGAGACAGATCAAGATGATTCAGAATCTTGTCAAGAGCTTCAGGAGACAACAAATCAAGCAACTCTGAAGGGTTCAAGTTCTTGATAAAATATGTATGATCACCTTCAGGAGCATCAATTTTTCCAAGTCTTCTTCTTTTCTTCTTAAGTGGCTCAACTGACTCTTCTTCACCTTCCATATCAAAAGCCAATGGTCTTGGAAGTCCAGTGATATCAATTTTGAACTTTACAATAATGGAAAACTTTCTCTCAATGGCTTCCAAGACTGTCTCTTGATGAATACTTCTAATACCAGTGATGATATTATGAAGTTCTACCCACTCAGTGTATCCCAAGTCAATCAGCTTATCAAGATCACAAGTTTCATTACTTTTCTCAAAACCAACTCTTTTGATCCTGATGCATGGGATGGACTGTCCTCTTTTTCTTTTCATTTCACATTTAATGACCTGCTCTGGATATTTTCTGAAGTGAATCTTTTCAGTTACTTTTCTCTTTTCCAGAGCTTGCCATTGATCACGGAATTTAGTACTTGCAGCCACATCTTTCTTCTTTTGTAGTGGTGTTGAGTGAACATGTACCTTCTTCTTACCTTTTCCCTCTTTGTTCTTTGATCCAACCACTGCAAGTTCTTCTTCATCTTCTTTGTTCAATTGTTCCTGAAGAATCTTGGCAATCTCTGGATCAGATTGGGTCTTTTTCTCATTTTTCTTTTCTTCTATCTTCCTTTAACATGTTGTATGCCACCACAACTGTTACACCAATCAGTTCAGCCTGTTGCTTTGCAGCCTCCCAATCTCTTTCTTTGTCATTTAGATCTTCACACCACTTGAACCAGCTTCATTAGGACTTTTCTTCAACATAAATTGGTTCAAAGTAGTGTTGTCTTCACTTGAAGAGGATTCTATTTGTTTTTCTTTGGGAGCTGGGTCAGCTTGAGATGACACAGCTTGTATAGGGTCAACTTGGGAAGACTTTCCTTTATTACCAACTTTCACAACATTTTCCTCAGCATATTCCCTCCTTATCTCTCCAACAATATCCATCACAACATCAGTCTCCCCCTCAATTGTTTCACCTTTCTCTCCAGCCTCTTCATTCACAATTCTAACATTCTGTTCACCACCAGACTCAGACTCTGGTCTTTTTATCTCTTGATATTTGTAAGTCCCAACTTGTTAGATTGGTACTACTGAAGACACCTCTATGTCGATGGTGGAGTTACTTTGCAATATACTTACTAAACTGGAGACGACCAGTTAGATAAGTGTATACCAAGTTCTAGATAGATTACTTATATAAAAGACAATAAGTAAAGAACAATGCAATAATACAAATAACTTGTAAACAATCTTGATGAGACAATATGTAGTTTTCAAGTGTAATTTATTTATTGATATTAAACAAATTACAAGGTTGATGCGGAACCAAGATAATACACGAATGTAAATATCCTAACAACCTATGAAATACAATTGATCTATACTCGGAATTTCTCTTCTACAATCGAAACACTTAAAGTAGTGAAATGTTCCTTTTAGCGATTGAGAGATAATTGCACAAGTTCACCAAGAATATTGCAGGTTTGCAAAGTATGAAGTTATTCGTTTGAGAGAGAAATAACTTAGACGAATACTTGAATAACTTAAGATTCTTGGTTGTGCAATGACTTGTATTTAGAGATGGGCTGTTTGTCTTCAGGATCAACATTCAGTCTCTCTTCAATATTTTCTTTAAACTTGAGCAGACTTTGAAGCACAAACATCCATCCTCTTTCAACCTTATTCCTTTGTTGCTTGGCCTCCAACAGCTTTGCCATTTCCACCAGTTCCGAATACCCATAAGAAAGTACATCAGGATTCTCAGTTTGCCTTAAGGGTCCATCCAGATGTTGAACCCCAACAGTGAAATGTTTGGTACCTGGTTTGATAAACACTTTCATATCAATAATCGTACAACAAATTACAAGAAGATAAAAATGAAGAAAGAACTTAAACTGATGGCCCTTCGCCAGTTCTTCTTCTTTTGGCAACTGTAGAGATGGGCTGTTTGTCTTCAGGATCAACATTCAGTCTCTCTTCAATATTTTCTTTAAACTTGAGCAGACTTTGAAGCACAAACATCCATCCTCTTTCAACCTTATTCCTTTGTTGCTTGGCCTCCAACAGCTTTGCCATTTCCACCAGTTCAGTGTAACCATAAGAAAGTACATCAGGATTCTCAGTTTGCCTTAAGGGTCCATCCAGATGTTGAACCCCAACAGTGAAATGTTTGGTACCTGGTTTGATAAACACTTTCATATCAATAATCTTACAACAAATTACAAGAAGATAAAAATGAAGAAAGAACTTAAACTGATGGCCCTTCGCCAGTTCTTCTTCTTTTGGCAACTGTAGAGATGGGCTGTTTGTCTTCAGGATCAACATTCAGTCTCTCTTCAATATTTTCTTTAAACTTGAGCAGACTTTGAAGCACAAACATCCATCCTCTTTCAACCTTATTCCTTTGTTGCTTGGCCTCCAACAGCTTTGCCATTTCCACCAGTTCAGTGTAACCATAAGAAAGTACATCAGGATTCTCAGTTTGCCTTAAGGGTCCATCCAGATGTTGAACCCCAACAGTGAAATGTTTGGTACCTGGTTTGATAAACACTTTCATATCAATAATCTTACAACAAATTACAAGAAGATAAAAATGAAGAAAGAACTTAAACTGATGGCCCTTCGCCAGTTCTTCTTCTTTTGGCAACTGTAGAGATGGGCTGTTTGTCTTCAGGATCAACATTCAGTCTCTCTTCAATATTTTCTTTAAACTTGAGCAGACTTTGAAGCACAAACATCCATCCTCTTTCAACCTTATTCCTTTGTTGCTTGGCCTCCAACAGCTTTGCCATTTCCACCAGTTCAGTGTAACCATAAGAAAGTACATCAGGATTCTCAGTTTGCCTTAAGGGTCCATCCAGATGTTGAACCCCAACAGTGAAATGTTTGGTACCTGGTTTGATAAACACTTTCATATCAATAATCTTACAACAAATTACAAGAAGATAAAAATGAAGAAAGAACTTAAACTGATGGCCCTTCGCCAGTTCTTCTTCTTTTGGCAACTGTAGAGATGGGCTGTTTGTCTTCAGGATCAACATTCAGTCTCTCTTCAATGTTTTCTTTTTGTGTTTGTTAGATTTTAATCTTTTATCTACCTTGTGGTTACAAACTGGTAACTTCTTTTATACAAGGAGTGAAATTTACACAAGTTACAACAGAATGTACAACAAATTACAAGAAGATAAAAATGAAGAAAGAACTTAAACTGATGGCCCTTCGCCAGTTCTTCTTCTTTTGGCAACTGTAGAGATGGGCTGTTTGTCTTCAGGATCAACATTCAGTCTCTCTTCAATATTTTCTTTAAACTTGAGCAGACTTTGAAGCACAAACATCCATCCTCTTTCAACCTTATTCCTTTGTTGCTTGGCCTCTAACAGCTTTGCCATTTCCACCAGTTCAGTGTAACCATAAGAAAGTACATCAGGATTCTCAGTTTGCCTTAAGGGTCCATCCAGATGTTGAACCCCAACAGTGAAATGTTTGGTACCTGGTTTGATAAACACTTTCATATCAATAATCTTACCAGGGTGATATCTCCGCTGCTGCACTTCAGATAAATACTCTCTAGCTTCAGATTCATTGGCCAGTTTGATCTGGCCAGTGCTCATACTATGCACTGCAGCTTTGATATCTTCACTTGATGGTTCAGTTGTATCCACCCAGGTCCTAAGGTCAGCATCTCTTGGCAACATCTTAGGTTTACCTTTGGACTTAGGTGGATTCATCACCTGTTTGACCACCTTCTTGACATGTTCAGCTCTCTTGAGAATTCCTTCAGTTCTAACTTCTTTGGCCTTCTCCACTGTGATATTCAAACACCTGGCATCATACTCAGCCTCATCCTCCCTATAATGTTTGTCAAGCTCAATCTCCAGTTGTTCTTTCAATGCATTAATAATTCTGGGATCAGCCTTGACCTTGGCATACTCTGCAAGTGTCATGCCCAGAAGACGACCATCACTAATATCAAGAAGAGTTGGGGCTAAGGTATTTCTATCCTTTGCTTGATTCACCCTCATTTGTTTCTTCCTCTCCTTGATGGCATCTCCAAGCCTTGCCAGCTGCCTACTAACATCTTCTGAAACTGGAGGGAGCTGATCAATGTTGCCAGTTTCTAACACACTGGCTTCAGTACCAGTTGTTTTAGCTTGCTCACCAGTGGCCGGCCCAACTTCCTTTCCCTTACCTTTATTCCCCCTATCAACCACGTCTTCAAACTGTTCAATCACCTGCTCATCACCTTCATCAGATCCAACAACGGTCCTTTCCACCAGTTGCCTTGCACTAACTGGACCTGGCAGTCTTGGTCCAGGTGCAAGGATATTCCTTCTATCCCTTTCCCCCTTGGCAGCATCGAGACCTGCACGAATAGCTGCCCAGTCTTCATTGCTAGAGGGCAAACGGGCTAGAGGCTGCCACGATTGCATATCCTTGCACTCTCTGAACACACTGCAAATCATCCTAAAGGATCTCCACAAGTGGCTAATCTCTTGAGACTGGGCCAATACATTTGCTGCAGTTTGGTCCTGTCCAGTCTTCAAGTCTTTCAATAATTTTGAGTCTTCAACTAGACTTTTAGCCACTTGTTCCTTCACCTCATCATCTTTCTTCTTCAAGTTCTCCACTTCAGTTACCAGTTTCTTGATTGAAGAAGTGTGGGAGGCCAACTGAGTGTTCACTGCATTAACTGCACCCCTTAACTGGCTAACTTCAAGTGCCAGAGGCTCCAGATTAATCTTAGGAGGTGGGAGCTTGGCAAATTCAGCCATAACCTTCTTGACCAATTCATCTTCTCGACTAGCCAGTTTCTCATCAATCATCTGGCCAACAGAAGTGGCCACCTGCTGACCAATATCAACTACATTAAGGCCAGGTCTATCAAGCAACTCCTTGACCTGCCTTTCTATCTCCTTAAGATCCACCTCTGATGATCGAACAGTGTTGCTTAAGAGGTTGGAGATAGATGTATTGACATTTGAATGGGTTAAGTCAAAAGCTTCCTTCAAAGATGTGGACAAATTGTTACAGCTTGAGACTAACTCATTCAACTTTCTAAATACCAAGTCTTCATTTGCAGCAAACTTATTGATTCCCAGATCAACAACCTTTGAATTTATAATTGTTTCCTTGTTGAATCTGGAAATAGACTTGGCATTTTGCTCTATTGTCTTATGAACACCCTCCACCCGTTTGATCAGGTTTTGGATATCGGTTGAGAAAGAGACAAATTGAGCTTCCAGTGACAAAGGAGCAGTTGTCACTGGACCAGTAGCAGGCTGCACCAGTTCAACTGAAGGAGGCAAAACAAAGGGAGCCTCTCCAGTTGTTCCAGTGGCAGAAGAAGGAAATATAGGGGGTGAAAAAGAAGGCTGAGGAGAAACAATGTGTTGGTCAGGCTGAGAATGCTCAGGTATGACCAACGGCGACGGTGGTGGTGATTGAGTTCTTTGTGGGGAAATATTTGTAGGAGTATCTTGGTGGGAAACTGAAACTTGGTGTTCTAGGGGTTGATCAAAGAAAGAAGGGAGTTGAGCATGTACAGATGCATCAACCATTTCTTGATCAGCTTGTGTTTCTTCTGAATCCGAAGATTCAAGATGAAACTCATCCTCATTTATGCCTAGATCCATAAATGATAGGGATGGCTGAACATCATGTTCAGACTCCTGATGACCAGTTCCAGTTACCTGGATGGTTTCATCAGTTGAAGGATCAGATGCCGGAACATCTTCACCAGGGATAGACGTGATAGGAACGGCTTGAGTTATGGTTGTTCTATCCTCAACCACAACTGGAGACTCACCCTCTCTCCAGTAATTGAGGCGAAGAGCATCCCTCAACACTTCTACATCCAGAGTACACTTGATTGTTCCATCCTTTAAAGTGAAACTGATGGAGGAACAATCGGAGGAAAGTGTGGCAGTGAACCAGAACTCACACAAGTAATCATGATACATCTTGCGTGGGTTCCTGGTGAATAAGGGTCCTATTGGAGAATCCTTCAAAAATTTTCTGATTCTACCAATAAGGGTTTTAGACCCTTGAGAGCCTTGTAGGCTAGCCAATGGATTGTTTGGATTTAATTTTAAGGCTGCGCTATAAGGAGCACCAGGTGCCTGGGCGACATCTGGTGAGGGATTGTAAGGAGCAGTCAAGAGATTTACATCTCTTGAGCGGGATGATTTAGGTGCCATAGAATGAAATTGAAATTTATGATTGGAAGTAAATGAAGAGAATGAAAAAGAAAGTAAATGTGTTATGAAGTAAATAAGGGTATTTATAAGGGGATTCAAGATCCCAATGTAAACCCACAAATCATATTTTATTAAACCAAATATTTTCGAAGATATTTTGAAAATAAAATATAATTTTCCATGTAAGCATTAAATGTTACCATGTCAGCATTAAATGCTACGACGGCTTACTTTACCCATAACCCCACACACTTTTTGTTTTCCCAACACAAACAGTTGTCAAGTACTAAAAATGGTTTCAACACGTCAGATCACGATATCAAGTAGTTTAAAAACACTCGAGTATCATCACGTGTCACATAAATTGACCAAGTATTTGTAACGTTATAAAAATTAGACAAAGACCGAACCTGGTAACTGGAGGATCAATCCAGTTCCAGTTCCAACTGAAGAGTTCTCCAGTTGCATTTTCAAACAAAAACGAATTTTAGTCAGAAAATTATTTTGAGTCTTTCCCCCTAAAATGATGATCCAGATATCAATTAGTGCCAAGATAGTATCACAAAGGCGTTCGATAGCCTGGCGAGCAAAGATAATCTGGACCTCCTCAACTGGAGAACTTCATCAGTGTCACTGACGCGTTCAATAACAAAGAAAGCTCCAGTTAAGGGTTTTAGACCCTTGAGAGCCTTGTAGGCTAGCCAATGGATTGTTTGGATTTAATTTTAAGGCTGCGCTATAAGGAGCACCAGGTGCCTGGGCGACATCTGGTGAGGGATTGTAAGGAGCAGTCAAGAGATTTACATCTCTTGAGCGGGATGATTTAGGTGCCATAGAATGAAATTGAAATTTATGATTGGAAGTAAATGAAGAGAATGAAAAAGAAAGTAAATGTGTTATGAAGTAAATAAGGGTATTTATAAGGGGATTCAAGATCCCAATGTAAACCCACAAATCATATTTTATTAAACCAAATATTTTCGAAGATATTTTGAAAATAAAATATAATTTTCCATGTAAGCATTAAATGTTACCATGTCAGCATTAAATGCTACGACGGCTTACTTTACCCATAACCCCACACACTTTTTGTTTTCCCAACACAAACAGTTGTCAAGTACTAAAAATGGTTTCAACACGTCAGATCACGATATCAAGTAGTTTAAAAACACTCGAGTATCATCACGTGTCACATAAATTGACCAAGTATTTGTAACGTTATAAAAATTAGACAAAGACTGAACCTGGTAACTGGAGGATCAATCCAGTTCCAGTTCCAACTGAAGAGTTCTCCAGTTGCATTTTCAAACAAAAACGAATTTTAGTCAGAAAATTATTTTGAGTCTTTCCCCCTAAAATGATGATCCAGATATCAATTAGTGCCAAGATAGTATCACAAAGGCGTTCGATAGCCTGGCGAGCAAAGATAATCTGGACCTCCTCAACTGGAGAACTTCATCAGTGTCACTGACGCGTTCAATAACAAAGAAAGCTCCAGTTAAGGGTTTAGCATTCCCAGTTCGCTGATGAGATGTTTAAAAGTTTTCTCATCGAGAGGTTTAGTAAAAACATCAGCTAACTGTTTGTCAGTGGGGATGAAATGAATTTCAATATCACCTTTCATAACATGATCACGAATAAAATGATACCTGATGTCAATATGCTTTGTTTTTGAGTGCATCACTGGATTGTGAGAGATAGCAATTGCACTGGTGTTGTCACAAAAGATTGGGGTCTTGGTATACTTCTGACCATAATCTAGTAACTGGTTTTTGATCCAGAGAATCTGGGCACAACAACTGGCCGCAGAAATGTACTCTGCCTCTGCAGTGGACATAGAGACTGAAGTCTGCTTCTTGCTGGTCCAACTCACCAGTTTTCCTCCAAGGAAATGACAACCACCAGTTGTGGATTTTCTATCAATCTTACAACCTGCATGATCAGAATCTGAATAACCCATTAGATCTAATCCTGAGCCTTTGGGGTACCAAAGACCAAGATTAGGACACCCTTTCAGGTATCTAAAGATACGCTTTACAGCGTGCAAATGTGATTCTTTAGGGTTAGCCTGAAACCTGGCACATAAACATGTTGCAAACATTATATCTGGTCGACTGGCAGTTAAGTACATCAGTGAACCAACCATACCTCTATAGTCAGTTACATTAACTGGTTTTTGATCCAGAGAATCTGGGCACAACAACTGGCCGCAGAAATGTACTCTGCCTCTGCAGTGGACATAGAGACTGAAGTCTGCTTCTTGCTGGTCCAACTCACCAGTTTTCCTCCAAGGAAATGACAACCACCAGTTGTGGATTTTCTATCAATCTTACAACCTGCATGATCAGAATCTGAATAACCCATTAGATCTAATCCTGAGCCTTTGGGGTACCAAAGACCAAGATTAGGACACCCTTTCAGGTATCTAAAGATACGCTTTACAGCGTGCAAATGTGATTCTTTAGGGTTAGCCTGAAACCTGGCACATAAACATGTTGCAAACATTATATCTGGTCGACTGGCAGTTAAGTACATTAGTGAACCAACCATACCTCTATAGTCAGTTACATTAACTGGTTTTTGATCCAGAGAATCTGGGCACAACAACTGGCCGCAGAAATGTACTCTGCCTCTGCAGTGGACATAGAGACTGAAGTCTGCTTCTTGCTGGTCCAACTCACCAGTTTTCCTCCAAGGAAATGACAACCACCAGTTGTGGATTTTCTATCAATCTTACAACCTGCATGATCAGAATCTGAATAACCCATTAGATCTAATCCTGAGCCTTTGGGGTACCAAAGACCAAGATTAGGACACCCTTTCAGGTATCTAAAGATACGCTTTACAGCGTGCAAATGTGATTCTTTAGGGTTAGCCTGAAACCTGGCACATAAACATGTTGCAAACATTATATCTGGTCGACTGGCAGTTAAGTACATCAGTGAACCAACCATACCTCTATAGTCAGTTACATTAACTGGTTTGCCAGTTGGGTCAGAGTCCAAATTCAATGGTGCTGCAATAGGTGTGTTTTTCGATGGGATTGAATCATATTTGTATTTTCGTAACAAATCTCTGACATATTTTCCTTGGTTTATGAAAATTCCATTTTCAGTTTGCTTAATCTGAAGACCTAAGAAAAATGTTAATTCACCCATTAAACTCATCTCATACTCAGATGACATGATTTTAGAAAACTTTTTACACATTGCATCATCAGTTGAACCAAAAATAATGTCATCAACATAAATTTGTACCAATAAGATATTACCTCTTTCTTTCAAGATAAACAAGGTATTATCTATTGCACCTCTTTGAAAGCCATTTTTAAGAAGATGTTTAGTTAAAGTATCATACCAGGCTCTTGGGGCTTGTCTTAGACCATACAATGCTTTGTTCAGTCTATAAACCCAATGAGGATGCTTCTCATCGATGAAACCTGGAGTCTGCTTCACATAAACTTCTTCTTCCAATGTTCCATTAAGGAACGCACTTTTGACATCCATCTGGAAGACCTTGAACTGCAGATGGGCTGCATAAGCCAAGAAAATTCTTATGGCTTCAAGTCTTGCAACTGGAGCAAAAGTCTCATCAAAGTCAACGCCCTCTGCTTGACAATAACCCTGGGCAACTAATCTGGCCTTGTTTCTTACAACATGGCCATCTTCATCCATTTTATTTCGGTAGACCCATCTGGTACCAATGGGTTCTTTCTTTAACCCTGGTGGACAAGGAACAAGCTCCCAAACATTGTTCCTTTCAAACTGGAGGAGCTCTTCTTGCATAGCTTCCACCCAGCTTGGGTCTGCCATAGCCTCGTCAATCTTCTTTGGTTCAATTAAAGATAAGAAGGTGACGTTTAAGCATTGCTCACTGGTGGCTCTTCTAGTCTGAACCCCACTAGTTGGATTACCCACAATTTGTTCAATTGGGTGGGCTTTAGTCCATCTAGTGTATTGACTAGGCTGGTGAACTACAATATCAGTGCAAGGTACCTGGAGATCTTCTTCAGTTGCAGCAGCATCTGGAGAAGGATCAGTCCAAACAGCTTCTACATCCTCATCAGAGTCAATGAGGTCTCGATTGGCATCATGAAATTCCTCAGTTGAAGGTAGTTCATGAGTAACTGGAGAAGTAGGGGCTTGAACTGGTGCTGATATTGGAGTGGCACGTACATCTGATCCAATCACCAATTCTTGTGGTAAGTTAAAATTGATGGAGGGATAAAATGATGTGTCACTGGTGCTTTTCTTCTTCTTGACTGGTTCCAGTTTGTTGTAACTGGAAGCATCTTCTGGTGAAACAACTGACCGATGAACTTGGTCAGTTTCACCAAAGTTGATTGGAATGACTGGAGAAATATCAAGGCTTGGTCTCTTGTTGATTGCTTCAGTTGATTCATCGAATGTGACATGAATTGTCTCATGCACCTTTTGGAGTCTATAATTATAAACTCTAAAGGCCTTTCGAATATCTGAATAGCCTAAAAATACCCCTTCATCAGCTTTTGCATCAAACTTTCCAAGCTGACTGGAATCGTTCAGTATATAAACTGGACAACCAAATACATGGAAATATCCAATATTTGGTTTACGATTCCTGAGTACTTCGTAGGCAGTCTTCTTATGTCTCTTGATGTAGACTGACCGGTTTTGGGTGTGACAAGCAGTTGCAACTGCCTCAGCCCAAAAACTGGTGGGAAGACCAGATTCAGATAGCATGCTTCTGGCCGCTTCTATCAGTGTACGATTCTTTCTTTCAACAACTCCATTTTGCTCTGGAGAGTGAACTGATGAGAAGTTTTGAGAAATGCCAGTGTCAGTGCAAAATGTTTCAAGTACCTTATTTTGGAATTCAGTACCATTATCACTTCGCAACTGACAAACTTTTCGAGTGTACTTGAGCTCAATTCTTTTGATAAGGGAGATGATTTCAGCAGGTGCATCACTTTTGGATCTGATGAATACCACCCAGCAATATCTGGTGAATTCATCAACCACAACTAGAGTGTATTTCTTTCCAGCTCTAGTTTGAACATTCACTGGACCAAAAAGATCCATATGAAGCATGTGAAGAGGTTCAGTGATGCTAAAATTTTGCCTAGTTTTGAAACTGGCTCTCTTCTGCTTACCCATCTCACAACCTGGACATGGCTTTTCCTTATTGAAGGAAATCTGGGGTATCCCATCAACCAGTTGTTTGCGAGACAACTTGTTAATGTTCTTGAAATTAAGGTGGGATAACCTTTTATGCCATAGCCAGTTGGTGTCCTCATCAGCTTTGGTATAGAAACATTGCTCTTTTGGAGCTGGTTCCATATCCATGATGTACACATTCCCTTTTCTTGGTGCAATCATCACCACTTTCCAATCCTTGTTAAATATGGTGCCTTGTGCAATATCGAACAATACTCTGAAGCCATCATCGCAAAGTTGGCTTACACTGATCAAGTTATATTTCAAACCATTCACAAATGCAACTCTTTTGAATTCGACTTGTCCATTATTGAGCACACCATATCCTTCAGTCTTTCCAGATTGATCGTTACCAAACGTCACTGTCGGTCCATCTTGGACAGTGAACTCTTCCAGTAGGGGCTTACATCCGGTCATAGTCCGGCCAGCAGCGCTGTCCAGATACCAGATATTCTTCTTTCGATCGCCCTACACACACACAAAAATCATTAGTTATTTTTGTGAACCCATCTTTTCTTGATGGGTCCACTGGACTTCTCTACAGAAGCCACAGTTGATTGTTGAGGTGTTGAACTGGAGGCTACATCTGGAGCATTATCACCAGCTCCAGGTGCAGAAGTAAAAACGATTGGTATTTGATACTTACTCACCTTATGTTTACCAGATTTTGTTCCAGATGGAACATTCTTTTGTTTAGGTACAGAAGGGAGTGATTTAATGTTTTGTTTTAAAACTGGAGGTGGTGAACCTCCTTCCAGATTGTTAATCCGGGCAGTGCAACTCTGAACCTGCCGAGACAAAAGTTGGAGTTGCCTTTCCAAATTAACCAAAACATTGTTTTGTTCAGGCAGTTGAACCTTGGACATTGGTTCAACTGGGGATTTAGTCTTTCGGGTCTTGGGCTCCTTAGACTTATGAGGTAAAGGCTTGTTAACAGTGGCCTTTTTGACTGGAGCTTTAGCCTGTTTGGCTCCAGTTTTAACCTCAATGGGGGAGGTCTCAATGGTTTCAGTTTCAACAGCTTCAGGTTGATCATAAGGTGTTTCAACCTGGAGAGCTGGAGGCAATGCATGAAGATCTGGTATAAGAGCTGCCATCTTCAGATCTTCAGATTTCCATGCATTTTTCTGGGCATCGATGGTTCTTGAAAATGCATCATAGTTTTTGCCAGATGCTTTTACCCAGGACTTGATAATCATTTGAGCTTTTTCAAAATCATCAGAAAGTTTTTGATTATCAAGTTCTAATGCCTCAATTTTTAAAACTGACTCCTTGAGAGCCAACTGGACACTTTGCAAATCATTCAGTTGTGGTTTGACATTGTTTAATTCAATTAAGATAGTGTCTAAATATCTTTCACTATCAGCTCTAACAGTTTCTACAAATGCCAAATCACCACTTAATGATTCAGCCAGGTCCAGTTTTAATTCAGGGTCAACCTGGTGATCATAATCACATACCTTTTTCAGTATGATGTCCACCCATCTTCCAGAGACGACATCATCTTTCACCACATGCTGCTGTTGTTGTTGATCTTCCAAGGCCATGAAACACATGTCCCTTTCCTCTTCTTCATCCTCAGATGAGTCATCAGAGTACTCCCATTTTCCTTCAGTTTGTGCAATTAAGCACTGGTCCTTTTTCTTATCCATGGACAGAAGGGCAATCTGGGCCTTAAGCTGCTTGTATTTAGCTTTATAGCTATCATCAGGCCGATTGTAATTAGGGACAGAGGGGCCAGTTTGGTTATTCAACTGACTAGATCGGCATTCCTTCATAAAATGACCTTTCTTGCCACACTTATAGCATGTAAGATTGGTCTTATCCAGAGAGCTGGAGCTGGAAGCATTGTTGGGGCCATTAAATCTTTTAGATTTATGCTTAAACCTATTAAAGGTTTTAGCAATCATGGCGACCAGATCATCATCGTCAGTTTCATCATAACCTTCACTGTTTTCAGTGGTCAGCCCAGAGTTTAAGAAGCTGTTTAACATCTCCTTCATCGAGTGTGCCTGGACACTCTCAGCAGACATTAAAGCAGCACAAGGTCGCTCAATTACATTAGCAACCTTGGGACTCTGAGCATGGTTCATGGCATCTTGCTCAGCCACAAGTCTTGCAGCATTATTATCTTCAGTGAATCTGAAGGCTCCATAGAGCGATGCAAGAGTGTGAGAGTGCAAGGTTTTACCTTGTCTCAAGACAAGAACCATGTTTTCCCATTTAGATGGAAGAATATCACAAAACTTTTCAAGAAGAATATCCTTATCCTTCTCTACACCCAAACCTCTCAACTGATTGATGAGGCTAGAAAATCTGGTATATGTACCAGTTAAACTTTCGTTGGGCAAGGCAAAGAAGGATTCATACTTCTTGTTCAATGCAACTTTACGGGTGACAATGGTGTCATCACCTCCTTCAAACTGAATCACTAATTCATCCCACATAGACTTGGCACTGGGAAACAACACAAGTGTTGGAATTAGGTCTTCAGGGACAGCCCCAAGGATCATGTTTTTCAGTCTGGTGTCCAAGTCCACCAGTCTGCGATCCTCATCAGACCAATGGTCTTCTGGCTTTTCCCTTGAGCTTCTTCTTCCAGTTGGATCAAGAAGAGGACTCACCCCAATAGACATAGGTATATATGGTCCATCCTTAAGGATTTTCAACATATACCTCTCAATACCACCAAAATGCAACAGCATTCTAGCTTTCCATGTACCAAAGGTCTCACTGTTTCCATCAAATTTTGGAACAGGAGTGTTAGAGTAATGTACATGGACGTGGTTTGAGGAAGAAGGAGGAGGAGGGTTGGTGTTAACATTTTGAAAAGGTTGGGCATTATTATTCAATGGGTTTTCACCTAAACCAGAACCATCTCCACCTTCAGTAGTGTTCATCTTTGCAGATCTAGGCAAGTTTATTAGCCTTCTGCTCTGATACCACTTGTAAGTCCCAACTTGTTAGATTGGTACTACTGAAGACACCTCTATGTCGATGGTGGAGTTACTTTGCAATATACTTACTAAACTGGAGACGACCAGTTAGATAAGTGTATACCAAGTTCTAGATAGATTACTTATATAAAAGACAATAAGTAAAGAACAATGCAATAATACAAATAACTTGTAAACAATCTTGATGAGACAATATGTAGTTTTCAAGTGTAATTTATTTATTGATATTAAACAAATTACAAGGTTGATGCGGAACCAAGATAATACACGAATGTAAATATCCTAACAACCTATGAAATACAATTGATCTATACTCGGAATTTCTCTTCTACAATCGAAACACTTAAAGTAGTGAAATGTTCCTTTTAGCGATTGAGAGAATATTGCACAAGTTCACCAAGAATATTGCAGGTTTGCAAAGTATGAAGTTATTCGTTTGAGAGAGAAATAACTTAGACGAATACTTGAATAACTTGAGATTCTTGGTTGTGCAATGACTTGTATTTATAGGCAAAGTTAACATTGGGATGTTAACTTTAGCCGTACAAATGTGGTTGAAGGTATTTAAGGAATAGCATTTAATTCCTTAAAAAGTGTTGTAAAGTCGCATGTTACAGTGACTTTACACAACCACCTTTATGTACCTTTTAATACTTAAATAATAAGATAAGGCTTATTATCCGGGTAAAGGTACATAAAGTGTACAAGTCAATTCCTCGTAATCAGTGTAAAGCTTTGTAAGTGCTTTCCACTGAAGGTCTCCAGTTTGTAACTGACTAGAATGTCAACTGGGCTTCGCTGCCATTGTCATTCTCTTTCTTCCATTTGTTGTCTTCGACTTCAACTGGAATGTTTCTTCAACTTGGTCAGTTCTCAACTGGAGGAAGTCTTCAGTTGCGTTAACTGTACGGTGCAACTGGACTTCAATATATTTCTCGACAAATCTTCTTGGTCACCAGTTTACTGGTCACCAGATGCAACTGGTGAACTGGTCAGTGAAAACTGGTGACTGGCCAGTTCCAGGTGAACTGGACCTAACAAGTTTCCTTCTTACCATCCACCATTTCTTTACCATAACCAAATACAACCAGTCTTCTATCATTGGCCTCCCTCTCAGCTCTAGCCTTCTTCTGTCTCTAATCTAACTTCCTCAAATACTCAACAACTTCTTTTTCAACCTGAATTCTCTCTTTTTCTTTTTCAAGTTCTTCTTGCTCAACCTCAGCAGCACTCTTCTCCCCCTTTTTGTCATCATCAGCAGGGAAAGAGCTAACTGGAGTGGCAAAGATTCCACTGAGTTTGTGATTGAGCAAGTCAATTTTGAAGTTGTTCACACAGCAGGCTCTATATAGATCAACATAATCAGCATGGAAGGATCCAATGATTGATTTCACTCCTTTTGAGACTTCAACCAAGTCTTTCTTGAATTTAGCTTGAGACTTGTTGGCAGATTTAAGCTCAATGGTGACATATCTAGTAAACTTGTTTGTATTTTTCTCAAACTGACCCAGAGTGCTCTTATTTCTTTCCTTTTCTTCATTTATGGCTTTTGTGAGACCATCAAGAGACTCTGTCAGCTTGAGTTGGTTCTGCTGCATCAAGTCAACTGCCTTCTTGACATTTTCTAGTGCAGTCTGATCTTGACACATCTTGTCTATCTTTTTAACCGTCAAATCCTGATCCTTTTGGATCTTTTCCAAGCATTCAGTCAGCTTTGAGCTCTCAACCTTATAGATTGAAGTGAACTCAGTGAGCTGACCCACCACATCTGAAAATGAGATAGTGACAGCTTGGGAAGGACTTGCATTTGGCCTAAAGACCACTGACTCTGGAAAGAGTAGCCTGCAATCCTTAATATCAGGGTCATTGGGCTCATATAGAAGGGGGTTGAGGTAGAGGGAGTTTTGGTGAATTTTCTCATGAGAGTGAGTCTCATGAGCAGATCTTTCAGAAATGATGATGTGCTGATCAGCTTGAGAAGGATTGACTTGTAATTCAAGCTGAGGTTCAGTGGGAATATGTTGATCATGATGTTGATCAACTCCTCCACTGACATCTTCCATCTGGACATCCCTTGAGGATGGATGGGCAGGCACATCATCGAATGAAGAGTCACTTTCGTAGATAGTGACTATTGTTGGACAACGTGTTAAGACACGTTCCCGGATCGTTTAACACGAGATCTATACAGTCATAGATGTGCGGAATCCATCTATAATCGTCTTTAGGTTTATATGATGAAAAATGGTGATGAACACGAAAATACACAAGAAGATAATAAGAACAGGAGATAAATTCAGATGTATAAAACTCATATCTTGTATTAATCATAAGATTACAATACATAAAACGAGTAGACATCTGATTCTTTGGGCGGCATCTCAAGGTATAGATCTCTACCTTGAGAACCTAGTGAATGACTAACGTTGCAACTAAATCATCAACTGAAAACCTAAACCTAAGATCTCTATTTATAGGCTGAACATGGGCTGGGCTGTCAAACTCGTACAAACTGTGCTGGGCCATACGAACTTATTAGTTCTTACGAACTTAAAGTTCGTTTGGCATATACTTACGAACTTAAAGTTCGTAAGACATATATGTACGAATTTCTCAGCCTTTTAGAATTATTGCATCGGACAACAATTTATGCACTTAACGTGCTCTAACAAACTCCCCCTTGGCCGGTGCAATCAATTCTTCAAGAAGTTCCAATATCAGTTATAGAAAGTCTAAGTGTTAACCTCCCCCTTAACTTGAGACATCGGTTCTTATATGTCGAGACTCAATCTTCTGAAACTGCAACCTGATCTTCAACCTGCAAAATCTCTATATCTTCATGAAAACCAACCAACCCAACACCTCTTGCTGTAGTTCTCCCCCTCAGTAGTAGCACCTCCAAATTAAACATCAGCAATCTTCCACCCTTAGGATTTATTGCCGGAGACCCTGCTCATCTTGCTTAATTGGCATGTAATGGCGGAGTTGAATTTCCAACAATCAGCATCAAATCAATCAGCTCTCACAAAAAATAAGAAACTCTGTAAACTGAATCACAAAATGTAGTCGCATAAATCCTGTCTCAACTAGCAATGTCTGACTCTGTCTTGTATCTTCACAACTCTACCAATCACCCGAAGCCTTTCTAATCCGATATCCTCTTCTGTTGTATAAGCTGCCATACACAAAGATCTTTATCTTCGCAACCATTCACCAAAATTGCCTGATATCATCTCTATGTCTTGGAATATAGATAAGATTCAATCTTCAAATACTCAACAACAAGTAACCAGCTTCATTACTCCAATACTTCAACAGTTCAAACCGCTATATGTGAAAGATCATCTTTTGATAATACTCCAATAAATAACATGATGATCTTCAAACTCGAACATTATAATACTTTAATCACCATCAACGTTAAACTGAATGAATGAACAGAATAACCTTTGATCTTCAATGAATGTCGAGTAGTTCATATTTTTGCTTAGAAATACCGAGGACAGAAAGTTTTATCCCCCCTATTTCTTAGCAAAAATCTTGAACTTCAGCCTGTCTTAGGTATCTCCTATCCTGGATGAGGTTCCAAATGGCCTAGAGCATATAACACTTGCAACTCTTTGCCGGAAACAGGGTACACCATTTTCCCTCCAAATTTTCTGGGAAAAACACCTTTACGTGAAACATTGGTATTCACGTAAATTTTTATTTCTAAGGCTGTAGGAAAAATTTGATAATTGCCGAAAATTTTCATCCAAAACGTGCCGAAATCGCACAAAAACGGACCGAAATTTTTTTCGAACGCTACCAAACTTCAAATCTCCATGAATCATGCCATTTTAAGACCATGGACAAAAATTATTTTTCCCGCCAAAATACTTTTTTTTTTTTTTTTTTTTTTTTTTTTTTATAATACTACCCTGTTGTGTGCTTCCATGCAATTGATCTTCTGATTAATCTTCTCATGTTGAAACACACTGAACCTCTATAGTAGCTTGAGAACATCTTCGTCGTCTGATAAGAACCATATACGAACTTGTTTCAGCTAGAAAGACTATCTTCGTGATGACATCAGCACGAACTTAGATGCTATCTTCGTAAGAACTAAGTCTGCATGAACTGAAATTTAAGTTCGTAAGAACAATTAACTTCGTAAGTGCAATCTAACTTCGTAAGAACAAAGTTACTTTGCAAGCAGAACCTAAGTTCGTAAGTGTAAGTTCGTGAGGTGAAAAATCTTCTTACGAACTTAGTAAGTAAGTTCGTAAGACCATTATATCAGAAAGCTACTAACTTCGTTTTGCTATCTTCGTAAGATGAACTTAGAACGAATTTAGGTTAAATTCGTTTCCTATCTTCGTTTTGCAAGATTCAAAACGAACTTAGCGACTGTTCGAATCTTTCATCAATAAAACCTAATTTTTCAGATCTCGTTTGAGGAAAAATTCCTCCAAGGCTCTGATACCATGTTGGAAAACGTGTTAAGACACGTTCCCGGATCGTTTAACACGAGATCTATACAGTCATAGATGTGCGGAATCCATCTATAATCGTCTTTAGGTTTATATGATGAAAATGGTGATGAACACGAAAATACACAAGAAGATAATAAGAACAGGAGATAAATTCAGATGTATAAAACTCATATCTTGTATTAATCATAAGATTACAATACATAAAACGAGTAGACATCTGATTCTTTGGGCGGCATCTCAAGGTATAGATCTCTACCTTGAGAACCTAGTGAATGACTAACGTTGCAACTAAATCATCAACTGAAAACCTAAACCTAAGATCTCTATTTATAGGCTGAACATGGGCTGGGCTGTCAAACTCGTACAAACTGTGTTGGGCCATACGAACTTATTAGTTCTTACGAACTTAAAGTTCGTTTGGCATATACTTACGAACTTAAAGTTCGTAAGACATATATGTACGAATTTCTCAGCCTTTTAGAATTATTGCATCGGACAACAATTTATGCACTTAACGTGCTCTAACAACTATATTCTCATCAGCATCATGAGGACCACCGATGGTTCCCATTGCTGCACATGGGGCTGTCATGACCTCCTTAAAGAAGGCCAAGTAACCTACAAGATCCCTTTGTCCAAGGACAGATACAGACACCGATCTTGCAGGTGTAATGTTAAGGGTAGATGATTGCCCTTAAACAATGGTGTGTTGTTGCACCAAAGTATCCTGAGGGAGAGTGTTTGAGGCCTGTACCCCTCCTTGTGACATAGAAGGGGCATTGGCAGCCTGTGCAGACTCAGAGTGTAAGAAAAGAAGAGTCTGATCAGCTTGGGGAGGATAAGCAGTGTCACCAATGCGTTCGATACTTCTCTCCTTTGGCTGAACATCCTCAGAAATGATGTGCATAGACTCTGACTCATTTTGGATCTGGGTTGGATCCATTGTTGTCCCTTTAGTGATATCATCATCCTTTTTAGAGGGTGATGATGGCGATTTAGGCTCAGACTCAGTATGACCTTGGGAGGAGGTCTTTGTTTCAATACCTTCACCCTGTTTGGAGGGTTGGGTAGCATCAAGTGATCCCTTTATCTCGTATACACTCTTTTGGGAGAGTGCAGATGGGCGTGGTGAATTCGGCTTACCAGCTTGGGTGGCAGAGTCAGCTTTGGAACGTTCCTCAGCTTTTAATGCACCTTGGGGGACTTTAAATCTTATTTTTGATTTGTCAACCCCAGAAGTTGATACAGATTTCCTTTTGAATCTTTGCTTTTTAACATTGTGAGGTACTAAGTCCTCAACAATGGGTCTTTTAGAGGCGGATTTGGAAAGAATGGATGAGGGTGTGGCTAGGGTGGCTGATGATGTGGCCAACCCTTCACCCTCTTTTGAAGGAGAAGAAGAATGAATAGATTTGGAAGAGTTTGAGGGTTCAGAAGCATGTGTACCTTGGTCCCCCTGATTGGCAGATTGAGTGTCAGACTCAGAACGCGTCGAAGTAGGGACAACTTCCTCACTAGCAGCTTCCTCCCTTTCTCTTGTTCTGCAAAAATTAAGGAAGGTCTGCATTGCTGGGGTCAGACCCTGCGCAGTTTCCTTTGGACTATTGAAAATGTTATTATTAATGGCCTTGACTTCCACAGTCTGACCAGTTGCTAGACTGAAGTCATTATGCAAGATGGCTTCAATAACGAGTGCAAGAATCCTACCATAAGGTATGGTAAGACTCTTATTATTGACTCGGCCAACTAAGTCTCTAAAAATAACAGCAGCAAAGTCTATTCTGGTCATAGTGACCATAGCATGAAAAATTTGCAAATTCTAAGGCATTAGGTTGGCCAAAGCTTCCTGCCTTAACTTGTAAAGACTTTGAAAGTGTGCTCAAAAGATAGTTCCATATTCCAGTTAAATATTTCATTTTAACAACTGAAGCCAATGGACCATTATAACCAACATCTTGTAAAACACTTTTGGCTTCAGCATGTGACACTAAACTTTCATAAATATCATCAGGCATGTACGACAGATCAAACGCAGACCTAATCCTCTTAAGGGAAATATATACCTTTTTCTTACCATTGAGGATAGTGCCATAGATTGAAGGATCTCCTTCCTTGTTCTGTCCAACATAACAGCTTGCCCAAATTTCACACAAGAGATCTTTAAACACCACCGTTGGTTGCTCAATCAGCATCTTGCCTAATGGATGATACCATAAGAATGACACCACTTCACCATACCCCTTAGCCCATGCAGGAGGATGGAACATTGGCAGAAACAAGACTGACAATCTTGATTTTACCTGTATCAAGATCAGCAGGAACAAACACAACCTTATCTCCCACCACACAAGGTGAAAGTTTATTAACGCTTACCAGAGCTGGGTATAGGATATCAGATTCAGATGAAGAATCTGATTGAGAATTAGAAGCAGAGGGAAGAGAAACAGATGATGATGCCATTTGAATGAGTATTAATTTTGAAGAAGAGTTTTGAGAAATCGATAGAACAGTATACAGATTTGAGAGAATAAAAATTGATTGATAAGAAAATGAGAGTGATTTGGGGATTTAGGTTAAAATTGAGTATATATACTTTATTATAATAAATATAATTCAAAAATAACCGTTTGAAATTGGAGAGAGAAAGAATTTGATTGGTGGATAAACAAGTAGTGGAGGTACTTTTTCAGTAACCAGCCGTTGCTACTACACGTGTCAGTCACCAATTAAATAGAAAAGGATAAATAAGTAAACTAAATAAAATAATGTAAGTAATAAAACGCACTGAGATATTTAATAACAAAAATCACCATTAGGCTGGGTCAGACTCAGCTTACCTTCTTTTTCTTAGAAAATCACCAAGTATGAGAAGGTAGTCTGGGTCTGACACAGCTTACCCTCAAAAAGTTTGAAAATAATTTAAGGGGTCAGATTTGTTATTACTTATCTCACTGCATCTTACATATTTAACATACCCAGCTTACTTATGAGATAATTGAACCTTGATTCATCCAATGGCTTTGTGAACAAGTCAGCTAGCTGATTATCTGTTGGAATGAAATAGAGTTCAACATCTTCTTTCATCACATGATCTCTAATGAAATGATATCGAATATCAATGTGCTTAGTCCTTGAATGAAGCACAAGATTGTTTGAAATTTCTATGGCACTGGTGTTGTCACAAAAGATTGGAGTCTTTGAAGCAGTAACACCATAGTCTTGAAGCTGATATTGCATCCAAAGAACTTGGGAGCAACAGCTTCCTGCTGCAACATATTCAGCTTCTGCAGTAGATATAGAGACTGAATGCTGCTTTTTGCTGGACCAGCTTACAAGTCTGTTGACAAGCTCCTGAAGTGCTTTTTCTATCAATCTTACAGCCTGCAAAGTCAGAATCTGAATAGCCAATTAGATCAAATCCTGAGTCTTTGAGATACCAAAGACCCAGATTGGGACTACCTTTAAGGTATCTAAAGATTCTTTTCACAGCCTTAAGATTAGATTCTCTAGGACTAGCTTGATATCTTGCACAAAGACATGTAGCAAACATAATATCAGGTCTACTAGCAGTTAAGTAAAGTAAAGATCCTATCATACCCCTATAAGTTGTGGTGTCAACAGATTTGCCATTCTTATCTTCACTCAGCTTGTCACCAGTTCCCATAGGAGTTTTCATAGGTGAGCAATCACTAAAACCAAATTTGTTCAGGAGATCCTTAACATATTTTCCTTGGTTTATGAAAATTCCATTTTTGGTCTGTTTAACTTGTAAACCCAAAAAATAATTAAGTTCTCTCATCATGCTCATTTCATACTTTTTAGACATTAATTCAGAAAACTTTTTGCAAAGTCTTTCACTACTAGACCCAAATATGATATCATCTACATAAATTTGTACAAGTAGAATATCACCATTATACTTTCTCACAAATAAAGTCTTGTCAACATTACCTCTTTTGAATTTGTTAGCCAAAAGAAATTTAGACAGAGTATCATACCATGCCCTTGGAGCTTGCTTCAAGCCATAGAGAGCTTTGTCAAGCTTAAATACATGGTCAGGAAACTTTGAACTTTCAAAACCTGGAGGTTGTTCAACATAGACTTCTTCTTCCAATTTCCCATTCAGAAATGCACTCTTCACATCCATTTGATAGACTTTGAAACCCTTGTGTGCAGAGAAGGCCAAGAACATTCTGATTGCCTCCAGTCTTGCACAGGAGCAAAAGTCTCATCATAATCAATTCCATCCTCTTGTCTGTACCCAAGAGCTACCAATCTTGCTTTATTTCTGGTCACAACACCCCTTTCATCCATTTTATTTCTGTAGACCTACTTGGTTCCAATCACAGTTTTGTGATGAGGTCTTGGGACAAGTTCCCAAACCTTATTTCTTTCAAACTGTGTAAGTTCATCTTGCATAGCATTTACCCAAGATGGATCTGCCAGAGCTTCAACAATCTTAGTTGGTTCCATCTTACTTACAAAGTTAACAAACATGCAAAAATTGCCTGTTGCTTTCCTTCTTGTTTTAACACCAGAAAGAGGATCACCAATGATTTGATTGATTGGATGACACTTTGTCCATTTAGTTACATGAGATGGAGTATTTGTAACTTGGACAACAGACTGATTCAGATTTGAAGGTTCAACATGATCAGCTTGTGGAGTGGACTGATCAGCTTGGATTGGATTGGAGTTGGAGGATCTGAGCCAGTTGGAGTGTCATTTGATGGATTCTGAATAATTTCTTCAGCAGGTGCTAGATCAGCTTGCACATTTTCAAAGATTGGAACATCTTCTTCTTCTTCAATCAGTTGCTCCCCCTGAGTTTGAGCATTATCAGTTCCAACTGGAGGATTAGTTAGAGGCTCATTCTCAGGTGTAGCCAGTTCTTCAAAGTCAATATCTTCATCTTCAGGAGGAGAACTAACTGGTCTTGAACAACCTTCATCAATACTTACATTAACAGAGTTTTCAATAGTTTTGGTTCTTTTATTGTACACTCTGTAAGCCTTCATCATTGTTGCATATCCAAGTAGGATACCTTCATCATCTTTCTCATCAAACTTTCCAAGATGGTCTTTCTGATTTAGAATGTAGCAAGGACTTCCAAACATTCTTAGGAAACCAATTTCTGGTTTTCTCCCCCTAAGAAGTTCATATGCAGTCTTTTGGTGTCTTTTCACAATCAGGGATCTGTTCTGGGTAAAGCAAGCTGTGTGAATTGCTTCAGCCCAGAAATGAGACTTAACATAGTTTTGAGCCATCATGGATCTGGCAGCTTCAATAAGAGTTCTGTTTCTTCTTTCTGCAACACCATTTTGTTGAGGAGTTTTGGCAGCTGAGTAGACTTGTGAAATTCCCTTTTCACTGCAAAATGAATTAAGAGTGATATTCTTAAATTCAGTACCATTGTCACTTCTTAATTGCCTTACAGGCCTCTTGTAGAGAATTTCAGCTTGCTTGATGAAATGAATAATGCTGTCAGCAGCTTCACTCTTGTGCTTGAGAAAGAAAACCCAGGTGTATCTTGAATATTCATCAACTATGACCAAAGTATACCTCATTCCAATGAATGAAGGAGTACTTATTGGTTCAAAGAGATCCATATGAAGCAGATCTAAACAATTATCAATGGTTGAGCATGTTTTAGACTTGAAAGTAGCTTTATGTTGCTTGCCTTTTTCACAAGCACCACACAGCTTGTCCTTCTTATAATTTTTAACAGGAAGACCAGACACCAATTCTTTCTTACACAGCTTGTTGATGTCCTTAAAATTCATATGAGATAGCCTTTTATGCCACAACCAGTTCAGCTCATCTTGAGTCTTTGACATGAAACATACTTCTCTTGTCACAGTTGGCTTCCTCATGTCAAAAGAATACAAAGACTCATCCCTTTTTGCTACAAGAACAATATTACCTTCTTAATCAAGAACAATTCCCTTATCAGACCTGAATCTCACTTCATAGCCAGCATCACACAATTGACTCACACTAATCAGATTGTGCTTCAAACCATTTACATATGAGACCCTTCTGAAAGTAAGGGGACCATTTGAAAGTATACCAAATCCTTCAGTCTTTCCTTGAGAATCATCTCCAAATGTAACATTAGGACCAGCGCGAATCCTAAAGCTACAGAGCAGGGACTTACATCCGGTCATATGCTTGGAACACCCACTATCCAAGTGCCAGGTATTATCGTCATGATTGCCCTGCATTTATAATAAGAGATTAGTTCTTTTTTGGAACCCATCCAAGGATGGGTTCACCAGAGCTGACCATCTGGTCTGACTCAGACTGGGAAACAGAACTTAAACTCTTATCAGATTTGGATACCCATTGTTGCTTGATCTGACCTTTACCAGATTTGAAATTCTTTCTTGCAACATTTAGAGTTTCCTTTTTAGCAAAACCTTTGCCTATTCCAGATTTCTTACATTCAGTTCTCAATTTTCTTTGATCAACAATTTTAGGATCAGACACATTTTTAAGAAAATTAGCATCAGTTGAAACCTCACCAATTATGGACTCAACAAGTTTGGAAATTATTTTATCTGAGTCAGACTTGGTGTTATTTGAAACAGACAGAGATTTAGTTTGTGAAACTTTTCCTTGAGAACCAGACTTCTCATTATTTGAAAGTTTTATCTTTTCTTTTGGAACACTATGATCTCTAACCTTTCTTTTGTTTTTCTTTGAATTTCCATTGTTTGTTTTAGACTTTGAATCTGACACAGACTGGGAAATGGTCAGCTTAGATAAGTCAAGACTTTCTTCAGGTTTTAACTCAATGACCTTATCAGCTTCAGACACAGCTTCAGCAATGGTTTGACCAATGGTTTCAGGATCAATAAACCCAATACCAGATTTCTGAACCAACTTGATTGGTTTAGACTTTTCCCTTTGGTTTGGACTTTGGGAGGTGAAGGAGGCTGATAACAAGGCTCCATAGCACATACTTCACTTATGGCTATAGCCCTATCATAGTCACCATCAAAAATAGCTTGGATCTGATGAGGGATTTGCACATTTACACACTTAGCAGTTCTTTTAGAACAAATACACCATGACTCAGTTATTTGTTTAACTTTCAAAAACTTTTCTTCTGCAGTTTTAGCTTCTTTGACAAGAATAGAATTTAATTGTTTTTAGCTTTAACTTCAGATTCCAGTTTTTCAATGGTGTGATTCTTAGAACTGATCTCAAGATTCAAGACATAGATTTCCTTTTTAAGTTCTTAATTAAAGTGTTTTTGTAAGAGAACCTCATCACCCAATCTATTCAATCTGGACAGTTTCTCATTATCAGACAGATTAGAAAAGGAAATTACCTCAGGTGAAGCTAGACGACTGGTAGATGCCTGGTGAGCTGACTCAGATTGCTGTTGTATTTTGGAAAGATCTTCAGCAAACTTCTGAGTAGTTTCATTTGCCATAAAACACTTAGCATCTTCATATACTTCATCATCAGATGAGGTGGCACTTTCAGCCCAGTCTTTGGCTACCAGACTCTTCTCACTTTTGTTGACCTTCTCACTCAGCTCAGCCACTTGTGCTTTTAAGGCTTTGTATTTGGTCTTGAGCTTTGAGTATTTTTCACTTCTTCCACCTTTGGATGGCCCAGCTTGTGAAGACTCTTTAGATCTACAATCTCCTGCCATGTGTCCAGTCTTGCCACATTTGTAACAAGTGACTTTGGACATATCAAATGGCTTCTTGGTCTTATCAGCTTGGCCAGTTTTTCCTTTCCCTTTAAACCTACCAAAAGATCTCCTTCTTATCCTTTCAGCCAACATAGCTAAACCATCACTATCAGATTCATGACATTCAGATTCAGAACAAACAGAGTTAGTGTTAGAAATCACAGGAACAGCTTCATTAACACAAGGAATAATCTCATTACTCATTGAGCTAGGGTGTTCAGTCATTGAAGCAACAAGTGCAGTAGCAGGCAGACTACAAGAATTACCCATAGAAATCAACTTTTCAGCCTCTGAGCACTCTTGGTTATGAAGTAAACCAAAGAGTCCAGGGAGATCAAGATCTTGATAAACAGAACTTAGCTTAACAGAAGAAATATAATTATTCCATTTAGGTGGCAATGAATCAAGAAATTTACTTTTTAAAACATCATTTTTCTTAGTTATTCCAACAGCAGCTAAATCATTAACCAAAGCATTAAAACGGGTATGAGTGTCAGTTAAGGATTCATTTCTCAAAGAGAAGAATCTCTCATACTTCCTGGTTAAAGTAGTTATTGTAGATTCCATGGAAGTAGAGCAACCCTCAAACATGACAGTCAAAGTACCCCACATTTTCTTAGCTGTAGATTACATTTTAATAGAATGATAAATATCTTTGGGCACAGCTTGGACAATGAAATTTCTAGCCTTCACATCCAAGTTTGCCAACCTCCTATCCTCATCCCCCCAATCTGCCTTGTCCTTCACAATAGATTTGACTGTGGCGAGAATGGTTGGTTGACCATCTCTGACCACAACATCTACCACTAGGGTCTGTGTGGGAACATAAGGACCATCCGTAAGGATGTCAGGCATATTTAGGGGTGTAAGAAATAAACCGAAAAACCGAAACCGAAAAAACCGAAACCGGAAAAACCGAAACCGAAAAAACCGAAACCGCGTGAAAAACCGAAACCGAAAAAACCGAAACCGGAAAAAACCGAAACCGGAAAAAACCGAAACCGAAAAAACCGAAACCGGAAAAAACCGAAACCCGAAAAAACCGAAAACAAAAAAACCGATGTGTAACGGTTCGGTTACGGTTTTCAATATTCATTACCCGCGGTTAACCGAACCGAACCGAATTTTGATATATACCTACATATAATCATATATATGTATATTTACACATATATGTATTACATGAATACATCATTTACATATCTATTTAGCTAATTTTTTGTATTTGTTGTCTAAAATATTAACAATTTTACTAACTTTCTTTCACAATCTATGATTAATTTGGATATTCTAAGTAATTTTCTTATATATAAACTCTCTTTAAGAAAAGTTGTTAACTTTGTTTAAAATATTTATCAAAAATATTAGTAATATCTTATAGAAGACATTTTAAGTAGTAAATCATGATACTCTTAAATAGAAACTTGCATTGCATAAATATAACGTTAGAAAAAAGTAATTCAAAATTAGATGTAATGTATATTTATTTATAAAACAAAATATTAATGTAGTTAAATAACTATTATACATAGAAAAAATAATTAATACAATGTAAATTGACTATTATAATTGAAAACTTAAACTTTATATTAGCATAACTTTAATAAATGGTTAACCGAAAATAAAACCGAAATTAACCGACTTTTTCGGGTAACCGATTTGCGGGTAACCGAAATTAACGGTTCAAAATTTTTAACTGAACCGAACCGAACCGAAACCCAAAAAACGGTTCAAAATTTATAGCTAACCGAACCGTTTACAGCCCTAGGCATATTGTTATCGATGGATTCAAGGAACAAAGACATTCGACCTTTCCACCCACTGAAATCATCTTTATCAAACATGGGTGGTCTGGTTGAAGAACCATTATCAACATAAGATGACATAATGCTTTACTATAAGAGAAAATAAGCAAGGATCTAGTCAAGTTAATTCTTAACCCCTGCTCTGATACCAATTGATACGTCCCAAGGTGTATCAATATACCAAAGTATATTGTACACTGAACTGTTGTAGAGGGGGGTGAATACAACTTAATTCGATCTTTACAAACTTTTTAACAAACGTTTTAAAGACTCAGCTTAAATATAAAGAATGTAAAGAACAGGAATCAATAAAACAGTAAAGCAATAAAAGTAAGGAAACATTCTTGCACACAGATTGTAATTTTCAATGTAATCCTTTATTAAGAAATAATCTATACAAAGAATTACATGGTTGTTGCGGAACAAAGATAGCCTACAGATATCTAAACAACCTTCTGAAATGACAAATTACAATCAACAAGTTTCTACTCAAGAGAATCAGCCCAAGCTGATCTCGAACAGACTAAGCTGTGTGTAAGAGCAAAGAAAACTTATGTGAAGAATAATTCTCAGGAAAGCCACCCATATGCAATCAAGGAATGAGGCTTTTATAGGCGAAAGCCCTTCTTCACTTGGTGTCCAATTCACCCACGTATTCATCTTCTATTGGATAACAGAGGAATATTTGATCGTGCCTATTCATAGTACTTGTGGTCCCCAAAGTACTGCCACTCATTCTTTTTCATCCAATAAGAGTATGGACACGCATATGTAAATCCAACCACCAACCTGGATCCTAGGATTCTTCCTAGTCACATCATTTGTCCTTATCTACAATCCAGGTTGTTATCTTCACTTGATTGTCAGACACAGATTGGGCCATTTGTCAAAGCACCAATCTGCCTAAGTATTTCCAAGCTGACTGCTAATCCCAAACTGCCTTCCACTGCCAGCTTGGTCTTCTATCCTCAATCCTCCTCTTCGACTTGGATTGAGTGCTATGAACATTGTTGTTGCAGCTTGAATAACACTTACTTCCATAGACTATTACAATACAAAACATGAAGCATGATCTGGGTCAGAAACAGATCATAAGCTGTGTCAGCTTAGTCTGATCCAGATCAGATTACAAGAACCAAAAGATTTCTAAGTATTTAACTATCAGATTTGTCATCACCAAATTTGTAACACCCCAAGCCGAGGCTCGAAATATCACGGAAATCATATAGCGCAAGGTGGAATTACTATAGAACAAGAACTAGATGCAATTAAAGATTCAGTGAATCCAATTCAATACGAACAAGTACCAAAATACATAAGGAGCAAATAACCATCGAAGTTTACAAAAGAACATCTCAAAGATGGCAAATCGATCCTAAGTATAATGCAAAAGAGAAGGTCAATGAATCCTTGATTCATAAGGTCCAAGCCCGGGTTGACAGCAAGCAAGCAACTAAACTCCACGTCCGGGGAGAACCTGATTACCTGAAAAGTGTACTAAGCATAGTCAACACAAGGTTGGTGAGTCCTCAACCGAGGGATTATGTACAACGTATACATGCTTACCATCAATCGTATATGCATCAATCACAATCGTCTGTCATGAACCAACAATCAATATTAACACCAATTCTATACGTACATACACTTAAGAGGATTCTACTTTCGTCAAGTCCCATATGCTTATATATAGGGTCACCCGCAGCCTTCCCACCACATCTAAAACCCAATGAAAGCATAACCGACTTCTATGTATGTACGTCTATCCTAATATTAATGAAATACTTAACAAACGTAAACCAAGACAATCAAACGTGATAACCGTCTCAACAATCCAACATTTAAACCAATAATCGCAATACGATGAACATGAATCAAGAATCGATATTCGACAAACATGAGCCAACAATCAATATTAACACCAATTCTATACGTACATACACTTAAGAGGATTCTACTTTCGTCAAGTCCCATATGCTTATATATAGGGTCACCCGCAGCCTTCCCACCACATCTAAAACCCAATGAAAGCATAACCGACTTCTATGTATGTACGTCTATCCTAATATTAATGAAATACTTAACAAACGTAAACCAAGACAATCAAACGTGATAACCGTCTCAACAATCCAACATTTAAACCAAATCAATCAATCAATCAACAACGTAAGTAAACACGCAAGTTTACACTTTTCAGCCCGAATCTCAAGCGAGTAGGGAGATACGAAACTCACCTTGTCCGACAAAGAAGCTAGTATAAGATTACAAACGAGTAATAGGATCCACACGTCCACAACCTATAATTATACATCATAATACCGTAATGTCAACTCTACAATCATAAACAAGTTGGTTTAGCACAATTAAGTCAAGTCACAAACCCTAAACACCTTTACAACTTTAACGAGTACGAACAAGACGCATTCGACTCGACCTTTTTAGAAATGAGATAAGATCCATACAAAAAGAGTGTTACTACTAGAAACTAGACTCTCTTACGATTCCAACGATAGGTCATAAGACTTAATTGGAGTCACGGATCAAAAGTTATTAACGTTTGAAAATTGACGCGCATACTTTCACAGCAACTATCCACTGCGTCGCAGTGAGCCAGAACCATGCTCACTGCGCCGCAGTGGCTAAGTCGAACCAAGACCAGAACATAGGCACTGCACCGCAGTGAGCAAGGGTAGAGCTCACTGCGCCGTAGTGGCCACTCCCTGCAGACAGCACCTGCAGTTTATGCAGGAAAAACGAACCAAAACCCTTAAAACTCGACCCAAACCAATCCAAAACGATTTGTAGGAACTTGTAACTTGTTTTGAAGCATAACTAAACATCATTAACCATAAATACACATAACCCAATCCACGATTTCGACCAAAACATCAGAATCACCACCAAATCATTCAAACCCTAAATTTAACCCTAATTTGACCTAAAACGAGATTTAAGCCGATTTAGGACTTGTAAATGTTCAAGAGGACTAGAAATGCATAAACAAACATAAATAGAAGGAAATGGGATGAATTTGACTTACCAAAGCTTCTCCTTGAGCTTCTTCTTGACGGTCCAAGATCTCTACCGACTCTTCAACAAAGTTCAAATTCGAATCAACCCTAATTTGACCTAAAACGAGATTTAAGCCGATTTAGGACTTGTAAATGTTCAAGAGGACTAGAAATGCATAAACAAACATAAATAGAAGGAAATGGGATGAATTTGACTTACCAAAGCTTCTTCTTGAGTTTCTTTTCTTGACGGTCCAAGATCTCTACCGACTCTTCAACAAAGTTCAAATTCGAATCAACCCTAATTTCGTCCATAGGCACATGATGTGTAGGATCCGCCAAACACTTGCGCAAGTTACAAATATGAAACACATCATGCACACCGTTAAGCTCTTGAGGCAATTCTAGCCGATAAGCAACTTTCCCAACCCGTTCAAGAATCTTGAAAGGACCAATATACCTTGGTGCAAGTTTTCCCCGCTTCACAAAACGTACGACGCCTTTCCAAGGTGACACTTTCAAAAGTACAAAATCACCAACTTCAAACTCCAACGGTCTCCGCCTCACATCGGCATACTTCTTTTGATGTTCACGGGCCAATTGCAACTTCTCCTTAATTTGAGATATTACCTTAGTCGTTTCAACCACAATTTCTGGCCCGATAAGTTGACTCTCCCCAATTTCCGCCCAAGCTAGAGGAGAGCGACATATCCTACCATACAATGCTCTAAAGGGCACCATTTCAATGGTAGCATGATAACTATTGTTGTATGAAAACTCAACTAGCGGCAAATGGTCTTCCCAACTTCCACCAAAATCAATTGCACAAGCCCTCAACATATCTTCAAGTGTTTGAATGGTTCTCTCGGTTTGCCCATCCGTTTGAGGATGAAACGTCGTGCTCATGTCGAGTCGAGTACCCATTGCTTTTTGAAAAACTTTCCAAAATTTTGATTTGAAACGGGCATCTCTATCGGAAATGATAGAAATCGGCACTCCATGCTTAGATATTACTTCCTTGATGTACAAACGAGCCAATGTGTCAAATTTATCGGTTTCACGAATGGCTAAAAAGTAAGCCGACTTCGTTAACCGATCTACTATCACCCAAATCGTGTCACGACCGCTTCTCGTCTCTCTCTCCCAAGTGAACTCGGCTCCACGTCTAGCGTTCCATCTTACCTTCACAATGGTGTAGCGCTTCTTCTTGAGTTTCTTTTCTTGACGGTCCAAGATCTCTACCGACTCTTCAACAAAGTTCAAATTCGAATCAACCCTAATTTCGTCCATAGGCACATGATGTGTAGGATCCGCCAAACACTTGCGCAAGTTACAAATATGAAACACATCATGCACACCGTTAAGCTCTTGAGGCAATTCTAGCCGATAAGCAACTTTCCCAACCCGTTCAAGAATCTTGAAAGGACCAATATACCTTGGTGCAAGTTTTCCCCGCTTCACAAAACGTACGACGCCTTTCCAAGGTGACACTTTCAAAAGTACAAAATCACCAACTTCAAACTCCAACGGTCTCCGCCTCACATCGGCATACTTCTTTTGATGTTCACGGGCCAATTGCAACTTCTCCTTAATTTGAGATATTACCTTAGTCGTTTCAACCACAATTTCTGGCCCGATAAGTTGACTCTCCCCAATTTCCGCCCAAGCTAGAGGAGAGCGACATATCCTACCATACAATGCTCTAAAGGGCACCATTTCAATGGTAGCATGATAACTATTGTTGTATGAAAACTCAACTAGCGGCAAATGGTCTTCCCAACTTCCACCAAAATCAATTGCACAAGCCCTCAACATATCTTCAAGTGTTTGAATGGTTCTCTCGGTTTGCCCATCCGTTTGAGGATGAAACGTCGTGCTCATGTCGAGTCGAGTACCCATTGCTTTTTGAAAAACTTTCCAAAATTTTGATTTGAAACGGGCATCTCTATCGGAAATGATAGAAATCGGCACTCCATGCTTAGATATTACTTCCTTGATGTACAAACGAGCCAATGTGTCAAATTTATCGGTTTCACGAATGGCTAAAAAGTAAGCCGACTTCGTTAACCGATCTACTATCACCCAAATCGTGTCACGGCCGCTTCTCGTCTTCGGTAGTTTAGTAATGAAGTACATTGAAATATGTTCCCACTTCCATTCGGGCATCACCGGTTGTACCAACAATCCGGGTGGTTTCTTGTGGTCGGCTTTGACTTGTAAGCAAGTAAGACATTCACTCACATACCTAGCCACATCACGCTTCATGCCCGGCCACCAATACAAGTTTTTCAAGTCAAAGTACATCTTATCCGACCCGGGATGGACCGAATAAGGCGATTGATGAGCTTCATTCAATATAAGTGTTCTTAAGTCACCGAAAATAGGAACCCAAAGTCTTTCAACCATGTATAGTCCATTATCATTCTTTCGGTCGAATTGTTGTTCCATGCCATCTAGGTTTTCGTCTCCAAAGTTTTCCGGTAGGGTGGCTTGAACTTGGGCTTCAATGATCCGGTCACGAATATTTGGCCTCACCGTGAGGCTCATAGCTCTAGCCCGTCTTGGCTTCACTCTATCCTTTCTACTCAAAGCATCGGCTACTACATTTGCCTTGCCCGGATGATAACGGATGTCACAGTCATAATCACTAAATAGCTCAAGCCAACGCCTTTGCCTCATATTCAATTCACTTTGGTTAAAGATGTGTTGAAGACTTTTGTGATCGGTATAAATCACACATTTGGTGCCGTAGAGATAATGTCTCCAACACTTCAAGGCAAACACAACCGCCCCCAATTCCAAATCATGTGTCGGGTAGTTCTTCTTATGTACCTTCAATTGACGGGAGGCATAAGCAATGACTTTATCCCTTTGCATAAGAACGCAACCCAACCCTTGCCCCGAAGCATCACAATAAACAACAAAATCTTCAATTCCATCCGGTAGCGTCAAAATAGGAGCATCACATAGCATATCTTTAAGAGTTTGGAAGGCGTTTTCTTGTCTTTCGCCCCATTCAAAGTTTCTCTCCTTTTGAGTCAAGAGAGTGAGTGGTTGTGCAATACGGGAGAAATTTTCAATAAATCTTCTATAGTAACCCGCCAATCCAAGAAATTGGCGGATCTCGGATGGCGTTTTGGGTCTTCTCCAATTCTTGACCGCTTCAATTTTGCTTGGGTCCACGTGAATACCATCCTTGCTCACTACGTGACCAAGAAAGTGGACTTCTTCCAACCAAAACTCACACTTGGAGAATTTTGCATACAACTTCTCCTTCCTTAGTAATTCAAGCACTTCACGCAAGTGTTCAACATGCTCCTCCTTCGTCTTTGAGTATATAAGTATGTCATCAATGAATAAAATGACAGACTTGTCTAAGTATGGTTGACACACCCGGTTCATCAAGTCCATGAACACCGCCGGTGCATTAGTCAACCCAAAGGGCATTACGGTGAATTCAAAGTGACCATACCTTGTGCGAAAAGCCGTCTTGGGAATATCATCTTCATGTACTCGGAGTTGATGATAACCCGAGCGAAGGTCGATTTTAGAGAAGTGCTTAGCACCTTGAAGTTGACCAAACAAGTCATCGATTCTAGGGAGAGGATATCGGTTCTTCACAGTGAGCTTGTTTAATTCCCGGTAATCAATACACATTCTGAAGGACCCATCTTTCTTTTTGACGAAGAGAACAGGAGCACCCCAAGGAGATTGACTAGGGCGAATGAAACCCTTCTCTTGGAGCTCCTTGAGTTGAGTTTGTAATTCTTGCATTTCGGTTAAGGCTAGTCTATACGGAGCTTTTGCTACGGGCGCGGCTTCGGGAATCAGATTAATACGAAAATCAAGTTCACGAGTTGGGGGTAATCCCGGTAAGTCATCCGGAAAAACATCGGGAAAATCACAAACAATAGGAACGGTCTTCAATTCTACTTTTGTGATGGTAGCACTAAAGACTTTAGGATTAGAGGAATCGGAGATTTCGCCTTGAACCCTAAGAATTCTACCGTTAGTCAAAGGTATCTTAACAACTCTCTCGCCACAATCAATCGTCGCATTTACCACCGCTAACCAATCCATACCCACTATAATGTCAAAACTACCAATGTCAAGAGGCATGAGGTCAATGAAGAAATCGACATCTTCTAAAGTCAAGACACAGTCGCGAAGTATTTGACTAATTCTAGTTAGTGACCCGTTTACCATTTCAATGTCAAGCACATAGTTTAGAGCACAAGGATGCACATCAATCAAAGGAACAAAGTTAGAGGACACGAGGCTATAATCGGCCCCGGAATCAAATAGAATGGTTGCATAGTGACCATTAAGGAGAAAGGTACCTGCTACTACGTTGGGATCATTGCGGGCTTCATTTGCATTGGCCGCAAAGGCTCGGCCGCATGGTTGCACTTGATGGCCTTGTTGTCCCCGGTTTTGGTTAGGCCCGACCATTTGTAGTTGGTTGGGGTGGACGGCTACTTGCACTTGTTGTCCCACCCATCGAGGACAATTATTACGGTAGTGGTCACGACTACCACATTCAAAACATTCCCCTCTTCGTTGGTTACCTTGAGGAGGGACGGCCCGAACAGGAGCCACATTCATTGGGCCCGTTCTTGGAGCTCTACAATTCTTGGATTCGTGCCCAACTTGGTTGCAGTTATAGCATGCCCCACATGGAGTATTGGCGGGATGGTGTCTGTTGCACCTCCCACAGAAAGGATGAGGCCCAGTATAAGGCCTCCTAGCTGGTTCCACCGCCGCCATTACTCTACCCCTATAAGCATTCTTGGGGTCAAACCTTCCCACTTTCTTTACCCCACTTGACTCACCCACTTCTTTCCTCTTGCTTGTTGAGGATTTGCTTAAAACACCGCTTCTCAACAAATCTTCAGTCACACTTCCGGCTCGGTTAACCGCATCGGCCAAAGAAGTAGGCATGTTAGAGTTTACATAAGATCGGACTTGAGGATTCAAGCCCAATACAAACTTCTGGATGGCCTGAGACTCGGAGCCCACCAAGTGAGGAATGAGGGTAGACAACTCTTGAAATCGTCTAACATAGCTCTTGTAATCGGCTCCCTCCATATTAAGATTAGCAAACTCAATGGTCAAATTTTGTAGTTCATAGGGAAGACAAAACTTTGCCTTCACTTTTTCCTTGAAATCGGCCCATTCCAAGTTATAAGTCCGCCCTAAGGTTATCTCTTGATTCCACCAACTCAAGGCGTCATGTCTAAACATGCCGGATGCATAAGAAATCCGGTCGTCGTATGTGCAATGACTTCGTTCAATCACTGCCTCAATCTCTTCAAACCACCTTATACACTCAGTGGGACCACCTCTTCCATTAAACTCCGGTGCCCCACAGCTTTTGAAATCCTTAAATATGCACCCCTGTCGATATCCCCCATATTGATTATACATGGGCACGCGGTTATCAACCCCCACTGGTCCCTCTTCTTCGTTTTCCACGACCTGAGGTTGGGCATTTTCATTATTCATATTTTCTGGGGCTTCATTGTTTTGAGGCCCATTGTTTTGCCCAAGGTTTGCCGTGACTTGAGCAATAATGGTTGGCATGATATTGGCGATCGTTTGAGCGATCACCTCAGCCATATTTGGTTCAGGAACTTCACCACGACCCCTTCCTTGGCCTCTACCACGACCTCTACCACGACCTCTACCTCCTTGTACCTCCGGTTGGGCTTCCGGTTGAGGTTCTTCCTCTTCAGCCCTATAGTTCGTTCCGGCTCTCCTTGGTCTTACCATTTCTATAAAACAAGTGACACGTTGACCCGAGAGTTAGTCTCAAATGCTCACATGTTAGTCACACAAGTAGTCAATGCTCTCATACCGATACCACATACTCATTTCATATCGTTAAGCTAAGGCAAGAGTGCTAGAATCCTATGAAATTGTTACTTAGCATGTCATCATGTCAATTTCATTACAATCGTTCATTATTTATTCAAGTAATCATGCTCAAAACATCACGCAATCAATTAACTAACACGAATGATTCAAAGTATAATCCGAATTCGATATGCTCTTTAGTTATTGCCCGGGTATGTATACAGGGTGTACCAATGGCTAACCCTCCACCTAATCAACTTCCATTAAGCATATCGGTTCCTTATTATACTTTAAGCCACACGTGCGCAATCCACGATGTCATGAACTTGCTATAATGTTGGGTAACCATAAAAGAGTTGATCGGGTTCTTTTAGGGTTGCCACAATATTATACTAAGTTAATGGCATCACTTCATTTTGCCCTAAATCATCACATTAGCTCCAACCAATAACAACAACAAATCATAATAACCACATTCATCACATTGAATTCAAGCTATCACACAAGTGGTCTTAACTACGAACTCACACGGGGATTCACATAATTCACATTGCACACGAATTTCCTAACCATGCATGCTATATGAAGAGTTTTAACTTAAGCCGTAGTCTAGGTCAAACCGCCTAATTCTCTACGACCACGCATGGGCCACCATTCTGTAACACCCCAAGCCGAGGCTCGAAATATCACGGAAATCATATAGCGCAAGGTGGAATTACTATAGAACAAGAACTAGATGCAATTAAAGATTCAGTGAATCCAATTCAATACGAACAAGTACCAAAATACATAAGGAGCAAATAACCATCAAAGTTTACAAAAGAACATCTCAAAGATGGCAAATCGATCCTAAGTATAATGCAAAAGAGAAGGTCAATGAATCCTTGATTCATAAGGTCCAAGCCCGGGTTGACAGCAAACAAGCAACTAAACTCCACGTCCGGGGAGAACCTGATTACCTGAAAAGTGTACTAAGCATAGTCAACACAAGGTTGGTGAGTTCGTAGTAATGGTCCATGAAGAACCAGCGTCAATAATCATAATGTACGAGTAGAGGCTAGACATGACTTACAGCAAGCCTCTAAGTAACACACTAACGTCCAACAACAAGATTACACAAGACAAGTGAGTGTGTAATACGAATGCACAAATGATATACGAATCAATGCAAGTGTTGAATGCATGAATAAGCCAACATGCCTATCCTATGCGTGAACTCAAGTCACCTATGCACCGATACTCGTCTGTCATCACAATGAACAAGGCGGCATCTCAAAATCATCGGCGTATATGTCTATATACCCGGATGTCATGTCACCAACATCTCACAGGACAAGTGTATACATCTATACACTAGGATGTTTGAGTCCTCAACCGAGGGATTATGTACAACGTATACATGCTTACCATCAATCGTATATGCATCAATCACAATCGTCTGTCATCACAATGAACAAGGCGGCATCTCAAAATCATCGGCGTATATGTCTATATACCCGGATGTCATGTCACCAACATCTCACAGGACAAGTGTATACATCTATACACTAGGATGTTTGAGTCCTCAACCGAGGGATTATGTACAACGTATACATGCTTACCATCAATCGTATATGCATCAATCACAATCGTCTGTCATGAACCAACAATCAATGTTCGTCAATCATAAACCAATAATCGCAATACGATGAACATGAATCAAGAATCGATATTCGACAAACATGAGCCAACAATCAATATTAACACCAATTCTATACGTACATACACTTAAGAGGATTTTACTTTCGTCAAGTCCCAGATGCTTATATATAGGGTCACCCGCAGCCTTCCCACCACATCTAAAACCCAATGAAAGCATAACCGACTTCTATAACCAAGACAATCAAACGTGATAACCGTCTCAACAATCCAACATTTAAACCAAATCAATCAATCAATCAACAATCAATAAAAAACAATCAATCAACCAATCAATCAATAATCAATAATCAATCAACATAAACCAACAATCAATCAATCAATCAACAACGTAAGTAAACACGCAAGTTTACACTTTTCAGCCCGAATCTCAAGCGAGTAGGGAGATACGAAACTCACCTTGTCCGGCAAAGAAGCTAGTATAAGATTACAAACGAGTAATAGGATCCACACGTCCACAACCTATAATTATACATCATAATACCGTAATGTCAACTCTACAATCATAAACAAGTTGGTTTAGCACAATTAAGTCAAGTCACAAACCCTAAACACCTTTACAACTTTAACGAGTAGGAACAAGACGCATTCGACTCGACCTTTTTAGAAATGAGATAAGATCCATACAAAAAGAGTGTTACTACTAGAAACTAGACTCTCTTACGATTCCAATGATAGGTCATAAGACTTAATTGGAGTCACGGATCAAAAGTTATTAACGTTTGAAATTTGACGCGCGTTTCACAGCAACTATCCACTGCGTCGCAGTGAGCCAGGACCATGCTCACTGCGCCGCAGTGGCTACTCCCTGCAGACAGCACCTGCAGTTTATGCAGGAAAAACGAACCAAGACCAGGACATAGGCACTGCGCCGCAGTGAGCAAGGTAGAGCTCACTGCGCCGCAGTGGCCACTCCCTGCAGACAGCACCTGCAGTTTATGCAGGAAAAACGAACCAAAACCCTTAAAACTCGACCCAAACCAATCCAAAACGATTTGTAGAAACTTGTAACTTGTTTTGAAGCATAACTAAACATCATTAACCATAAATACACATAACCCAATCCACGATTTCGACCAAAACATCAGAATCACCACCAAATCATTCAAACCCTAAATTTAACCCTAATTTGACCTAAATGATATTTAAGCCGATTTAGGACTTGTAAATATTCAAGAGGACTAGAAATGCATAAACAAACATAAATAGAAGGAAATGGGATGAATTTGACTTACCAAAGCTTCTCCTTGAGCTAGAACCCGAATTTAGGTCAAAATGGATGAAAGCTTGAACTATGAACTTCAAGGTTATGATGTAATGACGATTATGAGACGACAACGATGATGATTCTTGTACTATGGCAGTTCCAAAGCACTAATTTGATGCAAGAAAGATGAAGAACAAGATATGGTTCTTTTGCTTGAGAGAAATAGAGAAAGATAGATAGATAGAAATGAAAGGAGGAGGAAAGGATAAGGGGGGGGGGAAGCATGGGTCTTATGGGCTGATGGGTCGCGGGTATGGGTCGACCCGTTTCACTTCTCAAGCCACAATACAATTAGTTATACATTTAAACACCGACTACACATACTAACGACCCGACTAACATACCACGAAGTCATATAATCACAAAATGAACCCAATTATTTCATTCAACAAGATTGTTAGTCAAATTACACATAAAGTCAACGGGTCAAAATTCACGGATGTTACAAAATTTACAATTATCATTGGGACTCAACAACTTTGTTGAACGATTGTGGATTCCCGTTCTTGGTGGGCTACGAATGAAATTGATGAAAGAAGCTCACAAGTCGGCATACTCGGTCCATCCGGGGTCCGACAAGATGTATTTTGACATGAGAGACTTATATTGGTGGTCGGGAATGAAGAAAGACATTGCAAGATACGTTAGTGAATGCATCACATGTTTACAAGTAAAAGCCGACCACAAGAAACCACCCGGTTTACTAGTTCAACCGATAACACCGGAGTGGAAATGGGAAGGGATTGCCATGGACTTCATCACGAAGTTACCTAGAATGAGTAGTGGTCGGGACACCATTTGGGTGATTGTCGACCGGTTGACTAACTCGGCTCATTTCTTAGCCATCCGAGAAGATGACAAATTTGACACCATGGCACATTTGTACATCAAAGAAGTAGTATCCAAACATGGAGTGCCGATTTCCATCATAACCGATCGGGATACCCTATTCACTTCAAAGTTTTGGAAGGCGTTCCAAAAAGCTATGGGTACTCAACTAGATATGAGTATGGCGTTCCATCCTCAAACCGACGATCAAAGTGAAAGAATGATTCAAACGCTTGAAGACATGTTAAGAGCTTGTGCCATCGAGTTTGGTGGCAATTGGGATGTGCATTTACCGTTGGTCGAATTCTCCTATAATAATAGCTATCATGCTAGCATCCAAATGGCCCCGTTTAAAGCTTTATATGGGAGAAAATGTAGGTCACCGTTAGCTTGGGCAGAGATCGGTGAAAGCCAACTCATTGGACCCGAGATTGTTATTGAAACGACTAAGGCGATCTCACAAATCAATGAGAAGTTGAGAGTAGCCCGAGAACGAAAATTGAAGTATGCAATCGTGAGACGACGACCTCTCGAATTTGAAGTGGGTGATTATGTGTTGCTTAAAGTATCCCCGTGGAAAGGAGTGGTTCGATTTGTGAAACGTGGCAAGCTTGGGCCCGAGGTATATTGGTCCGTTTAAAATCCTTGAACGAATTGGCCCGGTGGCGTATCGATTGGAACTTCCTCAAGACTTGAGTGGAGTTCATAATGTTTTCCATATTTGTAATCTTAGGAAGTGTTTGGCGGATCCAACACTTCACGTGCCTCTTGAAGAAATTCGTGTCGATAAAACGTTGAAGTTCGTGGAAGAACCAATAGAGATCTTAGACCGGCAAACTAAAAAGCTTAAGAACACTCGGTATACGATCGTTAAAGTAAGATGGCAAGCTAGACGTGGGCCCGAATTTACTTGGGAACGTGAAGACTCTATGAAAGCCAAGTATCCCCATTTGTTTAACGAGTCTAGTTAGATTAGCATTTCGGGACGAAATTGCTTTAACGGGGGAATGATGTAACATTTGTGAATTTTGACTAGTTTGACTTGTAATTAACGTGATTAAACGTGATTAAATGGAATTCGATTTCACGGTTTAGTGAAATTTTATTTAAATTGACCCATTGACTTAAATGAGCTAAATGACTAATTAATATAGTTAGTTGAATCATTTAATGCCTCTTTGACGAATTTGTGACGTATAATATGCTAGTCGGGTTATGTGATCGGGTTAATAGGTCGTGTGGATTTAATTGTGACGTAAGACGATTTATCAATTTGACTAGAAATGTAATTGGTTCGATGCGTTTGATCCTCTTGAACCGATCCAAGACCCAAACCCTACCCATTTCCCCCAAACTCTTACACTCTTTCTTTCTCATCCATTCACCCACATTCGTTACCCATATCCTCTTTCTCTCTCTATATCTCTGTCTCTCTCTCTCTCTCTCTCTCTCTCTCTCTCTCTCTCTCTCTCTCTCTCTCTCTCTCTCTCTCTCTAAATTTCTAGCTCATTTAATGTTCATATAACAAGATTTGTGCAAGAATCTTCATCATTATCATCATATAAGCATCATATCAAATATTGGATTCTTCAAGTGCAAGAAATCTCCTTTTATTGTTTAATTTCGGATTTAAAGCTTTGGTGGAAGAATTGGTAAGAAAACTTGTTTCAAATATGCTCATTTTATGTTTACAATTGTATTACTAGTTGAATCTAAGCAATCTTGGGTCAATTATCAAGTCAAAACTATTTTGGGACTTAATTAGGGTTTATTTGACCAAAATTAGGTCAAGGTCGAAATTGGCATGAAATTGAGGTTTTGGACTGAGATTTTTGTATGGAAATATGTTTTTTATAGTCATATATGTTTAACAAAACTCAAAAATGGGTCTTGAAGCTTGTCAACTCATAAACTAAGTCAATTAGGGTTCTTGATTTTGGTAATGGGTCAAAAACCGATTTGAACACAGAATTCATGTCTTGGATTGAGTCTATGGAGTGGGTTAAGTTTATTCAAGTATGATTATGTTAAACAAAATATAAAAATGGAATTTTAGCTAAAACAAATCGGATTCTTGAGCTAAATTAGGGTTTATTTGACCAAAATTAGGTCAAGGTCGAAATTGGCATGAAATTGAGGTTTTGGACTGAGATTTTTGTATGGAAATATGTTTTTTATAGTCATATATGTTTAACAAAACTCAAAAATGGGTCTTGAAGCTTGTCAACTCATAAACTAAGTCAATTAGGGTTCTTGATTTTGGTAATGGGTCAAAAACCGATTTGAACACAGAATTCATGTCTTGGATTGAGTCTATGGAGTGGGTTAAGTTTATTCAAGTATGATTATGTTAAACAAAATATAAAAATGGAATTTTAGCTAAAACAAATCGGATTCTTGAGCTAAATTAGGGTTTAAATGGTTGAAGGTCGAGTTTGACTTTTCTGGGTCAACTTTGACTTCCCAGAATTCTGTATGTTTCCCTGCCACCGTCTGCTACGGCTCCTTTGGCGTCCCAGACGCTTCTCAGCCCTCTCTGGCATCTCTTACAGACACTAGACCGTCTGAGACGGTGTCCCCAATTGTCAACTTTCATCCTCAATTTCCCCACCTTCTGACTTACGGTAGAAAACGCTATGCAGACGCGAGAAACCCTAAATCCCTGCCACCGTCTCTTACGTTGGTACTCACCGTCCCAGACGCCGGTTCAGGTTTGGCCTACCATCCCACACGTCGTCCCACGTCGTCCCTTACGCTGTGCCTTTTCTTTCCACCATTTGTTACGCTGCACAGAGCGTGTGAGACGCCAATCCAGAAACATTGTTTCCCTGCTTTTCCTAGTTTGAAGCCCATCCTTCTAGGGCCGAGTCGGGCTTTTCGTTGGGCCCTTTCTCGACTCTTTTGGTGACTTATTAATGTCACAATAATCGTTCAAATGTCGAGTTATTAAACAAAAGCCAATACGTATACAATTAAGTAACACAACCTTGGATATTAATGTGTATCTTATATATAATGATAGGTTGTGGACACGAGACAATTATTGAACGCGTATAATTCGATCTTACCTTCTTATTGCCAATCAAGGTGAGTCTCGTAACCCCTACGTTTATCTTTTTGGGGTGGAAAGTGTACTTGTCGTTTAAACGCTTGTCGGTTGATACAATTGATTATGATATGAAACGAGACGTTAGTTATCTAATTGTTTGCTTGTGATACGTGTTATTTGACGATTATATGTGACGAAAGACGTTATATTATATTATGTAAGACGTGACGGTGGATTGACGAATCCACATCCGGTATGACCATGGCCACATTATGACGATATTATGACGTATATTATATATTATGTAAGACGTGACAGTGGATTGACGAATCCACACCCAGCATGATCATAACCGTGATACGGGTTTTTGAACCCATATTTATGTATGTATTGACGATTTATTTGAGACGTTGACGTTGTATATGTTGAATTGTGCTAACGTGAATCCTTTTAGGGTTCCTTGACGTGCTTAGGTATTCTAATACTCGTATATCGATAACGGTTGATATCCCGACACTTGATTTTTATTAAACATACGAACTCACCAACTTTATGTTGACACGTTTTAGTACACTTTTCAGGTGAACAGGTAAACCAGAGACGTATTGGATGATTGATTGATTATTTGCATGCTAGGATTGGACTTGGACTACTTCTTGGATCCGTGATTCATAGTTCCCGATTATGGGTTATGCTTAGGATCATTTGCCATCTTTTGTACCATCTTTTGTAAACTTTTGATGGTCGTGCTCCTTATGCATTTTTGTATGATCCGGTGCTTATATTTTAATTGAATTGTATGGATTGTCTAATCCTTTTAATGCATTTACACTTGCCTCTACTTAATTTACATGTCGTGCTGTGCTTATTGTGTAACCCTCATGATTCCGCCTTGTTGGGGTGTTACAATTATCCTACTAGTAGTTTGGTACTAAAACAACTATATTTGATGTGTGGAAAAGTAAACGACTTTCAATATGGGGGTAACGTTTATGAAACAATGATAGCTCCAATGAAATCAACGTTTAAGAAATATTTTGAAGATATGCCCGCCGTACTTACTTGTGTCGCCGCGTTAAACCCGTGTTTAAATGTTGCGGGTGTGGAGATGTTAATTGAAAACATATGTTTTGATTTGGGTTTGAACGATAAAGACCCTAATTTCTCGGATAATGCAATTAAACATTTTAATGTTTAGAAGATATGTTTGATTTGTATCTAGTTAAATGTTTAAAAAATGTTTAAGTGAAGTGATCAAGTGAAAACCAAAATAATGGTGAGAACCACTAAAAAACCATCTCTAAGGGCTTAGCCCTTGGAGTTAAGGGCTACGCTCGTACCGTATCCAACCGCACCATCTTTTGGATCGCCGTCCATCAAATCCATACCATTTCCATATGCGTCCGGTGACAACCCCTTTAGAACAGATAAGGGCAACGCCCGTACCGTATCCATACATTTTCAACACGTAACCCATATGATTTTTTACAAAAAAAAATATATTTTTTTTTTTTTGGAATGGGTTTTTGTTAAAAGAAAAAAAAAAAAAATAAAAATTAAAAATTAAAAATTAAAAATTAAAAACACACCAAAAAAAGAAAAAGGAAGGGAAACTAGTGGTTCTCATTTCTCATCATGTTTTGGTTCTCACATTAACCCTTTTTAGTGTGGTTTTTAATTTTTAATTAAAGTAAGGGTGAGAACTGTGAGAACCACTATTTTCCCTTCATCTTTTCCTTTTTTGGTGTGGTTTTTTAAATTTTAAATTTTTATTTTTTGATTGTTTTTTTAATTTTTTTTTTTTTTAATAAAAACTATTCCAAAAAAAAATAATTCTTTTAAAAAAAAATCATATGGGTTACGTGTTGAAAACGTACTGGTGTTGCCCTTATCCGTTCTAAAGGGGTTGTCACCGGACGCATATGGGAATGGTATGGATTTGATGGGCGGCGATCCAAGAGATGGTGGCGGTTGGATATGGTACGGGCGTAGCCCTTAACTCTAAGGGCTAAGCCCTTAGAGATGGTTTTTTAGTGGTTCTCACGGTTCTCACCATTATTTTGGTTCTCACTTGATCACTTCACTATATATATATATATACGAGTCATATGCCCGCGCAATGCGACGGCGATAGTGATAGTGCGGGGTGGTGGTGCGGAGACGGGTGCCGCGGCGATGGTGACGGGTGGTGGGGGCGACAATGGTGGTCAATGTAAAAGTAATTGATGTTAAAGGAGGTAGTGTAATTATTTTAATGATTGAAGAATTTATGTTGTAAATTATTTTATTTTTTAAGTATTATAGGTATAGTGAAGTGATCAAGTGAGAACCAAAATAATAGTGAGAACCACTAAACAACCATCTCTAAGGGCTTAGCCTTTAGAGTTAAGGGTTACGCCCGTACCGTATCCAACCGCAACCATCTCTTGGATCGTCGCTCTTCAAATCCATACCATTCTCATATGCTTCCAGTGACAGCCCCTTTAGAACGGATAAGGGCAACGCTCGTACCGTATCCATACGTTTTCAACACGCAACCCATATGATTTTTTACAAAAAAAAAAAAATTTTTTTTTTTGGTATAGGTTTTAGTTAATAGAAAATAAAAAAGTAAAAAAAATTCAAAAATTAAAAATTAAAAACCACAACTAAAAGAAGAAAGAGAAGGGAAACTAATGGTTCTCACGGTTCTCTTCCATGTTTTGGTTCTCACATTAACCCTACCCTATAGATATATTAGGTAAGAAATGTTTAATTAATGAATAAAGAAGATTGGTATTTTAGGTACTTCAATTCCTTAATTGAAATTTTAAAAAAGAGGTTTATGTATTATAGATTACGAGAGAAAGGTACCCGCGCGTTGCGAGGTGATAGAGGTGATGACGGGGTGGTGATGTAATTGCGGTGGCAATGATGGGGTAATCTACCTGACGGGCTCCACACTTAGCCGTACGGGTTTCGCCCTCGGATTTAAAAATTCGTCGAAAGTATATTGAATGACTTCTCTAATGAAAGAGCATGAAATTTTAATAACACCCATATAATTTTTATAATTTATCGATGTACGGTTTTTGAGATAAAAGATTTTGAATGAATTAGATGATTAAAATGATTTATGAAGGAGGGAGAAAAAAAATGAGTGGTTGAGATTTGGAGAGAGAGAGAAAGAGCATTATAGTTATTTTAGGTAAATATAGAATAAATAAAAGGGGCATTTTTGGGAAGTAAATGTTGAAACTTAAAATTTAGACATGGGCTATTTGATTTATAATCTAGGATAAATTATAGATATAGATATCATAGATTATATATATGTAATCAGTTCAATTTGACGATATTCACAAATAAAAGTTAAAATGACCATTACAGATGCCAAAAACATTTGTACCAGATTGAAACCATCTGTCTGAGAGAGAAGACAAGAAGTAATTGGCAGCTATAATCTATACGAAGGTGAACAAGTTTCTCTATAAACTCTCCATTAAACAACAAACCCATTTTAAGTAACACAAAGCATCCACAATCACTTCAGTTCAAAAGAGTAACGATCAAGCTACATATTCAACCAACGGCCCGACAAAATAAAGCACCACCTTTCGTCAAACCATATGCACCTCGACGTTACCTAGGTAGCATTTATATACACCCATCACCCCATTACAACCTCTAACCGTAAAGAGACTAGCCTACAAGTGCAAAAATTTGCAACAAACAGATACTTTGACCTTTGCGTCAAGGGCGTAACATGTAAATTTCAACCAACCGCAAGTGATTATTGGGCTGTTTTTATCGGCTGGTATGGCACATTTGGCATGAAGTAAGGTCCTTTGGGTTCATACAGGTGCACTGACCACATGACCAGGCAGTTGAGTCATCGTTCGGGTTGAGGCTTCACCCTTCTTTCCTTTGCCATCTTTAGCCATGCTTGTCTCCGCAGTGTTTTCCGAGCTGCTCGTGTTGCTTGATGTTGCATGTGCATCGACGTCCGATAGTCCGTTTTCTAGTGCTCTTACCAAGTTCTCAAAGTAGATACGTGTCACTCTGTTGCCAATGTAAAAACACATGTTTTAAGCACATTTACACGAATTACATTCCTGCAACTGAGGGTATATAAACCCCAAAATAATGGATTGTCTGCATTATCTTAAAAAATGTAGAAGAAAACTATGTTGCATCTCTATTTCCATGAAAGGGGCCATGTTGCCTGCGATCACGTTCTTTGTGGGAAAAGCTGTCAGTAATAGAGTGTTCTAACTTGGTAGGACCCTACTCTGTTTTTGTTTCAAACACCCTGTTTATCATGTACCTAATGAAGTATAGTCCCCTTGTTTGAGGTCATGAGACCTGAGGTATCGTATTTGTCCAGCTTACATGTAAATCAGTCAATTTGTGCAATATATATATATATATATTATATATATATATATATTATATATATATATATATAATATATATATATATATATATTTCATATGGGTCAACCGTATAAGTTGAAAAGACTATGAAGGAAAGCTGGGCAAAACTCACCATATGTGCACTTTATTCAAGAAAACTGCAAGTATCAACATTCTTTTGGCGATATTAAAGCTAATAATTTAAAAAAACTCGGAGTACCAAGTGATTAAAGTGAAACCAACTGGACGTCTGGACCCGTACCAAAATTACCTATTGTGATCTGTTACCCAACCTAGAAGACATGCCTATTTTGCCACCTCTAGTTAAAACAATAAAAAGCCTGAAATGAACAGCATTTTACTGCAACTAACCGAAATGAGACCCAATGTGGAAAGGCGCCCCCATTTTCCCCTAATTTTAAGAAGAGGCTACATAATATAAAAAAAATGTTCATATGTTGAAAGCAGATACTTAAAACAAGAATTACCTAGTCAAATCGGTCAATTTTGTTCTAAAACTACTGAAGTCGCTTTGAGAATCATCATTAAGGTGAGTCATTACTTCTTTTTCTGCACATTGATGAAGTCTTTCTAAACCAGCCTCTGCCTCACCTGCCACGAATAATTATCTTAAAACTGTTAACCCAAAATTAGAACATGCAAGAATTTAACCTGTGTACATACAGAATTTTTATCATACCTTGTAAGTACTCAAAAAATTGTCTCTTTGCGTGTTCTTCGGGAGGTATATAATACCCATATGCATAGGTCCATTTTAATACTCGTCTGCATTCAACTATCTGCAGTTGATAACCATTTATAAAATAACAGAATATTATTTGACATTTATAACAAACAGCAAATTAACATAACCTCAAGTTGGAATAAGTAAAGAATACATACCTGCGACCAAGCTTCTATAATAAAATTTAAATTGGTCTCTGGTAAAGACAGCTTCACACTAAGTTTTGCGAGCTAAAAAAAGAACACATGGAAGGAATAAAGATAACAAATATGCAATAACGATAACAATTATGATAATGATAACGATAATAATAATTATAATAATAACATAACACTGCAGGGTCAGGTAACTTCCCAAATATAAAATGCAAGGTAAGTAGTTTCATGTGTACATATACAGAGTACATTATCTCAACTGAATATTACAAATACTATACAGTTTGCAGAATCCGATAATAACATTGGTATCATACTGCAATTACATATTTACCCTACTGTATATTACGTTTACACTGCAAGATCTACGTCAAACTTTTCAGAAATATAAAATAGCTTTTTAGCCATGCAACTTCCTAATGTAACTTTGGGGAATCATGCAACTTCCTATTGTAACTTTGGGGAGACTACCTCTCGGATGTGTTGGTTTTAACTTTCCAAATTTATGTTAATGTAGACTACAGTTTAAATAGGTCCCGTGACTCATCCTATGTCTATACATTTCACATTTGCAAGCTTTGATCAGATACAAAAAAGAACAGATTACTTTACAATTCCCAAACTTTCAGGCTTTCCAGCATTAGTGCTTTTATTATGTAAACATATGTTTATTTCTCTGAGATTGATGTCATCGCATATTCTAAGACCACTGTTAGCCATCAAGGGTTAAGCAGACAGAAAAGCTAGAGTTGAAGGCTAAAAAGATCCATAGAATTTCTATTAGAAAAGATCAGTCACCCCCCTTCTTACTCCATAAAAAGAAACCCAATCTAAATCCTTACAATCCCATCCTTATTTCTCTTTCAATAAAAGTAATGATACCCAATATTTATACACCATGTGTGAGTTGGAGTCCTTAATTGCCTGAAAGACTCTGTTGGAACCTTTTGTCTCCTTCCATAATGAAAAGTTCGGATATTTGAAGGTTAAAAGATTCACTTTTCTAAATGAGCCACAAGCAGAGATGGCAGTATGTGCAAGTGTGCACCCGCGGGTATCGGTATGGTCAAAATTTTATCCTCAAACCTGGCCACACCTACAAGCTCGAACTGGGTGAAGCTCTAACTAAAGATCAGTACCTCAAAAAGAATGATCACATCAGGAGAGTTTCAAATCTGAGAGGTACTACTTTTTGGTGGGGGTAATGAAGCCTATAACAAACTTGGCATCAGTTCCTGCTATCTTTGTAATGGTTTTTGGAATTGTTCAATTTTGGGGAGGGGGGGGAGGGGTTAAAACAAATACAGTAATAATTTCAACTTACATGCACAGACTGCATCTGCTGTAAATCTACAATTGCCTTTTGCCTTGACTGCCATTACAAAAAAAAGGCATCATATATTAGGTACATAATACTACTACAAACGTACAATTTGCAAACAGCATAAATTCTTAAGGTATCCCAAATGCAAAAGGAAGTATCTTGATGTATGCATACTGATTGGTTTGTAGCCCAACGTTCATAATAGTGAGTGTATCTCTCTAGCAAATTCTTTGCCATCTCTCTTCTACGTTCAGCTTCATCGTACTGCAAGTGGGAAAAAAGTAAAGATCAGAAGCCGAGAATGTCAAAAAAAGACAAATGGTAGCCTGATTTACTAGCAAAAAAAACGATTAAATATATTACCACTCCCTCTTGCTTTGCAGACTCGTAACGGTTGCAAGCATAAAAGCCACCAGTTCTCTCTCCATGATCAGACCATGGGCCAAGACATAGCCTAAATATACAATTATTAGATATGAAATCCTCAATATTTACATGCACAAAAATCATCCAGAAAGGAGCGCAAAACATATATCGAACACAAGAACTCAGCAAAAAAGGTAAGTATATCTAATTACTGGCCAAAAAAAAAAAAGAAAAAAAAAACTCAATCTTAGAGGTGGCACAATGACCTGGATTAAACTGGATAACTTTTGGTCTCAAATAGATCAAATAAAAATATGAAACTAATCAAACATGTTGCAGGTTGCGTAAAGTGTATTAATGCAAACAACCTCCTATATATTCATTTTAGATTGTTATTGCAAGTTACACGGAGATGAAAACACGTGGTTTTTAAACCAATCCATACCATTCTAAAAGATGATTTGTTACCCAACCTACCACCTCTTAGCCAATGTATTAAGTACAAGAAACTAAAACATACCAGCAAAATTCAAATTTGCAAGGTGGATTGCAAGTCATGTGCATACAACCTTGGTTCTTCTCAATTGGACGTTTGCACTTTGGACAAGGCTTAGAATTTGCCAAAATCCTGAAATGCGTTACATCAGCATCAGAAAAATAAATTATAATATCCAACAAAGATTACATTCTACAAAATGTGTAAACATTTACCAATTCATATTTTCAGACTCTGCACAGTTTTTGATTATCCACTTGGACACAGTTCCACAGTCCACAGGGCGGTGGGCTTCTTCTGTACACTGCAATAAAATCAGTTGTAATTCATATCCACAAGACAATACTGTAGAGCCTTTCTACAAACTAACAATACTCACATTCCAACAAAAGCTGTATGAGCAATGGCACGTTACGTCATAGCTTTCACTTCCAATATCGAACTCAATAGCACATTCACAGCTAGGAGCAGGGCACCACTTAGTCTGCCATTTAAAACACCAAAATGAAAACATTTTTTTCTCAATATGGCAGCTTTTATGCCAACTTAAAAAAATACATAAATAAATAAAACAATACACTATTTTAAATGACGGATAGACTAAATGTACCTTTTTATTAGCCTCAATGTAAGATCTCAGAAGGTAACGCTGATATTTTTTCTTGTTATCATCTGAAATCAGTTTATTGACCATGTCCACACCAACAGCAGCACCACATTCTGGAACTGGACATCTTAATGTCAAACATCCAGGACCATCGCTGATAGATGTGCTAATATAGGCTACCAAAACAAACAATAAATCATTATTATATGACTCTAAACATTTAATAAGATAAAAAGTGATTCTAAATCAATAAATATCAACCAAACATTTTGCAGATGACTATTGGCATGCTAACAATTTGAGGAATGTTTAAATGTCTGTTTGGAAGTGATTATGCGACAGTCAGTGATCTGAATCAGATAATCAGCTCTAGAGAAACGGAAAGAGGTTGTAGAAAATAGTTTTGGGGTGTACTTCTAGTGTTTGACGATGTAATAATCAAATGTTTCAAACTTACTGTTCAGTGAGCTAATAACTTGTTTAGAGTCATATTTTAGTTTTACCTTACATAATGAAAAACTAATTATCATACACTAAATATTTGATAAGCATTAGTAAAATGGGTTATCCAAGCCAAACACCCCCTAAAAGTTTTTCATGTATCAGAGTAGCAACAGATAAGTATTTTGTTTGAATAAAAAACTAAAAGTTGAAGAGTCTAAGGCTGCAGTTGAAAAGAATTTAAATCATACAGCCATAGAAAGAGTTACAAACCTGTCCAGCATGTATTACAGTAAGGATGGCCACAGGCAGCGGAACTGGTCATATTAAGTGAATATTTTTCAAAGCAGATCCCACAAAGCAGCTTCAATATATGCCAAAATAATATAATTACTATACAGCGTGATATGAATAACAAGAAACAAGAATTTGTAAGAATTTACACAAAAAACTTCAAAATTAACATACCTTTCTAGCTTTAGTTGACTTAATAACGGTGTTGTCGAGTAGACCAACAGCCTTCCGAACTTCATCTTCATTAGCAAACCATGCCTCGTGGACCGAGACAACATTCCTGTGGGATCTCAAACCAACTTAAACAACAAGAAAAATTTGGGAACAACAAAAAAAGCTAACTATTTACATGAATCAGAAACTTTGAGCACTTTACCAGTTATAACAACGCAAAAGCATGCACGCAGAATCTCTTGGAATTGACAGTACTGAAACAATTTCAGTAATAGCATCCTCCTGTAGTCTGCTTATATCATCTTCCTTCAAGATAGTATAATTTTTCTACACCATAAAACAATTCAGAATCAACGTTAATTTGTCTAACCACCTTTTGAATTTAATCAAGTGCTTATCTTATAATTTACTCAGACTATGTGCACAAAAAAATTATGCATCTTTAAACGGTCCACTGTAAGTATCAATCTTTTAATTCATTGCTATTACAATTATCGACCTCTCGTAAATATTTGGCACTAGTTTTGATGACGTTCCAACTTATGCTTAGCAAAAACACTTATAACTAATAACCCCGTTATGTGGCACCGCTTTTGAAGACATGTCACGATAGTTAAGACCAAAACAACATTAACTTTACTAACGCTAGTTATCGACTTATATAGTTACTAAACTCGTAAGCAACAAACAATAATGTCAGAAAAAAACCTAAAACCGGATACGGTTTCTTAACAAATATCGCCTTTCGCATAATACCCAATAACCCAAATTACCTCAAATCACATAAAAATCCAAACTTTACAACTAAACTACACACATATATACATAATAATTATCATATATACATAGATACAAAATCATCAAACATCATACATATATATAGATATATATATATATATATATATATATATATTATATATATATATACCTGAATGTTACTAACGATAGGGTCAGTTTCTAAATCATTATCTTCAAAAGAAGAATCATTATCATTATAATTATTATTATCATCACTATACATCCCATCTTCACTGTAATAATCATCTTCATATAAATCATCATTATCATTAGCATCATGCATATCGTCCTCTGAATCCATCTTTAGTATTAGGAAACCAAAACCCTAATTATATAAAGCGTCCTCTGAAAACCCTAAATTTAGGAAAGATGGAAAGGCAGGGATACAGGGGAATTCGGTTTTTTGGTAATCATGGGGGTTAGGGATTTTTGTTGTGGTGGAACATATAAAGCGTGTCAATTGTCAATGTCAAATTGTCAATCCATTAGTCAACATACACTTAATCTATTTATGTAAAGAAGATTAACTTATAATTTATTTATATTTATGTAAAGAAGAAGATTAACCAACAAACGGTTTTATAAAAGGTTCTTTTGCACTTCAATCTTATTAATCAATTTAAGTTAAATATCTATAATACCTTATAAAACAAACTCAATCCCCTCCTTACTTAATTAAGATTTTGAAATACCTGAATTACCCCCACAAATTCAACATTTTTCTCATTCATCCATTGAATGTACCCAAAATACCCCTAACAATTTCAACCCATACAAATCTACGGTCAAACCTAATCTAATTATCTATCTACATCTATATTATCTATACTATATTATAAAGCAAATAAGGTTTCAACTTTGAACTTTCAATTTCAACAATGTACACATGATAATGCATGATGTACCATACATCAATGCCCCACAACTTTCAACTTTCATTTTTATCTCTCTCTTCAAATCTCAACCACTCATTTTTTTCTCTCCTCCATAAATCATTTTATTCCTCTAATTCAATCAAAATCTTTTATCTCAAAAACCGTACATCGATAAATTATAAAAATTATATGGGTGTTCTTAAAATTTCATGCTCTTTCATTAGAGATGTCATTCGATATACTTTCGACGAATTTTTAAATCCGATGGCGGAGCCCGTACGGCTAAGGCATTTGGCTATCACACTCTATGACCTATCACACTTTATGACCTATCACCCCCACCATCTCACCGCCGCAACGCGCGGGTACTTACTCTCGTTATATTATAAAACAAATCTCATTTTGTTGAATTTTAAGTTTCAATATTCCACAATTCATCAAAACCACATTACATCAATAGCTTACACTACTTGTTGCCGCCACCACCACCACCAATCGCCGCCGCCAACACCGTCACCGCCACCGTCGATGCTACCGCCGCACGCCAACATTCGTTACTGCCACCGTCGCCGCCATTACATCGCCACCACCACCGCCGCACGCCGCCGCCACACCCGTTACCGCCATCACCGTCGCATCACGCGGGTACCCTTCTAGTCTCTGATATATTTATAGCGAGAAGGTTACTTGCGCAATACGGTAGTGGTTGTGGTGGCTGCGACGGATGGTGGTAGTGGAAGTGGTTACGATAATAGTGTAGTTATTAATGTAAAAGTAATTGATATATAAGAGGTATTGTAATTATATTAAGGGTTAAGAGATGTATGTTGTAAATAATTTGTCTAAAGGTATTCTAGGTATATTAGGTGAAAAGATTTAAATTAGTGAATAAATGAGAGTGATAGTTTGAATGGATAGAGTTGGAAAATATTTTAAGGATATTTTAGGTAGATGTAATGTGAAAATGTGTTGAAAGTTAAGGGTATTTTAGGTTTTTTAAATATAGAAAGTTGAAAAGGGGGAGGGTTAGCTTGTTTTATAAAAGAGTAAAGACTATTTTAACAATTCTCGTGTGTATCTCGGGTCACGATTATTAAAGTAAATATATATATGTGAGATAACTAAAAAATGAGACCAAATAGATAAAGTCAACATGAAATTAATCATAATAGTTAGAAGAAAAAAAAATTAGAAACGAATAATCCACAAAGGTCTTACAAAATTTAGTATTCAAACATAAGCCGAAACCTAAAATGAGACATGTTGAAAGCAAGAATGCGAACGCTTATGAAAATTAGATTTGTGACAAATGGTAAAGTATCTTCATTCCTTTTCATCTGCATCTCTCAAGGTTTTCATATCAAACTCATCCTTCATATCTTCATCCTTTACATCTTTACACGTAGTTGTTGATAGACACTCTCATCCCATTGAAGTTCATCCATCATTCTTTCCCCGTCTTCTGTTACACTTGGTGTCAACTCATGATTTTTAGAATCATCATGGTTCTCATGGGAGTGAAGATTACCAAACACGAGCCCCATCGTTTGGCCTACATATTCGGTAACATCATTGTAGTTCTTTAAAAAATCGGGATGATTACCATAGTATTTAGTGACCGTGTACCTACGCGAATAATTAGGTGCCAAATTATAACCATCAACTTTGATCCCTAAAACAACCGTTATTCCGCAAAATTTATTAATGAAAAATTCCTCTATCTATTTGTATCACCAGCACCCTGTAAAAAAGAAACATATGAGAACTTACCATTTAATTTACATGTTATAAATTTAATGGAAAAGGTATCAATTAGGGATGAGATTGGGTCGGTTTTACCCTAAAACCGAAACCTGAAAACCGAACCCAAACCAAGTAATTCGGTTTTCAGGTTTTTCAAACCGATTGGTTCGGTTTTTCAACAGTTCGGTTTTTCGGTTTTGCGGTTCGGTTTTGAGTGGTTTCGGTTTTTGTTCAGTTTTAACATAAATAATACTCACTGTATACGTTTATAAACTTGTAAGTAAAGAAAACAATAGCCATATGCAGATTTTAAATGGAGAAAGTATGGAGTTGCAGGCAACAGAACCACGAAGAAGATGATTCAGACATGAAGTCTTTTTTTATTTTCTATAGTTACAATAGACGTCCTTGAAGTAACAATGTATTTACCTTTATGGACTTGAGTTTTAAACTTTCCCAAAATGTTCACCAAATTAATCAAATTTCAAAATAAATATGTTTTGAATACTATTTGTTCGTAATACAGTAGCAAGCAGGATTTTTTATTAACAGATTGAAGCTGACATTGGCAAATTAAACTTTGAGATTACTTTTAAATATTCGGTTTGTTTCGGTTTATATGGTCGGTTTTTATAAATAAAACCAAACTGAACCGTTAAAGTCGGTTTTTGAAAAATCAAAACTGAAACCAATGGTTTCTTCTTTGGTTTGGTTTTTTGGTTCGGCTTTTTTCGGTTTTCGGTTTTTCAGTTCGGTTTTTACTCACCCCTATTATCAATAAACTAACCTCTTCCTTAGTCATTTTAATCAAGTCTTCAACAATACATCATAAAATCTTTTCGGCGACAGTGTTAAAAAGAACAAAATGCATTCGCTCCATATTGTCCATAACTTCTATCAATAACTTGTAACTAAATTGAAATAACATCAGTAATACGAAGTAAACTAAAGAAAAATTTAATCCAATAATAATAACTTATGTTTGACGTGGGTTCATAACATTCTGTTGACAATGTCGTTGGGGGGGGGGGGGGGACTTTTTTCTGTGGTGGAATATATAAAGCGTCTCAATTGTCAATGTTAAGTTGACAATCCAATAGGCAATATATACTGTGTTGGAGTCAAGTCACTCATTCATTACAAGATAGATTTGAAGATGACAAACAACTCAAGAAATAGTTAAGTCCTTGGTTCTGGAGCTGAGTCAGCTTGGATGGTTCCAAGCTGAGTCAGCCTGAACATCTTCATTGGAAGATGGTATCTCTCAAGCTGCATCAAAAGAAGAACAAGCACTTGGTCTAAATCAAAGATGAAGAACAAGGATAGAAGATCAAGCTGATGGGTGGAAATCAGCTTGGATCTTACAGTCAGCTTGGAAGGTACATGTTCAGCCTGGAGTCTAGCAAGTGCTCCAGAGTTGTTATAACTTTGTATATATCATCAATCAACTGGATAAGTATCAGAAAGGACATTCTAGAAGTGCCAGTTGTTGATTGTAAACATTCTATGAGGTGTCCATTTTATTGTTGTTGCACGATCAACCTTGGTGAGCAAGAAGGGAACAAAAAGGACAATGTCATTATCACCTAGTACTGATCAAGCAGAAGCCATTAGATCAAGACACGTGGAAAGAAATGGACGGCATCTAAGGCAGTGTTGATGCCTATATAAACCAGCCTTTGTGTCTCAAGAATGTGTGCATCCATAACATTAACTCTCACAACGATTAAAGCTTATCATCTTGGATCTGTGTTGTACTCAGCTTAGGCTAGTAGAGTTAATAAACAAAGTTGTAACTTGCTATTCAGCCAAGTAGTTAGATTTGTAGGCTAATTTGTTCCACAACTACTTGCACTTTACTTTACTGTCTTTATATTCTGTTTATTAACTTACTGTTTCATTAATATATCTATCTCAAGCTGAACATGGACAAATACTTTAAGGTAATATACATTCCGCATTAAAAAGTGTTTTCAGACTGATTAAGTTTAAAAGTTGTATTCACCCCCCCCCCTCTACAACTCTTTGAGACATCTTAAACCATCCTGTTATCTCCTTGGGGACCTATCAGGTGGTATCAGAGCAGGGGTTTCGTAATACACTTAACTTGATCCCTCTCATTTAACTTTTATTTTGGTTTAAAATATGTCTCAACCTATGTACACTGATAATGGTTCTTCAACCAGACCACCCATGTTTGATAAGACTGATTTCAGTGGGTGGAAAGGAAGAATGTCACTTTTTCTTGAATCTATTGATAATGACATGCCTGACATACTTGTTGATGGACCTTATGTTCCAAGGGATACAGTAATCACACCTAGGCCAGCTCCAACTGATGGATCTGAGCCTGGTGCACCTAATGTCAGAGTTGTTATCAAACCCAGAGCAGATTGGGGTGATGAAGATAAAAGAATGGTCAACTTGGATGTAAAGGCCAGGAACTTTATTGTCCAAGTTGTACCTAAGGACATCTATAGAGCCATTAGACATTGTCCTAGTGCTAAAAAGATGTGGGATACATTGACTGTTATGTATGAGGGTTGTGCAACTTCTATGGAGTCTACCAAGACTACCTTAACTAGAAGGTATGAAAGATTCTTTGCACATAAGAATGAATCCCTCACTGACACTCATACCCGATTTAATGCACTTGTTAATGACTTGATTGCTATTGACATACATAAAGATGATGATGTACTTAAAAGCAAATTTTTAGATTCATTACCTTTAAAATGGAATAACTATGTTGCTAGTGTCAAGTTGAGTCCTGTGTACAAAGAACTTGACTTACCAGGTCTTTATGGGTTGCTTCACAACCATGAATGCACTGAAGCTGAAAAGCTGATTGCCATGGGTGATGCTGTGGGAAGCTCTAGCTCTGCACTTGTTGCATCTTCAACTGAGCATCCCAGTCCACTGTGTGATGAACCTGTTCCAAGTCAGTTTGTGAGTGATATTGTTGAAACTGATAAACTTTGTGAATCTGAGACTGAATATTATTCAAGTGATGAAACTGAGAGTTTGGTTTGCCATGTTGGCTGAAAGATTGAGGAAGAAAAAAATTTCAAAATTTAAAGGAAAAAGGGTCTCTAAAAGTGACAAACCTAGAAAGCTTTTAGATATGTCAAAAATTACTTGTTATAAATGTGGTAAAACTGGTCATATGACAAATGATTGTAAATCTAAACCCACACAACAAGCTGATAACTCACCTAAGAATAGTGGAAAAGATGAAAAATATTCTAAACTCAGGCTGAAATATAAGAAACTTAAAGCACATGTTGCTAAGCTGAGTGAGAAGAGTCTTGTTGCAAAAGATTGGGCTGAGAGTGCAACCTCATCTGATGATGAAAGCTATGAGGATGCTCAATACTTTATGGTCAAGGAGTAGTCAGCCAAGTGTCAAGAAATCAAGGAAAGGTGCTTGATGGCCAAAGATGCTACTGAAAAACTTCTTGATGGCATGACCAAGCTGAGAGGAGAGAGTAATCAGCTTACTCAGTCAGCCCACTTTGCATCTACTGTTCAAGAGGTATCTCCTTTTCTCTCTCTTTCTGATGAAGAAAAACTTGTTAAATTAAACAAACTTGATGATGAGGTTCTTTTGCAAAGACATTTCAATAAACAACATAAAATGGAAATTATGTCTTTAAGAAATGAAATTTTAGTACGAACTCAGTCAATTGAAAAACTTCAGTCAGAAGTCAAAGCTTTACAAAGAGTAAATGTCTCTCTTTTACAAGAAGCTAAACAAGCTGATAACTCACCTAAGAATAGTGGAAAAGATGAAAAATATTCTAAACTCAGGCTGAAATATAAGAAACTTAAAGCACATGTTGCTAAGCTGAGTGAGAAGAGTCTTGTTGCAAAAGATTGGGCTGAGAGTGCAACCTCATCTGATGATGAAAGCTATGAGGATGCTCAATACTTTATGGTCAAGGAGTAGTCAGCCAAGTGTCAAGAAATCAAGGAAAGGTGCTTGATGGCCAAAGATGCTACTGAAAAACTTCTTGATGGCATGACCAAGCTGAGAGGAGAGAGTAATCAGCTTACTCAGTCAGCCCACTTTGCATCTACTGTTCAAGAGGTATCTCCTTTTCTCTCTCTTTCTGATGAAGAAAAACTTGTTAAATTAAACAAACTTGATGATGAGGTTCTTTTGCAAAGACATTTCAATAAACAACATAAAATGGAAATTATGTCTTTAAGAAATGAAATTTTAGTACGAACTCAGTCAATTGAAAAACTTCAGTCAGAAGTCAAAGCTTTACAAAGAGTAAATGTCTCTCTTTTACAAGAAGCTAAACAAGCTGATGAAAAATATTTGAAAATCAAGCATATAACTGAGTCCTGGTGTACTGGTGCAAAAAGAGCAGCCAAGTGTGTTAATGAGCAAGTACCTCAACAAATTCAGGCCATATTTGATGGTGACTATGATAAAGCTATTGCCATAAGTGAAGTGTGTGCAATGGAGCCTTGTTATCAGCCTATAACTCCTACGGTTATTCACTCTAAAAGAATTCTCAAAAGACAGTCTGAGTCCAAAGTTGTTAAAAACAATTTTCAAGAAAAATCTAAACAACAATGGAAAGTAAAATCAAATGACAAGAGTTCTTCTTCTACCCAAACTGAGTCTGGCACTTCAGTCAGCTCAAGTGAACCCATCCTTGGATGGGTTCCCAAAAAGAACTAACTCTTTTCATAATTGCAGGGCATTCACAATGCATTTATCTGGTACTTGGACAGTGGATGTTCCAAGCATATGACCGGATGTAAGTCCCTGCTATATGACTTTAGGAACAGACTTGGTCCTAATGTCACTTTTGGTGATGATTCTCAAGGAACTACACAAGGATATGGTTCTCTTACAAATGGTCCTCTCACATTCAGAAGAGTCTCTTATGTCAGTGGGCTGAAGCACAATCTGATAAGTGTTAGCCAATTGTGTGATGCTGGTTATGAAGTGAGATTTCGAGCTGATAGAGGAATTGTTTGTGATTTGGAAGGAAATGTTGTTCTGATTGCTAAAAGAGATGAATCTCTTTACACCTTTGATATGAGCAAGCCTACAGTATTGAAAGAAGTGTGTTTCTTGTCTGAAACTCAAGATGAGTTGAATTGGTTATGGCACAAGAGACTATCTCATATGAATTTCAAAGATATAAATAAGTTAAGCAAAAATGAGTTAGTTTCTGGTCTTCCTACTATCAAGTATGAAAAAGACAAACTGTGCAGTGCTTGTGAGAAAGGGAAACAACACAAAGCTTCTTTCAAATCTAGAACATGTTCAACTATTGATTCCTGTTTAGATTTATTGCATATGGATCTGTTTGGTCCAGTTAGTACTCCTTCTTTAAGTGGAAAGAGGTACTCACTGGTTATTGTAGATGAATATTCAAGGTTTACATGGGTTTTCTTTCTCAAAGCCAAGAGTGAAGCTGCTGAAGTAATAATCAATTTTATTAAGAATGCTGAAGTCCTTTACAAGAAGCTAAACAAGCTGATGAAAAATATTCTAAACTCAGGCTGAAATATAAGAAACTTAAAGCACATGTTGCTAAGCTGAGTGAGATTTCAAAAGAAGTTTCTTTCTTAAACAGTCTTTCAAAAGCTGATCAAAAGAAACTCAGAGCTGAGTCAAAGAAAGCTGGAATTGGTAAAGGATATTTAAGACAGTCTGAGTCCAAAGTTGTTGAAAACAATTTTCAAGAAAAATCTAAACAACAATGGAAAGTAAAATCAAATGACAAGAGTTCTTCTTCTACCCAAACTGAGTCTGGCACTTCAGTCAGCTCAAGTGAACCCATCCTTGGATGGGTTCCCAAAAAGAACTAACTCTTTTCATAATTGCAGGGCATTCACAATGCATTTATCTGGTACTTGGACAGTGGATGTTCCAAGCATATGACCGGATGTAAGTCCCTGCTATATGACTTTAGGAACAGACTTGGTCCTAATGTCACTTTTGGTGATGATTCTCAAGGAACTACACAAGGATATGGTTCTCTTACAAATGGTCCTCTCACATTCAGAAGAGTCTCTTATGTCAGTGGGCTGAAGCACAATCTGATAAGTGTTAGCCAATTGTGTGATGCTGGTTATGAAGTGAGATTTCGAGCTGATAGAGGAATTGTTTGTGATTTGGAAGGAAATGTTGTTCTGATTGCTAAAAGAGATGAATCTCTTTACACCTTTGATATGAGCAAGCCTACAGTATTGAAAGAAGTGTGTTTCTTGTCTAAAACTCAAGATGAGTTGAATTGGTTATGGCACAAGAGACTATCTCATATGAATTTCAAAGATATAAATAAGTTAAGCAAAAATGAGTTAGTTTCTGGTCTTCCTACTATCAAGTATGAAAAAGACAAACTGTGCAGTGCTTGTGAGAAAGGGAAACAACACAAAGCTTCTTTCAAATCTAGAACATGTTCAACTATTGATTCCTGTTTAGATTTATTGCATATGGATCTGTTTGGTCCAGTTAGTACTCCTTCTTTAAGTGGAAAGAGGTACTCACTGGTTATTGTAGATGAATATTCAAGGTTTACATGGGTTTTCTTTCTCAAAGCCAAGAGTGAAGCTGCTGAAGTAATAATCAATTTTATTAAGAATGTTGAAGTCCTTTACAAGAAGCCAGTCAGGAAGCTCAGAAGTGATAATGGGACTGAGTTCAGAAATCAAACTTTGCACTCTTTCTGCATTAGTAAAGGTATCTCTCAATGTTACTCAGCTGCAAGAACTCCATAACAAAATGGAGTTGCTAAGAAAAGGAACAGAACCTTGATAGAAGCTGCTAGATCCATGCTAGCTTAAAATGGTGTGAAAGTTCATTTCTGGGCTGAAGCAATTCACACAGCTTGCTTCACCCAAAATAGATCATTAATTGTGAAAAGGCATCAGAAGACAACATATAAAGTTTTGAAGGGCAGAAGACCTGAAATAGGGTTCTTAAGAATGTTTGGAAGCCCTTGCTTTATTCTGAATCAAAGAGACCATCTTGGCAAATTTGATGCCAAAGCTGATGAAGGAATATTTCTTGGTTATTCTACACTCATGAAAGCCTACAGAGTGTATAACAAAAGAACAAGAGTGATTGAAGATACAGTTCATGTAAAAATAGATGAATCTAACTCAGTCAGCTCAGCTCAAGAAGATGGTGATTTTGACTTTGAAGAGCTTGCTGTTCCTGACTGTGATCCTCTTATTATTGAAGAAGATAATGCACCTGTTAACGGGGAGATTCCTATTTTTCATGATCTTGATGATGAGCTGAATCAGCCTCATGTTTCTACTCAACCTCAGAAGACAAATGAAATCATTTTACCCATCTGTGAAAAAGCTCAAGCTGATAATTCTATCAACTCAGCCAACTCAGTTGTTCAAGATCTCAACAGTGATCAAGCTGAGTCTGTACCTCAAGCTGATTCTCAATCTGCTGAAGAGGAAGCTGATCAAGAAGTACAGAACACTCCAGTTCATGCTACCAAATGGACAAGAAGTCACCCAATCAATCAGATTATTGGTGATCCCACTTCAAAAGTTCAGACAAGAAGAAATGCAACTGGAAATTTCTGCATGTTTGTCAATTTTGTTAGCAAGACTGAACCAACTAAAGTTGAAGAAGCTCTAAGTGATCCATCTTGGGTGAGTGCAATGCAAGAAGAACTCACTCAGTTTGAAAGGAACAAGGTGTGGAAACTGGTTCCTAAGCCAGCTGATAAGACCATTATTGGCACAAGGTGGGTCTTTAGAAACAAGATGGAATAGATTATGATGAGACCTTTGCTCCTGTTGCTAGGCTTGAAGCAATTAGAATGTTTCTAGCATACTCAGCCTACAAAGGATTCAAAGTATATCAAATGGATGTGAAAAGTGCCTTTCTGAATGGCAAACTTGATGAAGAAGTTTTTGTACATCAACCTCCTGGTTTTGAAAGTTCCAAGTATCCAAACCATGTTTACAAGCTGGACAAAGCTCTCTATGGATTGAAGCAAGCTCCAAGAGCATGGTATGATACACTGTCTAAATTCTTGATAAAGAATAAGTTTGAAAGAGGTAATGTTGATAAAACTTTGTTTGTGACAAAGTTAGGAAAGGATATCTTATTAGTACAAATTTATGTGGATGACATTATTTTTGGTTATACAAATGATAGACTATGAAAAAAGTTTTCTGAGCTAATGTCTAAAAATTATGAAATGAGTATGATGGGTGAATTAACCTATTTTCTTGGTCTTCAAATTAAACAATCCAATTCTGGAATTTTTATTAATCAAGGAAAATATGTTAAAGATTTACTCAAGAAATTTGGTTTTGACAACTGCTCTCCAATGAAAACACCTATGGGTGCTGCCACCAAGCTGAGTGAAGACATCAGTGGGAAACCAGTTGATGTCACAGCTTATAGGGGCATGATAGGTTCTTTATTGTACTTAACTGCTAGTAGACCAGATATTATGTTTGTCACATGTCTTTGTGCTAGATATCAAGCATGTCCAAAAGAATCTCATCTTCAAGCTGTGAAACAAATTTTTAGGTATCTAAAAGGTACACCCAAACTGGGTCTTTGGTATCCCAAAGACTCAGGATTTGATCTAATTAGGTATTCAGATTCAGACTTTGCAGGTTGTAAGATTGACAGGAAAAGCACAACAGGAAGTTGTCAATTGCTTGGAAATAGGTTAGTCAGCTGGGCTAGCAAGAAGCAGCATTCAGTCTCAACTTCTACAGCTGAAGCTGAATATGTTGCTGCTGGAAGCTGAATATGTTGCTGCTGGAAGCTGAATATGTTGCTGCTGGAAGCTGAATATGTTGCTGCTGGAAGCTGAATATGTTGCTGCTGGAAGCTGAATATGTTGCTGCTGGAAGCTGAATATGTTGCTGCTGGAAGCTGAATATGTTGCTGCTGGAAGCTGAATATGTTGCTGCTGGAAGCTGAATATGTTGCTGCTGGAAGCTGAATATGTTGCTGCTGGAAGCTGAATATGTTGCTGCTGGAAGCTGAATATGTTGCTGCTGGAAGCTGAATATGTTGCTGCTGGAAGCTGAATATGTTGCTGCTGGAAGCTGAATATGTTGCTGCTGGAAGCTGAATATGTTGCTGCTGGAAGCTGAATATGTTGCTGCTGGAAGCTGAATATGTTGCTGCTGGAAGCTGAATATGTTGCTGCTGGAAGCTGAATATGTTCTGCTGGAAGCTGAATATGTTGCTGCTGGAAGCTGAATATGTTGCTGCTGGAAGCTGAATATGTTGCTGCTGGAAGCTGAATATGTTGCTGCTGGAAGCTGAATATGTTGCTGCTGGAAGCTGAATATGTTGCTGCTGGAAGCTGAATATGTTGCTGCTGGAAGCTGAATATGTTGCTGCTGGAAGCTGAATATGTTGCTGCTGGAAGCTGAATATGTTGCTGCTGGAAGCTGAATATGTTGCTGCTGGAAGCTGAATATGTTGCTGCTGGAAGCTGAATATGTTGCTGCTGGAAGCTGAATATGTTGCTGCTGGAAGCTGAATATGTTGCTGCTGGAAGCTGAATATGTTGCTGCTGGAAGCTGAATATGTTGCTGCTGGAAGCTGTTGTTCACAAATCCTATGGATGCAACATCAGCTTGCTGACTATGATATTATTGTGTCCAAGACTCCTATTTTCTGTGACAATACAAGTGCCATTACAATTACCAACAATCCTGTTAATCATTCAAGGACTAAGCATATTGATGCCAGATATCATTTTATTAAAGACCATTTTATGAAGGAAGATATTGAACTTCATTTTATTTCAACAGACAATCAGCTTACAGACTTGTTTACCAAGCCTGTTGATGAAGCAAGGTTTAATACTTTGCTGAGCAAGCTGGGAATGTTAAATATGGAATAATCTGTTAAGGAAAACTCAACTTGATTGACCTTAGTTTAACCTAAGGATGACCAAGCTGAGTCAGCTCAGCTTGGAGTCAGCTTGGATTTTACTTAGTAAGTTATTTTATATTTTTTGTTCCTTGTTGTTGTAAATAAAATATTGTTTTACTCAGTTTGTCTCTCTTTCCTCTGTACAAACCACAACCGTTACTCCCTTCATGGTAAAAAGTGACCGCTGGGGTAAACGTACTTTCTCTCTCCAATCACAAAATGACACACTTTTGGTGAGAAGGCCATATAAAAGCCAACCTGTTTGATCAAATCACTATTCCATTGCTTTCTCATCTCTCTAATATCATTCTCATCTAGTTTTCTCTCAAAAGCTCTCATACTCTGTTTTTCAGTTTCTCGTATATTATTTGTTTTAAATTTTATTTTTCAATCAGCTTACTCATTAAATGGCTTCACCTTCTCAAGTTAATTATCCTGAACCAAAACAAGTTGTTAGAAATATAAATGTAGTAGTTGATTTGTATTTTTTGTACTTACAATGTAAATATCTAAGTATGGAAGAGGGCATATTGTAATATGTGTATAGGTATATAAACCCCCTCCATAATGCAAAATGTAACCTTTCACCCCATAATGCAAACTAATCTTTCCCAGCCAAACACTCTTTCTCTCTCTACTTTCTCTCTCTTAAAACCTCCATTGTTACACACACTAACACACACATAAGCTCGAATTCTTAACTTTACAATTGGTATCAGAGCACAATCAGAGTAACTGAACGATCCACAAGCTTAAAACAAGCTTAATTTGTGCTTAATTTCAGAATTTGGCTTATTTTCTGAAAGGTTCATTTGCCGAGATCACTGTTTGAGTGATTTCTGCAAATTAAGTGTGTTTTTGTTTGAATTTTGTTCACCGATCGATTCATAATCAGTATATCATCCTTCGTTATCGATTTCAGAAGTTAATTTCATCGTTTGAGTTGTTTTTGCTCGAGCTCGGCAAATCGCATGTTCGAGAGGGTTTGAATTCTGGTTGAAATTAGCATCTAATTTGTTCAAGGATTTGTGCGCATTGTTTTCCTGATCATTTTGATATAAAATACGATCTTTAATTCGCAAAAATGAAGGAGAAATCGAAGATTTACAGTCTGTTCTGCAAATGAAGGTTTGGCTGAACGAAGAAGATAACCAGTAACCGACTATTTTGTCACGTAGTGATTACTCGTGTTTGCAGAGGTCGTTGGCTTGGTTTGATCTTACTTGTACTATTTGCAGAGCTCACTGCTCGGCAAATACGTATTTCAAGAAATTTGGTTAAGGCTTGATCTTACTTGTTCTATTTGCAGAGCTAATTGCTCGGCAAATAGTTATTTCAAGAAAATTTGTTAAGTATTGGTGCTAATTGTTCTATTTGCAGAGCTCTTTACTAGGCAAATAGTTGTTTCAAGAATCTTTGATTTGAGTCTGGTGCTACTTGCATTGTTTGCAGAGGTTTAAGTGTAACAACCCTACTTTTTAACATTTATATATGTTCTAGTTATGTTGTCTATGATCCCGCAAGCCATAGTTATACTACTTGCCATACGCGGAATTTACTTACAACAATAGTTATCACTCTAGCATACAATGTGCGCCATTTGAAGCTCTATACGGGCGTAAATGTAGATCACCCATGTGTTGGGTAGAGGCGGGTGAAAGAAGCCTAGCCACCGTTGATTTTGTCCAAGAGACAACGGACAAGGTGGCGATCATTAAAGAAAAGCTTAAGGCCGCAAGAGATCGGCAAAAGAGTTATGCGGATCAAAGGAGGAAGCCCCTAGAATTTGAGGTCGGCGACAAGGTACTATTAAAAGTGTCGCCATGGAAGGGGACCGTAAGGTTCGGTGAAAAAGGAAAGTTGAGCCCCCGATACATTGGGCCATTTGAAATTGTTGCTAGAATAGGCCCCGTAGCCTATAAGTTGAAATTACCCCAAGAATTGGGAGATGTTCATGACACATTCCACGTGTCGAACTTGAAGAAATGTGTGGCGGATGATTCGAAAGTGGTCCCACTTGAAGAACTGCGTGTGGAGGATAAGCTCCAATTTCGTGAGGAGCCAATAGAAGTTCTCGATCGCGATGAGAAACGCCTAAAGAGAAGCAAGATCCCTATTGTTAAAGTTAGATGGGATACGAAACGCGGACCCGAATTCACGTGGGAACGCGAGGACTTTATACGCGAGAAATATCCGCACTTACTCCCTAAGCAAATTCAAATTCCGAGACGGAATTCTTCTAAGGGGGTAAGGATGTAACAACCCTACTTTTTAACATTTATATATGTTGTCTATGATCCCGCAAGCCATAGTTATACTTGAAGCTAGTAGATAATGCCCCTAAATTAGCAATCTAAAGCTAATGTTCAGTTCTAAATTTAATTTATAAAATACCATTGAACAAAATTTTTATTGATGATTAATCAATTTATAAATGATAAAATGAGCCTCACAAGTTGCGATATCAATCAAAATTCTTATAAATGTCCAACAAATCAATCACCAAACCAATTTAAGTAAATATGACATGAGAATAAAGATTTCTATCTCAAAGTATATTTATAAATTAATATGTACATAAAAGTGGTTAAATGACAATAAGTATATATATATATATGCTTAAAATAAATACAAGTTTATAAATAAAGGCTTATGTAACAAATTAAAAACACAAAAATATATACATACATACATATACATATACACGACATATATATATATATATACACATACTAGAATGAGAATTAACTTACACTACAAACTAATACAATTAACCTTACAAAATATATATAAATACATATACATATATATACACATTTTATACACTAACTTTATAAAAAAAAAAGGAAAAACCCTCCAAATACCCCCCTTAAGGCCGGCCCTCCCTCCCCCCTTTTTCACACTTCACTTTTCATTTCAAACAACACTTCTAGTCTTGGAACTCACACTCTTCTCACACTCTTCACTCATTTCTCACACACAACCTCTTTTCTCTCAAAAACTCTCCATCCCCCTCTTCTTCTCTTCTTCAAATCGGCCCAAGCAAAAACAAGGCAAGAACAAGGCTAAATCTCATCTAAACTTATATTAATAATAAGGGTTTTAAGTTAGATTAATAAAGGGTCAATCCAAGCAAGGTTCAAGGGTTGTTTTAGGCTTAGATTGAAGGTATTATAAGGGTTGGAGGCCACGAAAATTCTGCCCATTTCTCACCATCAAAACCAAGTTCAAGAGGGTATAATCTTCATCCTTTTTACTAGATCTAATCTTGTTTTGTTTATATTCAAAGGTTTTATCAAAAACTCATACTTTCTTCTTGTTTTCTTTGTAATATACACTTAATGAGGGCAAAGTTGATAGGGTCTTTCTTTCCATGCTCATGCATGTCGAATTTAAGAAGAAAGATCCAAGGATTCAACAAGTTTAAGACCCAAAAGTGTTATAGATTAGTAGCTTTTAAAGTGATTTTCCTTTTGATAGATCTATATGTTTTTGTATATTTTTGAAGAATATATTCTGAGATTTTTCACTTAAAAGATGTTTTTATGTTGTTGAATGTTAGATCTATAAAAGTTGGTATTAAAAAGTGTTGATTCGAATGCATGTATGCTAGATTTAAGAAAGTTGGATCTTTTGTTGGATTATGAGATGGATATGGACTTGTTATAAGTGAAAAATATGTTAATATTAATGTTAATATTCTGGAAAAATTGATGAAATAACAAAGAGACAAGCTTGGACCAAAACATGTTAAAATAAGCTAGAAATCATAAACCGAAAACACGCAAAAACGCATTTTGAGCACACACATGCACCATAATCTTATGAACAAGGAAATATGATAAACCTACTGGAAATAAGTTGAAATAAAAGTATAAAACTCAGATCTATTGGTTCATGATAACAATAAGCTCAAAAATCACCTTTTCGGGTCAAATAATCACTAACCGAAAGCACTAAATTGCACATATCACACCACCACCACTATCACGATTTTGGACACCAAAATATGATGAACTTTCTGGAAATAATGAAACAAGAATGAAAATCCATTTTGAAGTACCTTAATAGCTTAAGAAATGAGGCTAAAATCACTATTTCGGTAAACGATTTTTAATCATAAAATCCTCAAAATGAGCAAGACACAAGAGAGGTTGAATTGATATGATTTTGTATTGATAAAAGTTGCCTAAAAGGCCTGGGATTTTTGGCTAAAATGTTTAGTGATAATTTCTAAGAATTTCCATGAATTATTGAATTTAAATGGTAATTAAAAGACATAAAAATCAATAAATAAATTATGTAAATCAAGAATGGGGTTAAATCATCTTAACCATTGATAAAAATAACTAAAACCTACTGGATAAAAATAGTTAAAAGGCAATAGACATGTGTTACATAATTTAAAGATAAATAATTAAGTAAAAATAACTAATTAAATATTATCATTAAAATAAATGGAAAATACACAAATAAAAGTATAAATCATGAAATTATAAATTAAGGAGCATATATATCAGAAGATAATTCAAATGAAATTATTCATAATTTATAAAGGCAATTATGACACTTAAAAGTATTTTTAAGGATTTATTTAGCAAATAAATCAATAAAGTGAATAAATAAGTAATTAAATATTATTAAATTAAATATATAATTACAAATCAGAAAATATACATAAATATTAATATTATAAGACCACTAATGTCAAATATTATTACTAAGCAAAGTATACAATGGAGATCATATAAATCAAAGCCAAAACTACCGAAATTCCAATAAACGTACAAAAACGTTTAATGAGAAAACGAGAAATGACCTTCACCACCAAATCTCTTATACCCAAATAATGAGAGCATCATAATGCACTTAAACTCCATAATCTAATAACAACCAAAGATGGGCAAGTCTACTAGTATACATCTCATGATCTAGCTCACTAGCTCATGTCACGCGAACTTACGTCGTGAATATATACGTTATGGTTTAGGCTTGCTTGAGGCGCAACAATTCTAAGCGAAGGAATCGCGTTTGATCAGCCCCTTTCACTCTCTAATCAAGTGAGTCATAGCCCCCTTTCAAACTCTTTTATATGTTTTACTTGCGGGGTGAAAAGCATGATTAATTAAAATGACTTTCTCTTATGAAATGATTCTTTGAAATAACGATAATGATATGGGAATTATGTTGTATGTTCAACGTGTTATATGTTATATGATGAGCTTGATTACTGTCAAACGGTGGTCCCATGTACACTACTATTAACTCATTTGAGGCCTGTAGTTAGAGGGTTGCGCAACTAGGATTCGTCCCCTCACTCACCAAGATGGCAGCGGGTTGACTGGCCGCCTGAGTGACCGCCCTCATCTCCGGTCTGCCTAGGGGTGCTCTAATCTACTTTATATATCATTGGTCGTCTCCATGGCACGACCCGTTCATTATTATTATTGCACGTGATTGACAGCATGTGCTTCTATTATCATATCTTCAGGACATATTATCATTATTATTATTTGGACGTGAAAGGGTCTTAGTAGTGGCTCAAGAACAATCTCATCAAATTATGTCATGGTAGTCTTACCATTGACCAAGAGGTATTGGTATTATATTATGGATGGAAATTATTGATTGAACATACGGTTTGGGTATGGACAGTATGATGGAATTCTTGGAAATTTTATGACATATTATTTCTTGAATTGGATTAAATATATGTGTGTTGTTAGCATAAACCTATGAACTCACTCAACTCTCGTAGTTGACACTTTTTCTTCATGCTTTTCAGGTCTAGGGCAGTAAGTTAGCATTTTGGACCGCCTCATGGATGATGTGTTTAATTGTTGCATGTTGGACTAGTAATGCGAACATTTGATCTTTTGATAATGAATTTGGTTATGTAATGTTTATTAAACATCAACTTGAACTTGTAACCTTTTGAATTTGAATGGCATTTGAAACTTTGTGGTGATGTTTTATATTTAAATCTTTTGTACCATGTCATTCTGTGACATCTCGTGTTCCGCCTTAGTCGGGGTGTTACAGAAAAAAATGGTATCAGAGACAAGGTTATAGAGAATTTTTGCTATAACCTCCGTATTTTCAAAACGAGTCGAATATTTCTTAAACAATTGAGTCGATCATAAAGTATTCTTGTTTTACTTATGCATAGCCTGATCAACTATGCCTAACTAAAAATTTAATATGGAATGATCGAAATGGTTGTCTAAGGGATATTCAAAATGAGTCTTTTGAAAATAAGCTTTAAAAACGATTCTTGGTGCAAAAGATACATAACCAAATCCAATGTTTGCATTACCTATTAGAACCCTTAGTTACTACCCCTACTTGGCTAGTATTACCTTGTCCATTTAGATATAATACATGAGAGCTATGCACAAGTCGAATTCTAGTCATTACTTTGATTATAAATGGTTATGTTGGTCGTGCGTGTCGAGTTGGTCGTCGGTTGTGGAAGGTCATGTCGTTGTTTAGTTGTTAAGCTTGTGAGTCGTTGGTCGAGTTGGTTGGTTGCTTGTCAAATGGTTAAGGTCGTCTCATGGTCCGTCGAGTCGTCTTGCTGTCCGTAAGTTGCCACATGGGTTGTCAATGGTCAAGTCGGTCGTCCATGGTCGTCTAAGCGTCGAGTCAAGTCGTCATCTCACGCCTTTGTGAAACTTGTGTAGGAACATCATGTCGCAAGCAAGTGGAGCTTCCGGATCAGCCCCTAGACCAAGGAATTTGTATGGATTCGTGGACTACATGGAAGAGGAAGAAAGGAGACGCCTAGAGCAAGAGCAACCTCCCCAACCACTCCAAGAAGAAGAAGAGGAAGAGACCGAGCCAATGGAAGATCCATCGGAAGACGATAATGCTAGGAGCGTTGCCTCTAGCCAACCTGGACGCCGCTCACCCTCGCCACCACCATCACCACCAGCCCCTAGAGCACCCACTCCGCCAAGGCAAGATGCGCCCATGAACCTAAGTGATGGGCGATTTCCAGCCCAAGACCCATACGTTCAGCCGCGCCTTCCTCGTAATCATCCCTGGTACCATCTCGGTCATAGGCGTCAAGGAGAAGAACCACATCGCCGAGTTTATGGGGTACCCCCTCCACCTCCCATTGGTATGACTCGTGAAGAAAGGGAGAGGGTGTGGGGAATAGCAAATGGATTAAGGGATGCTAGACTAAGGGTAAGGACTCAAGAGGTGATGATGGAAAGGGCCTTGGGAGTTATGGATCGAACGGGCGATTATGCGAGTTTGGCTATATCAGAAGTTCGTCGAGTTATTGAGGTGATATTTATGATGGGATGTGTGCTCACGGCTGTTTGCACTCTCTTGGTAGCTCTCATGCTTAGGAAGTAAACCTAAGGGCTTCTTTATTTATGAACTTATTCGATTTATGAACGTTTGTACTTTGTTTCAATTTCTTGAACTTTCTAGCTTATATGTGACGATGATCGCATCGTATTTGGAATGTAGCAATTTTGTAAACTTATCTTGAATGATATATATGTATGCTTAATGCCTCTCTATGGTTACAGGATGTGCTATCCTTGTTGTGTTATAGTTATCCCTATTATCAAAGCTATAGTTACAGCAGGAAATCAGTTCTGACCACTTTTGGTAGAACGGCCATATCTGGGGATCTATTTCGTCTTTTGACCTGATTCCAATTGGAGGTGAAACTTAACTCATAGGGCTACGTTTTATATTTTATGAGTTTTTCCCAGATCGTCCATCTTAAGCCACTTTTACGTGCTCCAAGTTCGTACACAGATTCTGTAATTCTCCTGGCTAACCTAGAAAGCATGGTTGATTAATTTTAGAATTTACCTAGCCATTTATTTGCTCATAATGACAAGTGCGTCGTGATTATAAAAAGGAATATGAATCAGGATATACATATACATATGTGTGCGAACGAGCCCTCTATGCACTAAGTAACTTTAGATATACTCGTGTGAGATCAAAAGTCGTGAGTCGAGTTTATGTCATATGATTCAATAAACGAATGACTAAACTATATTATCCCTTGTAGAGACATGGCACCACGAAGGACCGGCGGAGAAACAAGTGAAGAGGCCCAGCGAAGGGCTGAGTTAGCTGAGCTTATCTCCCAACAAATCAATGCCGCCATGCCAAACATTGCCACCCAAATTGCGGAGAATGTGACCGCTACACTCAACACGGCTAGAAGACAAGATGGAGGAGGAAATGCTATTGACAGGAATGCTTACAAGGCTTTCACGTCTTGCAACCCCAAGGAGTTTCATGGGACAGAAGGTCCTGTTGGGTTGCTTACTTGGTTCCAAAGCATGGAAGCCAACTTGAACATCATTGATTGTGCACCGGCTGACCGTGTTAAGTTTGCTGCTAGTAAGCTTCAAGGAAGAGCTCTTACTTAGTGGAATCTCCAAGCGACTACTAGAGGTCCTGCAGCAGTCAATGCTTTGACTTGGGAGCAGTTTAAGGAAGACTTGAAGCGTGAGTATTGTCCACGAGAAGAGGTACAAAAACTGGAGATGGAATTCTGGAACCATGCCATGAGAGGGCTGGAATTGGAGGCCTATGTGATCCGCTTCCACGAGTTGAGCGTGTTGGTGCCGGAGATGGTAACCCCTGTGGCTAAGAAGGTTGAGAGGTTTATCTATGGGTTGGCACCTGAAGTTAGGTTGATGGTCACTGCTGCAAGCCCTACCACTCTTGAGCAGGCTATAAGTTTGGCAACCAGGCTAGTAAACGATTTGGTTAGGCGTGGGAAGTACACGAGAGGTGAATCAAGTTCGAGACAAGGAGGAGGAAATCGGTTTGGTGATCGCAAGGGGAATGGGCCGGATAAGAGGCAAAAGATTGTGAGAAACTATGGGGTTGTGGATGCTAACCCCAATCCAAATCGTGGCATGCCTCCAAGGTGCAACCGATGCGGTTATAACCACTTGGGTGAATGCAGACGTTGCACAACTTGCAACCGAATGGGGCACCTTGCCGCTTACTGTCGGAATGGACCAAGGTTGGGAGGAAACCCCGGGGGATGCCGCGAGTGTGGAAGCACGAACCATTGGAGGAACACTTGTCCTAGGTTGGGAAGAGCACAAGGCAACCGTGGAAATGGAAATGGTAACCGTGGTAACTTTAGGAATGTTGGGAATCGCGGGAACCAAGCAAACCGAGGAAACAATGGAAACCAAGTTAACCGAGGAAATGTTGGGAATCAAGCTAATATGGGGAATCAAGACAACAACGTTAACCAAGGGAATCGTGGAAATCAAGGAGGTCAAGCCCGAGGAAGGGTGTATGCCATGGGAGCGAATGAGGCACGTGATGACCCTAATGTCATCGTAGGTACGTTCCCACTAAATAATGTTTATGCCTCTATGTTATTTGACTCTAGAGCTGAAAGAAGTTTTATTTCCTTTGAATTTAAAGAATTGATTGATAAGAAACCTAGTGAACTTGATGAAACTTATTATGTTGAATATGCCAATGGAAACGAGTATGAAACTAAGGAAATTATCCCTGATTGCAAGCTGACTTTAGATGATAAGAGCTATAGTATTGACTTGATTCCCATAGAAATAGGAAGTTTTGATGTGATAGTAGGAATGGATTGGTTGTCGAAAATGCGTGCTGAAATACTTTGCCATGAAAGGATCATTAAGATTCCTTCAGATAACGGTGAGGTGCTAATAGTTCAAGGCCATAAGGCGGGAGTCCAACCTAAGCTGGTGTCGTCCATGAAGGTGAGGAAGTACCTACGCAAGGAATACCACACATACTTGGCACAAGTAGTGGATAAGCGAGTGAAAGATAAGGATCCTCTCAAGGTAACAGTGGTTAGAGATTTTCTAGATGTATTTCCGGACGAACTACCTGGACTTCCCCCAAGACAACGGATGAACTACCTGGACTTCCCCCAGCGAGACAAGTAGAGTTTACTATCGATTTAGTTCCCGGGGCAGCCCCCGTGGCTAAAGCACCGTATAGGCTAGCGCCCTCCGAAATGCGAGAACTCTCAGAGCAATTGCAAGAATTGCTTGATAAAGGTCTAATCCAACCTAGTTCTTCGCCATGGGGTGCGCCAATTCTCTTTGTCAAGAAGAAGGATGGATCTTTGAGAATGTGCATCGACTATAGGGAATTGAATAAACTGACGATCAAGAATAGGTACCCGCTGCCGCGAATAGATGATTTGTTCGATCAACTGCAAGGAGCGTCGCATTTCTCGAAAATTGACCTTAGGTCCGGCTATCATCAGTTGAGGGTACGAGAAGAAGATGTACCTAAAACGGCCTTTAGAACTCGCTATGGGCATTATGAGTTCCTAGTGATGCCATTTGGTCTCACAAATGCGCCAGCCGTTTTCATGGACCTAATGAATAGGATTTGTAGGCCATACTTGGACAAATTCGTCATAGTGTTCATCGATGACATTCTGATATACTCTAGAAGTAAGGAGGAGCACGAGAAGCACCTGAGGATAATCTTGCAGCTACTTAGGGACGAGAAGCTATATGCTAAGTTTTCTAAGTGTGAATTTTGGCTCCGTCAAGTCCAATTTCTGGGGCACATTGTGAACGAAGAAGGAATCCATGTAGATCCGTCTAAGATAGAAGCAATCAAGAAATGGGAGACACCCAAGACACCAACGGAAGTGCGTAGCTTCCTAGGTTTGGTGGGTTATTATAGGAGGTTCATTCAAGGATTCTCTAAGATTGCGGTACCTTTAACCAATTGACCCAAAAGTCAAGGGAGTTCGAATGGGGTGAAGAATAAGAGCAAGTGTTTCAAACGCTTAAGAACATGTTGTGTGAAGCACCAATACTAGCATTGCCGGATGGAATGGAAGGATTTGTAGTATATTGTGATGCGTCGAATAAAGGGCTAGGGTGCGTACTAATGCAAAGGGACAAAGTTATTGCGTACGCATCTAGGCAATTAAAGCCACATGAGAAGAATTATTCGACACACGATTTGGAGCTAGGAGCCGTAGTATTTGCCTTGAAGATATGGCGACATTATCTTTATGGCACCAAGTGCACCATATTTACCGATCACAAGAGCTTGCAGCACATCTTCGATCAGAAGATGTTGAACATGAGGCAAAGGAGGTGGATGGAGCTGCTTAACGATTACGAGTGTGAAATTAAGTACCACCCAGGAAAGGCAAACGTTGTTGCTGACGCTCTTAGTAGGAAGGTGAGCACCAGGGTGCCAAGGGCAAGAATTAATCACTTACGAGTGAAAATGTCTCTAAGGGACAAATTCTTAGAAGATCAAGCAAAGGCTTTCGAAGGAAAGAACATCGAAGAAGAGGCCTTGAGTGGAATAGAAACAAGGTTCGATAGGGATGATGAAGGCATTTTGTATTTCAAAGGAAGAGCTTGGGTCCCAAAGATCAACGGGCTGAGAGAGGTATTAATGAATGAAGCTCACAATTCAAAATACTCGATTCACCCGGGAGCGGATAAGATGTACCAAGGTCTAAAAAGGGACTTTTGGTGGCCTGGGATGAAAGGTGATATAGCTCTATATGTAAGCCGATGCATGACTTGTGCGATGGTCAAAGCTGAGCACCAAAAGCCAGCTGGACTTTTAAAGCAGCCGGAAATTCCCGAGTGGAAGTGGGAGCAAATAGCGATGGACCTAGTGACGAAATTGCCTCGGACAAAGAAAGGTCATGATGCTATATGGGTGATTGTTGATCGTCTTACGAAATCAGCCTATTTCATCCCCATCAAAGAAGATTGGAACACTGAGCGTCTAGCTCGCTTGTACGTTGAAAAGATTGTGACATTACATGGTGTACCTCTGTCCATAATATCCGATAGGGATGGTAGGTTTACCTCACGTTTCTGGGGTCTTGTGCAAGAAGCAATGGGCACTACGTTAGCATTAAGCACGGCTTACCACCCACAAACGGATGGGCAAAGTGAGCGTACAATACAAACGCTGGAGGATATGCTAAGGGCTTGCGCATTAGAATTTAGTGGAAGTTGGGACGAACACTTGCCATACGCGGAATTTACTTACAACAATAGTTATCACTCTAGCATACAATGTGCGCCATTTGAAGCTCTATACGGGCGTAAATGTAGATCACCCATGTGTTGGGTAGAGGCGGGTGAAAGAAGCCTAGCCACCGTTGATTTTGTCCAAGAGACAACGGACAAGGTGGCGATCATTAAAGAAAAGCTTAAGGCCGCAAGAGATCGGCAAAAGAGTTATGCGGATCAAAGGAGGAAGCCCCTAGAATTTGAGGTCGGCGACAAGGTACTATTAAAAGTGTCGCCATGGAAGGGGACCGTAAGGTTCGGTGAAAAAGGAAAGTTGAGCCCCCGATACATTGGGCCATTTGAAATTGTTGCTAGAATAGGCCCCGTAGCCTATAAGTTGAAATTACCCCAAGAATTGGGAGATGTTCATGACACATTCCACGTGTCGAACTTGAAGAAATGTGTGGCGGATGATTCGAAAGTGGTCCCACTTGAAGAACTGCGTGTGGAGGATAAGCTCCAATTTCGTGAGGAGCCAATAGAAGTTCTCGATCGTGATGAGAAACGCCTAAAGAGAAGCAAGATCCCTATTGTTAAAGTTAGATGGGATACGAAACGCGGACCCGAATTCACGTGGGAACGCGAGGACTTTATACGCGAGAAATATCCGCACTTACTCCCTAAGCAAATTCAAATTCCGAGACGGAATTCTTCTAAGGGGGTAAGGATGTAACAACCCTACTTTTTAATATTATATATGTTGTCTATGATCCCGCAAGCCATAGTTATACTTGAAGCTAGTAGATAATGCCCCTAAATTAGCAATCTAAAGCTAATGTTCAGTTCTAAATTTAATTTATAAAATACCATTGAACAAAATTTTTATTGATGATTAATCAATTTATAAATGATAAAATGAGCCTCACAAGTTGCGATATCAATCAAAATTCTTATAAATGTCCAACAAATCAATCACCAAACCAATTTAAGTAAATATGACATGAGAATAAAGATTTCTATCTCAAAGTATATTTATAAATTAATATGTACATAAAAGTGGTTAAATGACAATAAGTATATATATATATGCTTAAAATAAATACAAGTTTATAAATAAAGGCTTATGTAACAAATTAAAAACACAAAAATCTATACATACATATACATATACACGACATATATATATATATATACACATACTAGAATGAGAATTAACTTACACTACAAACTAATACAATTAACCTTACAAAATATATATAAATACATATACATACACCTAACATATATATACACATTTTATACACTAACTTTATAAAAAAAAAAGGAAAAACCCTCCAAATACCCCCTTAAGGCCGGCCTCCCTCCCCCCCTTTTTCACACTTCACTTTTCATTTCAAACAACACTTCAAGTCTTGGAACTCACACTCTTCTCACACTCTTCACTCATTTCTCACACACAACCTCTTTTCTCTCAAAAACTCTCCCTCCCCCTTCTTCTCTTCTTCAAATCGGCCCAAGCAAAAATAAGGCAAGAACAAGGCTAAATCTCATCTAAACTTATATTAATAATAAGGGTTTTAAGTTAGATTAATAAAGGGTCAATCCAAGCAAGGTTCAAGGGTTGTTTTAGGCTTAGATTGAAGGTATTATAAGGGTTGGAGGCCACGAAAATTCTGCCCATTTCTCACCATCAAAACCAAGTTCAAGAGGGTATAATCTTCATCCTTTTTACTAGATCTAATCTTGTTTTGTTTATATTCAAAGGTTTTATCAAAAACTCATACTTTCTTCTTGTTTTCTTTGTAATATACACTTAATGAGGGCAAAGTTGATAGGGTCTTTCTTTCCATGCTCATGCATGTCGAATCTAAGAAGAAAGATCCAAGGATTCAACAAGTTTAAGACCCAAAAGTGCGGTTATAGATTAGTAGCTTTTAAAGTGATTTTCCTTTTGATAGATCTATATGTTTTTGTATATTTTTGAAGAATATATTCTGAGATTTTTCACTTAAAAGATGTTTTTATGTTGTTGAATATTAGATCTATAAAAGTTGGTATTAAAAAGTGTTGATTCGAATGCATGTATGCTAGATTTAAGAAAGTTGGATCTTTTGTTGGATTATGAGATGGATATGGACTTGTTATAAGTGAAAAATATGTTAATATTCTGGAAAAATTGATGAAATAACAAAGAGACAAGCTTGGACCAAAACATGTTAAAATAAGCTAGAAATCATAAACCGAAAACACGCAAAAACGCATTTTGAGCACACACATGCACCATAATCTTATGACCAAGGAAATATGATAAACCTACTGGAAATAAGTTGAAATAAAAGTATAAAACTCAGATCTATTGGTTCATGACAACAATAAGCTCAAAAATCACCTTTTCGGGTCAAATAATCACTAACCGAAAGCACTAAATTGCACATATCACACCACCACCACTATCAAGATTTTGGACACCAAAATATGATGAACTTTCTGGAAATAATGAAACAAGAATGAAAATCCATTTTGAAGTACCTTAATAGCTTAAGAAATGAGGCTAAAATCACTATTTCGGTAAACGATTTTTAATCATAAAATCCTCAAAATGAGCAAGACACAAGAGAGGTTGAATTGATATGATTTTGTATTGATAAAAGTTGCCTAAAAGGCCTGGGATTTTTGGCTAAAATTTTTAGTGATAATTTCTAAGAATTTCCATGAATTATTGAATTTAAATGGTAATTAAAAGACATAAAAATAGATCAATCATAAACAAGAGATTTGATAAAACTCCATATGAGGTGATCAACAATAGAAAGCCCAATGTGAACTTCTTGCACATTTTTGGATGTGTATGTTATGTTCTCAATGATCGAGATAATCTGCGAAAGTTTGAACCAAAAGGCGATGAGGCATATTTTATCGGTTATTCGAGAGAATCAATAGCATATCATGTATATAACCGAAGAACCAAGAGAATTGAAGAGAGTATGAATGTTAGATTTGATGAACTCTCGGGGATGGTTCTTGAACAACACAGTTCAAGACCCGAACTTCAAAGTCCACAAGCTTCCGCAACAAAGACTGCTTCAAATGACAAATCATCATTCTCTACTCCAATAACACAAGATTTGGATATCTTGTTTGAAGAATTTTTCCAAGTTCCGAAGAAAGTTCCTGAATCTGAAGTAAATGCCAATGAACCATCCAGTTCAAATTCAAAACAGATGGATCCCAATGAGTCTTCACCATCACAATCATCAGATGTTAATTCATCATCTGATTCTCCTCCACCTACCGATATTTCATAGTTGCATACTCAACCTCATAATATCTCACAAGTGACAAATCCATCAACCAATCCTGAAGATTATGATCACGACGACTTTGTTGAACCAATTGCAACTTCGTTTGAACAATTAACAGAACAACATTCTCCTGATTTTATTGATTCTGAAGAATCTGGTGATCCACTTGATCCAATTCCTCACACAACCAAATGGACAAGAGATCATCCAATTTCTCAAGTCATTGGTAATCCAACAACTGGAGTTCAGACAAGATCCGCATCCGCGAATGAATGTCTGTTTGTGAATTTTCTGAGTATTGTTGAACCAAAGACAGTGAATGAAGCTCTAAGTTGTCCAGATTGGGTGAAAGCAATGCAAGAAGAACTTAATCAGTTCGAACGTCTTGAGGTGTGGAAATTGGTTCCCAATCCTTACAAGAACAAGGAGCCAATTAAGACCAAATGGATCTTCAAGAACAAAAAGGATGAAACTGGAGTTGTTGTACGTAACAAAGCACGATTGGTTGCGAAGGGATACTGCCAACAAGATGGAATTGATTATGATGAGACATTCGCACCAGTTGCACGAATTGAGGCTATTCGGATGTTTCTTGCCTATGCTGCCTACAAGAACTTCACAATCTACCAAATGGATGTCAAAACTGCCTTCTTGAATGGAATTCTCAAAGAAGAAGTGTATGTTGAACAACCAGAAGGTTTTGTGAATTCCAAACATCCGAACTATGTTTACAGGTTAGATAAGGTTTTATATGGTCTGAAACAAGCCCCTCGTGCATGGTATGATGCTCTATCCTCGTATCTTGTGAAATCTGGTTTTAGCAAAGGTTCAATTGACACTACCTTGTTTATCAAACGCCAAGGGAGTGACATCATTCTAATCCAGATTTATGTTGACGACATAATTTTCGGGTCAACTAATCCTAAATACTGCAAGAATTTTTCAGCCTTAATGATCAAGAAATTTGAAATGAGCATGATGGGTGAATTAAACTTTTTCCTTGGTCTTCAAGTAAAACAATTGTCAAATGGTACTTTTATTTGTCAATCTAAGTACATTCTTGACATGTTGAAAAAGTTTGACATGATGGATTGTCAAACAATTGGAACACCCATGGAAGCTCGAACAAAAATTAATGCTGACTTAAATGGAAAATCTTTTGATCAAAAGAAATATCGCAGTATGATAGGGTCACTCATGTATTTGACTGCAAGTCGCCCGGATATTATGTTCGCCACATGCATGTGTGCCAGGTACCAGGCCAATCCCAAGGAAAGTCATTTCCAGGCCGTTAAACGGATCTTCCGATACCTGAAAGGCACAGTGAACCTTGGTCTCTGGTATCCAAGGGATATCGGGTTTCAATTAATTGCATACTCGGATGCTGACCATGCAGGTTGCAAGCTTGATCGAAAGAGTACCTCTGGGAGTGTACAGTTTCTAGGCGATAGATTGGTCAGTTGGTCTTCAAAGAAACAGAATTGTGTATCCACATCTACTGCAGAAGCTGAATACGTTGCTGCAGCAAGCTGTTGTTCACAAGTTCTTTGGATGAAGACTCAGTTGACTGACTATGGATTCCAATTCAACAGAATTCCCATCTACTGTGACTCAAAGAGTGCTATTGCTATCTCTTGCAACCCGGTGCATCACACAAAGACCAAGCATATAGATGTTCGGTACCATTTTCTTAAAGATCATGTTGAGAAAGGTAACATCGAACTCTATTTTGTTCCAACAGACTACCAACTCGCTGACCTTTTCACCAAACCATTGGATGAAAACAGGTTTAATTTTCTGAAAACCAAGTTGGGAATGCTAGATTTACAAACTTAAATGCTTTCATGCCATGTATTCTATGTTCATTTTCTGTTTCAAACATTGATGTGTTTTACTTGTTATGACATGCAATGTTTGAGGGGGAGAAAAAGGGTAGAATGCATGATTTAAGGGGGAGTTTGTAAATTTACCATGTTGTTTGATGCTTAATTTGAGGGGGAGTGTGCAAATGCATGTAAATTTTTGTGTAATTTTCTAGTATGTATAATTTTTTTTTAGTTTTTTTTTTTGTTGTTGTTATGTGTGTTTGTTTTTAAATCTGAAAAATCAAATACAAAATTAGAAAACTTTAAAAAGATAAAAAGATTTTTCTTAAGTTGTTAATTTTTTTTGTTTTTTTTTTTTTAGTTTTTTTTTTTTTTTTTTTTTTTTTTTTTTTTTTTTTTTTTTTTTATTCTATTTTCTTTTAGTTTTATTTTATTTTTTTTGTTTTTGTTTTAATTTTGTTTAAGTGAAAAACCCAAAAAGAATTCAGCCCAAATTCTTATGTTGAGCCCAGCTTGATTGAAGCCCAAATTTGTTTGGAATCCGGATTGACACGCGGGTCAAACCCAGACCCGCGACCCGAATTCGTTGTTTAAATTGAAAATATGGGCGGGCCAACTCATTTCTATTCAAATTCAAATCCAGTTTTCTTTATCTTTTCTCTCAAAACCAATCAAAATTTCCATCAATCAAGCAATCTTTTTCATCTCCCTTGTAAGAATCAAAGTGTGTTGGTATTGGTGATCGTGTTTGTGCTAAGAATCTTCTACTTTCTTCGTCAGATCATCAATTTAAAGGTGAAATTACTTGTTTTCATATTGATCACCAACTTTTTGATAAATTGACTAAATGAACTGCCTTAATTGATTTGCTTGATTTGATGTTTTGATCTGGATTTTAATGATGTTAGATGCATGATTAGGGTTCATACTTGTTGTTTTTGTGAATTTTATGTCTTAATCTGAATAGGTTTGAACTTTTCTGGATTCAAATGATTAAGGGCTGGGTAACAATATGAGTTTTGTTGAAAACTACCATTTGCAGAGCATTTTGCTCGGCAAATGCGGTGTTTGTTCTTGATGATCTTCAAATCTTCATAACTTCTGGTTAACATGATCATACATTTCTTAAACAAATATTTGGATCAAAAGTGTCATTTGCAGAGCTTTTAGCTCTGCAAATACTTGTTTTTACCAAAACAAACAAATTTTTCACCAAGTCCATTAAAACAACTTGATGCAGAGCACTTTGCTCGGCATTCAAGGCTTTTGGTTTTAAAAATGAATCCAAGTTTAAAAATAACATGTTTGCAGAACTTTGAGCTCGGCAAACAAGCCTTTTTGAATTCCAAAAATTCTTTACAAGTTTTAAAAAAAACTGTTTGCAGAGCAGTTTGCTCGGCAAACAAGCCTTTTTGAATTCCAAAAATTCTTTACAAGTTTTAAAAAAAACTGTTTGCAGAGCATTTTGCTCGGCAAACAGTACAAATTGGATTTTCAATTTTGTCAAGACTTGAACCATGCATTTGCAGAGCTTTGAGCTCGGCAAATGCATGTAAACTTTTCAACAAGTTTTCAAAACAACTGTTTGCAGAGCATTTTGCTCGGCAAACAGTACAATGTGAAAATTATTCACCAAGTTTTTTTTTAAATCAACTGTTTGCAGAGCATTTTGCTCGGCAAACAGTACAAAATTCTGTTTTTCATTGAAAGTCCTTTATCAATTGACAACATTATTGTTGTTCAATAAAAGGTAATTTCATACATTGAAAAGAAGTGAATCTGAACTGCTCATTTGCAGAGCTTTGAGCTCGGCATTTACGAGGTTCATCTCTCATATTCGATGACTTGGTGCCTGACTTGAGTTTTTCTCGTGTTTGCCGAGAAGTTTGCTCGGCAAACAATACAAACCATAAAATTTTCCAAAACCAAGTTTTTTTTTAAAAAAAAAAATGTGCTATTTGCAGAGCATTTTGCTCTGCAAACAGTACAAATAGAATTTTTTTTTTCTCTTCTCATTATTTTATTCTATGTTTCTTTTCATTATTATTTGTGTTGTGTTTTAAAATGTGTAAATGTATATGTATATTGTGTTTGTTAGGTCCAGATTTAGTCCAGACTTACTGGACTGGCTCCAGACTGGACTACTGGAACCTTATTTAGGTTTGTTAAGAAACTTGTTTTGCTGGTCTCGCTCCAGACCCGACTACTGGAGCCTCACTGAAGATCTGACCAGAAAACATATTCTACTGGACCTACTCCAGACTTGGAATCTGGAGTCCCTCTGAAATTTGTCCAGAAATAATTGAAGACTAGTGAGCATTTACTTGTACAGGTAATCTGGAGCATTCTCCAGATTAGCTCACTGAAGACTTCACCCCAGTTCAGATCTACTCTACTGAAGACATTCTGACTGAAGTCAAAGACTGAAGTCTGAAGGAAGAAGACTTAACAAATGGCGGAGTCCACTGGAAAGTCTTACCAGATCTGCACACTGGAGGATTGTTAGTGTTCTAGATCCTGCAAGTCTGAACACTAATATCGAGGATTGACTTTTGCCTTTAACACACTTTCCAAAGAACAATCCACTTGTTCTTTAACAAAAGTATACGTGTGTTAAGGTGGTTGGATAATAGGATACACTTGCACTTGATGTGACTTTATCCTTATTCTTATCCAATACATTTAATGTTCTTGTCGGATCATTAAATGTATGCCAACCATATTTGTACGGCACAATTCACTGGTGAATTTGTTGCCTATAAATACAAAGTCATTTCCTTGACAAAAATACTTTAAGCATTCCTTTTGCATTTAAGTGAATTTGTCCAAATACTCTCGATCTTAAACAGGGATACTTCACAACTTTAAGTATCTCGATCCCAAAGAGTTATTTGACAAACATAGATCATATTGTAATCATAGGTTGTTAGGATACTCACTTAATTGTGTTATCTTGATTCCGTAACAACCTTGTATTTTATTTAAACATCAATAAATAAAATACCCATGAAACATACATAATGGTCCACTTTATTTGTTTATTGCTTTAAGTCTTGTATTACTTTGTTTATATAGCTTGCATCTTTATTTACAAGTAATACTAGTCCATATCTAGTGATTATTAAACTTGTTGTATTTTACACTTTCTATTGGTTAACCATCTCGTTAATTAAGGGACTCACATGTTTGTATATATAGTATTTCATAAGTGTTTGGGGTGAGAGGCAAGGTATCGAACGCCTTTGTGTACTACCTTGTTTTCTTATCTTTTAATACTTATGTGATCCTATATATTGTCATGTTTTGTATATATATTTGGGTGAGATGCAAGGTATCGAACGCCTTTGTGTACTACTTTGTTTTCTCATTTCTAATATATATGCAAAACATTGTCTATGTGTAATAAATGTGTTTCTTAAATGTTGGTTTGTGTTGTTATTTTTCTATGTTTAAATTGTATTTTCTGGTCAAAACTTTGGTCAGTTTGTCTTAACAGAAAAATAATAAATTACCAAGATGACTATGTTCAAAGAAGGAGATTCAATGAAGATGCAAGCCAATCAAGCACTTCATATACCATTTGCTTGCAAATTCCCAATAATAACGGAGATTCTGAGCCATCATCCGTTGAATAATGTTTTGACTGGAGGGGCAATTGTTCCCGAGAAGTATGTATTTGAGTTATGGGAATCAATTCAATATGTTAAAGGAAGTAAAAGGCATAGGACAGCAGACTACTTCAAGTTTTCTCTTCAGTCAGAAGATGAAATCTTCAATTGTAAATTCAATTTGGCTGAGTTCAGAACTATCATTGGTTTTCCTAAACTTGAAGAATACGAAGAACTTCCATCAGTTGAAGAAATGTTGGCTGGAGTTCATTCATTGGGTTATGAAGGAGAGTTGGCAACGATGAGAGATTTTAGAAGAATGAATGTAGCAACTCTCTGGCATACAATGTACAATGTTCTAACCACTTGTTTGATGCCATCACAGAAAGGGATTGATCTCATGACGAAGCATTCCTTATCAATGTACTATGCAGTCACTCACAATGTGCAGTGTGACTTTGCAAAGATAATATGGGATAAAATGATCCAAGTTGTCAAAGGAAAGGATAAACAAGAAAGAAAATATATTCCCTTTATCAGATTCTTCACACTGATTATCGAAGACGTTCTTGATAATGCAGAAGAAATTCCAAAGTTGGAAGACAGCTTCAAGTGTGTAATTGCTATGTATAAATCCAACTTGAGAGGCACAGGAAGTGAAACTGCTAGACCTTTTCTGATTCCACCATTCCTAATTAATCTGGTTCCTGCTCAGAGTCCTCATCTTAGGGCTTATCTCGAGTGGTTAGTCTCAGCAATGGGGTCTGAAAGCCGACAAATCCTACCCAAGCTGAGCATAGGTCGCCAAGTGAGGGTCCTAGGTTATCTAAAAGAAAAAGAGGGGATAGTGGTGAGGGGACTTCTGGGCAGAGGAGAAGGAAATCGAAAAGAGTTATGTTTGAACAAGATGTTGTAACACCTGAACCTGTTTCTTCACCTGTTTCTCAACCCACACCAAATATTACTTCGCAAACTTCACCATCCATTCAATCAACACAATCTACACCAACCGTTCACTTTTCGCAATCTTCACCTTCACAATCTACACCTATACCATCCGTTGTTTCACCAAATCCACCAATTCTAACACCACCTCGTTTATCACCCGTACTTAATCCAACACCGCTTGCTTCAGCACTACCTAATGAACCAACTCCACCACCAGGTAGAAGACTTAAAATGGCTGCTAGAAGGTCACCAAAGAAATCAAAGAAGAAGAAATCCAAAAGAAAACATAAGTCTGCTGGATCTGAAAATATTGGTGCCTCGACAGAGTTGGATGCTGAACAAGTAACTCAAGGAATTCATAATGTTGTATCTGAGTTGGAAACTGAGCATGTTAGCACTGGAGATGATGTTGTGCTGGAGGAACAAGGCGGAATTGAGGGAGGAGTTGAAAATGTAAGAGAGGATGTGCGGTCCGGGTTAGGACAAGGGAATAAAGAAAACGTTGGCCCTCCGATAGTTCAAACCACAGAGTCTAGCCGGGTTGTTTACCCTAGGGTAGAAGTCGGGAACTGCCCATTCTCGCTTGCACCAAACTCTCCTAGCCATTCTGACTCCTCACAACAGGAGTTAGTCTCATAAACGCACGGGGATCAGCCACGCTCACCACACTCTCCTCATTTGGAGGATGAGAGTGTTGAAATAAGAGAGGACCAGCCCCACCTCTAGCCTTCATTTCGTGCACATGAGTCTAGATCTCCTAGGTACACGGATTCACAAGCTCAGTTGAGTACTGATGCCGGAACAAGCGGAGGGGGACCCACTTTGTGTGACCCTCAAGGACTGCTTGGAAATCCTGCCTTAGCTAACATCACGCCAGCTTTAGCCGCAGGTAACAGTTCTCAGACCGAGACTGGAGGACAGTATGAACGCCGTAGTGACACTGCTGTTCCTCAAGATCAACCTGAGACTGTATTAACGGGCATTCTCAGTGACCCCGGTGTTGTGAGAGGTGTTGCCAACAACAACAAGTCCAGGACAGTGATTTATCACAGTCTAGGACACAAATTGATTCGGGTTGCAAAGCCTATGAATCTGAAACTGCTGGTGAGGGTATAACCCGAGGATCCGCAGGAAATCCTGAATCAGCTTCGCTGAATTTAGGTCACACTACAAATGTGCAAACAACCCCTGGGTTGGCTACTCCACCTCCTACCCAAACACAAAGAACACCAACACCTATTCAAACATCATCAACCACAACAAATCTTCCAACAAAAGATCAAGCATGTGAAGTTTTACTTGGCATTCTACGTTCGGAGGGGGATTTGTTGACTATGACTGAAAGGGGTGTGTTGAATGCTCTTGAGGTAAGAGAAAGAGAAATGGCTAACGAACGAAGAGTCAAAGCTTTACAAGATCAAGTTGAAAGACAAAAGGCTGAATATGATGCGAAACTTGCTGCATTTGAGCTAAGGTTGTTAGCATTAGAATCTTGCCGACCGGCCTCGGTTGCTTCTAGACGGGATGATCCTGATTCTGATGATCACCCCGAGGGGGAGAACCAAGGAGAGGGTCAAGTTAATATTGAAGATACTTCGGCAAGAGTTGATGTGAATGTTGAGGATGTGGTAATGCAAGAAAGATCAGAGGGTGGAAATCAAGCTGAAATTGAAACTGAGAAAGATACTTTAGATGATCTGATTAAAAGAAGATTAGATGACGTTTTTGGTGTTGATTCAGAAGTAGAAAGTGAAGAAGAATATGAGAATGTTGAGGTTAATGAAGAAGAAGGCTTTATAATTGAAGATGATATAGTTGAATATGCTGAAGGAGAAGCTGATATTGAGGCCATAAAAGATAATGTAATATTGGATGAGCCAGAGATAGTTGAAACTCCTGTGAACGTAGAAGCTGTAGAGGAACCAATGTTTGAAGAATTTGCAGATCTTGATTACTTTGAAACAGGTTCTTCAAGCAGAGTTGAAGTTGGAGAATCATCTGTTCGTGCTAGCTCAGCTCCACAGCATTACAATTTCAATGAATTTAACAATTTTGATGATCTGAGAAAGACTCTAGAAGCTGCAGTTCAGAACTTTAAGAAATCAACTTACAAACAAGTTTTGAGAGAGGCAATCATATCCGAGGAAGTTCTTCCTGATTATTTTCCAACTGATTTAACTGACGAACAACTAAGATTTATTAATCGGGGATACTTCTTGAGGGATAAAGAAAGAATGGTTGCTCTCGGCATCAAACCTAAAGAAGCAGCTAAGAAATCAAGATATCTGGAGGAAAGGGCATATCCTATATTTTGTGGAGCAACTAAAGTCACTAAAACCAAGAGACCAGAGTTAGACTCGATGTACAAGTTTAAGGAAGCAAGGCAAATAGAAGAATACACAAAGCTTCTTAAACTTACAAAACAATACAATCCAAAGTTGCTGGAAGAACAAAGAAATCATAAGATATTGGTGCTGATAAGAGTGATATTGATTAGAAGAGTTACTATCTCTGTTCCATGTTTTCATGTTAAAAGAGATAATAACAAGATCTACAGATTTACAGAAGCCCAATTCAAACTTTTGCCAGTTGATGACATTATCTTCCTCTACAACCATTTCCTGAATGCAATGCAAAGATACCGTGAAGATGTAATTGCTTTTGATGCTGTAAAAAGATACATGTCAAGTTGTATTCAATATGCTTCACTGGAAAATTTTCAAATAGGGTTTGAAGTTGTGAAGAGGAAGATAAATGTTCCATATCCAGATCAGATTCTTTACACTGAAGACATTGAAAAACTCAGTATTGGTCATGTCATCGAAGAACCATCTTTTGGGGTTATCTTTTTAAATAGCCGAAAGAAGAAGATTTTCATTCGCATGGATGAACTTGCTTCTTATTCTGATGGAACATTGGAGTTTTGTAAAAATGTGTTGCTGTGCTTGAAAGAAGATAAGCAAGATGAAAAGAAAAAGGAAGTGTTTGATAAAGTAATCTCCAAGATCAATCAAAGGCTTGAGTACCGAGACAGCATTCGAATGATGAGAGAAGCAAAGAATGTTCAAAAGTCAAAGTACGTTGTTCGTCGGAAAGGAGGTTGCTGGATCAAGTACGAGCCTAGTCATCTACCAGGGCCACATAACATTCCTCCAAGAAACTTTGAAGCTAATATGATTGTTCCTGATGACAAACCTGAAGGAGAAAATTGGTTCTGGCATCCAAACAAAGACAGACCAAATACAAGAGTTTGAAGATGGACAAAGACTGGATATTTTGCACAAATCACTACTAAGGGGGAGATTGTTAGAAATATAAATGTAGTAGTTGATTTATATTTTTGTACTTACAATGTAAATATCTAAGTATGGAAGGGGGCATATTGTAATATGTGTATAGGTATATAAACCCCCTCCATAATGCAAAATGTAACCTTTCACCCCATAATGCAAACCAATCTTTCCCAGCCAAACACTCTTTCTCTCTCTACTTTCTCTCTCTTAAAACCTCCATTGTTACACACACTAACACACACATAAGCTCGAATTCTTAACTTTACACAAGTCGATAAGATCGGTACCTATTTGAAGGGAGATAGGGTTCCAGAAATAGAGGGTGCCAAATGGATTTCTACTCAGATCAAGGTACGGCCTCCACAATATGCCAATCTCCATCCACCTTCAAACAAGTTCGATTATTCTGACATGGCAAAGTATATCTTTTATCATCCAATGGGTAAGATTCTACACTTTTCTCCTGGTTTTATTAATTATAATCAGCTTTGTGAGTTTTGGCTCACAAGCAGGGTATCGACCACCACCAAGGGCAAACAATGCATTGTTGGTACCTTGGATAATGCTTCTCGTCAACTTATACTTACTCTTGATAGTTTTAAAAAGATTTTTGATTTAGAGTATAAGTCTGACCTTGCCTATGAATCAGTCCCAACCCTAGATGTTGCTAAATCTGTTTTAAATGATATTGCTTATTCAGGGAGGGTTGGTGGTTCGGTCAAAATTTCTCATTTTTCTGGTATTTACAAATATTTGATCTCAACCATTGTGAGATCATTGCAAACTAAGGTTGGTGGCTTTGATACACCAAACAAACTTGAAATGCAAATTTTCTACTGCATGGTTCACAATCGATTGATTGATTTTGGTAAATTGATTTTTGATGATCTTGTGACCAAGATTTCTACAAAATCTGAACATGTTTATTATGCCAGAATCTTGGGTTACATTATTGAAAAAATTTTAAAAGGAGATTACCAAAGGGCAACAGGGAATTTTATAAAAATCTCACCCCTGACCTCAAATATTTTTGGACCCATTGAGGTTCACCAGTCAGTAACCCCTGCAATGCAGGATTATTTAGATTTTTGTGTAAATAGAGAACTGGGGAATTTTGAGGATCAATCTGATTCTCAAGAAGGAGCTGAGGCTGACCACCCTTCGACACAAGCTGATCAGTCTCAAGCTGATTCAGACTTAGCCATTCAGGGTGGTGATCAAGGTACAACTTCTAATATCCCTGAAACTCCTTCTCCATAACACCGTTCTTCATTTCTCGAGGGTAGGGAAGTGGACCCACAAAATCCCTTCCTAGCCGATCCCTCACAAAAATCTCCTGTTTTACAAAATGAGCCAAACTCCCAAATCCCCAAAAAGAAAAGATCTCTAAAGAGAAAGAAAGCATCAGTTGAGGGGGAGCATGCTGCAAAAGCTGCTAAAGTCTCCTCATCTCAAAGGAGACTACCCCTTGAGGCTGAATTTGCAAGGGAACGTTCCCAAACTGACTCAGCTTCACCTGATGCTAAGCCGATTCGCCCATTTGCATCCTCTAAAAAGGATGCAGGTAAGATAAAAGGGAAAACTGTTACTGCTGCATCCTCCCAAAAGGATGTAGGCATTGAAAGACAGACCTCAGCCCAAGGTCAGACTAAGTCCATAATTATTTCGCCTTCATCACTCTCCAAACAGAGTGGTGAAATCAAGAGTAAAGGTTCTATTTAGAACTTTGAACTATGATGTGCAAGTTTGAGGTTAGTTTTTTCATTTCCGAATTATTTTCATTTGCTATGAGTGTGCCGGTGATTGCGTTGATTCTAGAACTTGTCCTGGTTGATCGTTCCGTGTTATTTATCAGAAGAGGCAAATTTAGGATAAAACCCTTTGTTCTTTGTATGTTCATCCCTTGTTTCATAAAAATTTGTTATGTGCATGTTTTGTTAATGTGCTTAGTAGCTAACTACACTGGTTAGTGAACCACCTGTTAAAACCTTCATGTTGCACTCACTTTTAGTGCAAGAAACATTAGAAAACATGTTGTCATTAGCCTGTTCTTTGTTATTAAATCCACCCTAAATATTCACCTTTCCTAGCCATGCCGATAGTCGAAGTCCTGGTGGGTCATTGGTAGCCTATGCTAGTGGATGGTTTGGGGTTGTCCTTTATGTCGGGTTGGGATATTCTCGGTTACTGAGAATAAATTGATTTCGTCATGATTGTTTGGATCAAGTCTGGATTATTCATTTTGGCATATTGTTAAATGATTTGTCACTGTTTCAATATTATTAAGAGAATACCAATTAGTCAGAGTAAAAGTAGCTCACAAAAAAATAATAAAAAGAATAAAAGAATTGAAAAACAGAAAAAGAAAAAAAAATATAAAAAAAATGAAAAAGAGCTTGGGCTGTCAGTTGGTATTTCTCACTTTTTGGTCAAATCATTTTTGTAAGTTGGTTCATCAATTACACCAACAAAAGCTTCATTTTTTATTTCAAATTATCGAGTTGAGTTGGTACATCTTTATAACCAACGAAGGATTATAGTGTTATATTTCTCAGTATCATAATTGGGTTGGCAAGTTTGTTTAAGTCAACATTGGTTAGTCTTGGTTGATGAGTTGTTTGATTGTCATACACCACAATGGTGTCGGTTTCTATCGTTCTATTGGGGGTATTGTCGGGAAAGCTTCTCGGGTATTGGACCGTTGGCAACTAATGACATGGGATTTAATGGATTAGACTATTATGTGAAAACTTTGTTAAATGTTGTGTTATTTCCTTTTAACACCAATTGTTATCCCAAATTTCCATTGATTCGATTATTTTGTGCTTAGTCGTGTTATTGAGGCTTATGTATCAGTCAAGTATTGTCAAACATTCCAGATTTCATTTAAGATTAAAACTGCCTAACCATCTCGTTTCATTTTCATCTATGGTTGAGCTTCTTTTTGATTACTGAAATGTATTTTCCATGGATGTACCAAGGTAATTTGTGTTTTTCAGCTTGGAATTGCTTGAGGACAAGCAAAGCTTAAGTGTGGGTGGATTTGATGTGACCAAATATATACATATTCTCCACATCATTTATAGTCGTTTTGTTGTTAATTATGAGTCATTTGCATACACATTCGATGCTTTTATGGTTGTGCTAGTGATTTCAGGTTTATCGCATCTAAATTGGATAGAAATGGCTCATAACGACTCAAGGAAAGTTTAACGAGCCTTAAGGATAAGTGTAAAGAAGTCTTGGTGAAGGAAGAAGCCGAGTTATGAAGATATGAGACTCATAGACACTTATGAGTCGCATATGTAAGCTGAAGAAATGCATTTTGTTGACACCTTCAGGTCGTGAGACTCATAAATAATTATGAGTCGCAAATTGTGAAGCAGTGGGCAAGAGAATTCGAACTTCAGGGTGATGAGACTCACAAACCCTTATGAGTCACATGGTCTGACATATTATTTTTTGGAAAGTTGCGCTATGAGACTCATGGGATTTTATGAGTCTCATATTTTAGGTCGGCCAGGAGATGATTATTTTGAAGACTATAAATATCAAGCTTAAACCAACCCTAAAATCTATCTTTTGTTCCAGTCGACTTTTAGGGTTTTTGGAGGCCATTTTCATCAGATAAAATACCTCTCAAGATCATAGAAACATCTGGATTTATTTCTTCAATTCATTAACGATTCTAGCACTCTTTGGATTTATTTCTTCAATCGGTACATTATGTTTTCATTGTTTCTTGATTGTTTTAATTTCTACATTATGTAAGGATTGCACAATTTTTATAATTAAATGTTGATTTCATTTAACGTTATATCGTGATCTTAGCGTATTTCTTCCATATAATTTTTCTTAAACTGATTGGCGCTTTATATGTGTCTTTAATGGTAATTATTGATTTCATATATGTCATTTTGATTGTTTGGGTACAAACAATTGGGTCTATGACGGGTACGGTAGATAGTCGTTCATGATAATAGGGAGAAATGTGTTAACGGTTGGGTACAATCGATAGATATAACTGTTACTTTAATAACCAAAACCATTGTTTGATTAGGGAAGTTATAAAAGATGTCTTGGGGTACCGGTCTTTGTAATGAAACTAGTTTAAGCAAGAGAGTCAAATAATGTCATTAACTTGACGGGTACGGGGTTGGTGCTTTGTTTGAATCTCGGTTATTTAATCAACTTAAATTGAAATTGAACTTCATTTATGTGCAATCTCACCATGTTTTTGAGCGGATTCGAGATGGATGACCTTTAAATATTATTGTTTATAATCAATTTTCTCTATCGTTTGAGGACGATCCCTGCCCCGGTAATACCGGATTTAATTATTCTTCTTTTACTTTAATTTGAGCAAAGTGACAATTCGGTCACAAAACCCCCCTTTTCTACTTGAACTACTTTGTTTTAACAATTGCTTTCTTAGTCCTTGTGATCGACCTCGGATTTACCAAGCTAACTATACTGCATACGAACCGGTTCACTGCCTGTGAGTGTGTTGTAGTCAGTCGCTAGGTGATTCGTGTTAATAAATTTTAAAACTCGATTTCACACATCAAGTTTTTGGCACCGCTGCCGGGGACTTTTGTTTAGTAGTTGTTTAATTTTGTAGTTCGATCCTTTCTTGTATTCATTTACGAGAAAGTTACTTGCTTTCTTAGGTTAGCGTAATTTAGTGTTAATTTCTTTTTTATTTAGTTCTAGTCCATTTTATTATTTAGTTTTTCTTTTCCATTTGTGCTTTTCACGGGGTGTGCTAGTGTTTGTTTTGTAGTATTAGCGTCACCTATGGCCGATCAAGACTATGAGTTGGAGGCAGAATATCCAGACGAGATTCGGTACTTTAAGCAATTACCCAACGAAACTTGGTATGAAGCATGGTTGAGGATTAGAGACGTAGTTGATAAGTTAAACACGAACAACATTTTTGTTTGTGAACTTGTTACGTTTTATATGCATGGGCTAGATGACGAATCATACGAAATTCTAAGCGAGGAATTCTTAGGGATGAATACGGATGGGGTATTTGATTATTTGGAAGAATTTATTCAATCTGAGGAATTGGTGTATGTGCCCAAAAATGAAACAACAGAAGCTTATGATCACTTGGAAAATGAATCTCATACCCAACCTCCTGAAAGCCAAAAATATCCAGAGATACAAGATTCCATTCAAATCCTGAACACTGATGCAATGGAGGAACCACATGTGTCTCTTCCGCAATCTGACTTTGCTGATGTGATAATGGAAGAACTGAAAGAAGAATTCATGGAATCGGGAGATGGTGTTAGTAAGATAGTGGCACAAGATCTAGAATCATGTCCACAACTTTTCATTGGAGTTGACTCGAAAGAAGATGATTATCAGTTAACTCATTCGGAACCAAATGAACTACCACTTATTAGCAATGAGCCAGTGCTTGAAGTTGTTGATTTGGAGATTTGTTCCTCCTTTCTTGGTAAGGTATGTGATGTTTCTTATGATGATAAAAATGTTGCTAACATTATCTTGCAGGACTTGGAGGATAAATTTGAAATTTCCTTTGATGAAGAGGAAGAAATTGGTCTGACAAAGACAATTAAGCTTGTGCACACCATAATGGATGTATTACCCACAATTCGAGAATGTTTTCAACTGGTGAGCAAAAAGAGGAAGATAGAGGGAGCATCGGCTACTTTCCTCGTTGATAAGTGCTTAATTGTCTCTCAAGAGAGTCATTTTTATACTTCAGGTAACCCAGTATTGTTTGAGTATAATAAACGGCGATGGGTAGAAAACTTGGTTTTAAAAATAGATATGATAAATCATGTGAGGAGAGATTTTGAAAAGGTGAACTTTAAAGATTGGGTAATGATAAAAGTTAAGTTCACAAATTTTTCACCCTACTCGTGTAGGCCACCAGACTTTTGTGTAGGTGATGTTGATGATTGGATTCTGACGAAGGTGAAAGGTAATTGTTTTTCACCATTTAAGGGTAGACCGCCCAACACTTTAAGTGTGGGGGCGTCAGAGACCCCACCATGGTAATTATTCGGGGTAGGAGTCTAGCTAACGACTCGTAAATAAATTAAGCGCTTCTCGGGAGGCAACCCGTGTCTTTTATTTTGTTATTTAAATTTAAATTTTGCATTTTATTTTTTGTTGTTTGTGAATAAACTCTTGATAATGGTTGGGGTTATGCTATTTGATTGGTATTCCTGTTGGCAGTTAATCGTGTGTTCATGTTGAATAGCAAGTTTGTCATATGCATATGTTGGCAGTAAGTTCAGCGCAATATTCTTGTTGGCATCATTCAAGCATGGAACACCCGTCATACCCGGCAAGTTTTTCTTGTTCTTGATTTTGTTTTGTTTACTTTCTCCTATTTCTCATAGTTTGCCTTAGTTCATTGGACATTGAGGGCATTGTCCAACTCAAGTGTGGGGGGTGGTAAATAGGAAAGAGTCAGGGTATTTTAGAGGATTTTTTAAACTTTTGCATGCTTGTCCTTGTAGTTAATTGCTTTTGTCACCTAATTATAGATATTAATGAGCAATTTGACTACACTCTTGGTACAAAATTTAATTGGTGGAATGTGTCTTGACTGATTAATTAGGCAATCCCTTCTGGATTAATAGTATGACTAGCACGCTTAAAGCACCAAAACACCAAATTTGTGAGATTATTGATTCACTGCTAGATATGTTAGGTGTTTACTGGTTTGGGATTATTAGCCTTGTAAATTTGTCCGTCTCGTAGACTTTTGGATTTATTCAAGAGTAAAGGTTCTATTTAGAACTTTGAACTATGATGTGCAAGTTTGAGGTTAGTTTTTTCATTTCCGAATTATTTTCATTTGCTATGAGTGTGCCGGTGATTGCGTTGATTCTAGAACTTGTCCTGGTTGATCGTTCCGTGTTATTTATCAGAAGAGGCAAATTTAGGATAAAACCCTTTGTTCTTTGTATGTTCATCCCTTGTTTCGTAAAAATTTGTTATGTGCATGTTTTGTTAATGTGCTTAGTAGCTAACTACACTGGTTAGTGAACCACCTGTTAAAACCTTTATGTTGCACTCACTTTTAGTGCAAGAAACATTAGAAAACATGTTGTCATTAGCCTGTTCTTTGTTATTAAATCCACCCTAAATATTCACCTTTCCTAGCCATGCCGATAGTCGAAGTCCTGGTGGGTCATTGGTTGCCTATGCTAGTGGATGGTTTGGGGTTGTCCTTTATGTCGGGTTGGGATATTCTCGATTACTGAGAATAAATTGATTTCGTCATGATTGTTTGGATCAAGTCTGGATTATTCATTTTGGCATATTGTTAAATGATTTGTCACTGTTTCAATATTATTAAGAGAATACCAATTAGTCAGAGTAAAAGTAGCTCACAAAAAAAATAATAAAAAGAATAAAAGAATTGAAAAACAGAAAAAGAAAAAAAAATAATATAAAAAAATGAAAAAGAGTTTGGGCTGTCAGTTGGTATTTCTCACTTTTTGGTTAAATCATTTTTGTAAGTTTGTTCATCAATTACACAAACAAAAGCTTCATTTTTTATTTCAAATTATGGAGTTGAGTTGGTACATCTTTATAACCAACAAAGGATTATAGTGTTATATTTCTCAGTATCATAATTGGGTTGGGAAGTTTGTTTAAGTCAACATTGGTTAGTCTTGGTTGATGAGTTGTTTGATTGTCATACACCACAATGGTGTCGGTTTCTATCGTTCTATTGGGGGTATTGTCGGGAAAGCTTCTCGGGTATTGGACCGTTGGCAACCAATGACATGGGATGTAATGGATTAGACTATTATGTGAAAACTTTGTTAAATGTTGTGTTATTTCCTTTTAACACCAATTGTTATCCCAAATTTCCATTCCCTTTTAAATACCTTGTTTAGCCCCAGAGTTCATTACAACCCTTGAAAGACCTCTTATGATAGACGTTGTGGTGCTTGCGCCATGGCGGTGAAGGAACAAACCTAGTACAAGCCTATGGTAAAAGATTATGCATCACGACTAGGCCTTGAGTGATTATTCAAATATTCAACCCCAATAGTAAGTTAGTTGGAGTAGGATAGATGAGATATCATTGATTCGATTCTTTTGTGCTTAGTCGTGTTATTGAGGCTTGTATATCAGTCAAGTATTGTCAAACATTCCAGTTTTCATTTAAGATTAAAACTGCCTAACCATCTCGTTTCATTTTCATCTATGGTTGAGCTTCTTTTTGATTACTGAAATGTATTTTCCATGGATGTACCAAGGTAATTTGTGTTTTTCAGCTTGGAATTGCTTGAGGACAAGCAAAGCTTAAGTGTGGGGGGATTTGATGTGACCAAATATATACATATTCTCCACATCATTTATAGTCGTTTTGTTGTTAATTATGAGTCATTTGCATACACATTCGATGCTTTTATGGTTGTGCTAGTGATTTCAGGTTTATCGCATCTAAATTGGATAGAAATGGCTCATAACGACTCAAGGAAAGTTTAACGAGGCTTAAGGATAAGTGTAAAGAAGTCTTGGTGAAGGAAGAAGTCGAGTTATGAAGATATGAGACTCATAGACACTTATGAGTCGCATATGTAAGCTGAAGAAATGCATTTTGTTGACACCTTCAGGTCGTGAGACTCATAAATAATTATGAGTCGCATATTGTGAAACAGTGGGCAAGAGAATTCGAACTTCAGGGTGATGAGACTCATAAACCCTTATGAGTCGCATGGTCTGACATATTATTTTTTGGAAAGCTGAGCTATGAGACTCATGGGATTTTATGAGTCTCATATTTTAGGTCGGCCAGGAGATGATTATTTTGAAGACTGTAAATATCAAGCTTAAACCAACCCTAAAATCTATCTTTTGTTCCAGTCGACTTTTAGGGTTTTTGGAGGCCATTTTCATCAGATAAAATACCTCTCAAGATCATAGAAACATCTGGATTTATTTCTTCAATTCATTAACGATTCTAGCACTCTTTGGATTTATTTCTTCAATCGGTACATTATGTTTTCATTGTTTCTTGATTGTTTTAATTTCTTCATCATGAGTGGCTAATCACCTTATCATCCATCTTGATGAAGTGAGACAATATGTAAGGATTGCACAATTTTTATAATTAAATGTTGATTTCATTTAACGTTATATCGTGATCTTAGCGTATTTCTTCCTTATAATTTATCTTGAATTGATTGGTGATTTATATGTGTCTTTAATGGTAATTATTGATTTCATATATGTCATTTTGATTGTTTGGGTACAAACAATTGGGTCTATGACGGGTACGGTAGATAGTCGTTCATGATAATAGGGAGAAATGTGTTAACGGTTGGGTACAATCGATAGATATAACTGTTACTTTAATAACCAAAACCATTGTTTGATTAGGGAAGTTATAAAAGATGTCTTGGGGTACCGGTCTTTGTAATGAAACTAGTTTAAGCAAGAGAGTCAAATAATGTCATTAACTTGACGGGTACGGGGTTGGTGCTTTGTTTGAATCTCGGTTATTTAATCAACTTAAATTGAAATTGAACTTCATTTATGTGCAATCTCACCATGTTGTTGAGCGGATTCGAGATGGATGACCTTTAAATATTATTGTTTATAATCAATTTTCTCTATCGTTTGAGGACGATCCCTGCCCCGGTAATACCGGATTTAATTATTCTTCTTTTACTTTAATTTGAGCAAAGTGACAATTCGGTCACAAAACCCCCGCATTTCTACTTGAACTACTTTATTTTAACAATTGCTTACTTAGTCCTTGTGATCGACCTCGGATTTACCAAGCTAACTATACTGCATACGAACGGGTTCACTGCCTGTGAGTGTGTTGTAGTCAGTCGCTAGGTGATTCGTGTTAATAAATTTTAAGACTCGATTTCACACATCAGTACAGGCCTCAAATGTCACACCCCGCCCTAGACGGGGCGCGACGTACATGGATTCATAACACAAGATATACTGAACGACACAAAACGTTGTCGTTTTCAAAATACATTTATAAATTACATTGTTAAAATCTATATTTCAAGATTTTGAAATAGAAATTACTTTCAGAAAACATTTATTCAATATTAAACAGTATTAAACATTAAATAGAGACTTTAGCAAATTGACGATTCTTTACTAAAGTCTGAGGGTAGGCCGTGGTTCTTCATATTGTATGCAGCGGAATGTGGTCCCTTGTACGGTGTATCATCTAGTTACCTGAGATACATGCTAAAATACGTCAACATAAAGTTGGTGAGTTCCATAAGTTTTTCATATAGAAAATATAGTTTCACAAATGCCAGAGTTCAGTGTGACCATTGCCTTACCGCAATGTCAAGTAGTTATGATACAATATCAGCAAAGAGTATCATATGTTTTTAATTAAAATATAGAGTATGAACCACAAGATTTAGAGTAACCATTTAATCACACAATGGATCAAATGTAATGCAAGAGTTGAAACTGTATATACCAAGTTCTAAGCTCATGAACCGAAACTAGACAAGTGTGTGTTTGTTTGCCTCCGGAGAGTACCTTGTTCAGGGTACCCTAAGCTTTCCAGATTTATATGCATCCGTATCCTGTTGGTATGACCAACACGAATGGGGGTGCCTACCCCAATAATACTATTCAATATACCCACGTTTATGTTACCATAATTAATCGTTCATGATGGTGAGGACTTTAGTGAACAGAGCAACTTAGAATCAACCATATATACATTTCTGCAATACTTGTGTTCATCATAACAGTAAAGAGTTTGTATTTTACCCCGAAGGTAAAATAAATAAAGTGGAGTTACAAAATATATATAATATATATAATTTTGTAAATATACATATAAGTATAATAAACAGTTTTATTTCATGTATCTCAGCCCCAATATATAAAAGAGTTTGAAAAGGGGAATATGGAAACTCACCTGTTGGTAGTAGCAAGTAATGGCAATTAAGAACAGCAGATAATCCTCGTGACAAATTAATCTAAAAACATATAAAGTATAATTAACACATAATTATACTATGGTTTTATTTAGTGATTTCATATTTATCAATTATTATCAAGATGTATTTTATTTGGATAATAATTTATAAGACATTTTATTTGTATTATAATTAAACAAGTTATTTTATTTAAATAACTTATTTAATTTAAACAACAGATTTTATTTAAATGATTAAATAAAATAATTTTTAGAAAATCTTATAAATTAATCTGACAACTTTGTAAATACATTTAAAATGTATTTCTTTTTATTATCAAACAATTTAAGTTATTAATATTTTTAATAAACAAAAATCATTATTTTAACTTATTTAATTTAAATAATTAAATAAAATATATAGAAAATCTTATAATTTTAATTTAACACTTTTATAATTATATTTCAAGTTTATTTCAGTTTTATTGTTATAAATAATCCATTTGGTAGTTATTAAATATACTGACGGTCAAGGGACTAAAACTGTCAGAAATCTAACGGTTTAGGACTGAAACTGTCAGAAATCTTTAACGGAGTTAACGACCAGACTTCAACTTTGTATTTCTTGTTTCAAGTTCTGTTATGGAAAACTTAACAATAGTTAATCAATCTATCCCATGATTGTTGGTGGCAAAAGGTGGTCGTTCACGGTAGTTTTACGATGGTTATGAAAAGAAAACCGTTTAAAGTTTTTAAACAATCAAGTAAGCATGAAACGGAACTAGATGTACCTCTTACACTATAGAGCATGGTGTGGTAATGGCAGAAAACGGTTGCAGTAGCAGTTCGAGTGAAGATGATGATGAATAGTGGAAAAACCAGTTTGCTGGGTCTAGTTTCAAGGATTGCAAAGGGACTGTTTCTTTGCTCTAAACCTCCCTATTCTTGTAATAAGTCGATGGTGATAATGTTTAAAGATGGTGATGAACCAATTGGAGTGAAATCGTGGGGTGTTTTTGAAGATGAGGAGCCGTGAGGTTTAAAGAAAAGTGGTGGTGTTTTGTAGTGGTGATATCCGTGGGGTGGTAATGGGATTTGGAAGGTGGTGATCGGGGTGTTAAGCCGAGAGAGAATGGTGGCCGGTTGGATGATGTTTATGATGAATTTTGATGATAGCCATCTATAGTACCGTGTATATATATATATATATGCATGTAATTTTGATGATAGCCATCTATAGTACCGTGTATATATATATATATATGCATGTGAGTGTGTGTGCCGAGAGAAAATGGTGAAGGGATGAAGGTGGTGATCGCATGGTGTGATGATGAAGGCGGACGTGAGTTTTAGACCGAGAGGGAGGAGGAGAAAGGTGGTGGAGGTAGTGATCGGTGGTGTTGGTCGTGAGGTGATGACGTGAGGGTTGACCGAGAGGGAGGAGGAGAAAGGTGGTGGAGGTAGTGATCGGTGGTGTTGGTCGTGAGGTGATGACGTGAGGGTTGAAGGTGCTGAGGAAGGAGGAGGTTGTAATGATATGTATATCATACGTGCATATATATAGAATGCTCCTGGGTGTAGGTGTATGCTCAATAATATAGAACAGATAAAATAATATGAGTTAATTTCATTACATCCCCACGAGGTATGTCATTTTATCAAGTTTTGCCCTTGTACTTTTTTTTATTATTACATCACCCTGTGGTGACATTTTGTATCATTACGCACCCCTCCTTCTAACGACCGTTTGTTGTCCTCCGTTAACCCCGTCATGTGCAATTATTTTTGTCTTTTAACCTCCAAAAAACCTATCATCTTCTTCCTAATTCTTTCACTAGCTTTTTTTTTCTTCGTTCACATGCTTCTCTCATATATCTATTCTATCATTGATCATTATAATCCCTATAAATCAAAAAATAAGTCACCCCAAAATCAAAATAAATCACCATCTCCATAATACACACATACACATCAACAAACTTAACAATAACATAAACTTACCCTAATCATCACAACCACATAAAATCAAATGAAAAACTAGATCTAAACAATACTATATATTTACAGATCTCTCTCAACTGCTAGTACCTTCTCCGCTCCACCTCAGCTTACCTCGTTAGGAATCCCGACCGAATATAATATATATATACATACATACATGTGTGTGTAGATAATAAATCTAGAAGAATATAATATATATATACATACATACATGTGTGTGTAGATAATAAATTCCAGATCTATATGAATATCAATTTAAAAAAGAGAGATGAAAGAGGAAGACATTCATAAGATTTGATTTTTGGATGGCGGAGTTGATTCCGTTTGAGAACCGGGCGGCGAGTTTGGTGGTTGAGGGATGCCGAAAGTTGGTCGGTGGTTGTTGTGGTGGTAGGTGTTGATCACCGGCAGTGGTGGTAGCCGGTGGGTGTTCGCCGAGTTCGAAATGGGATTTTGAATATATAGTGGATTCGATTGTAAGGAAACGAATTAGGTGTGTGAAAGAACGATTTTGATGTGGCTATTATTTGAATATATGGATCTGTAAGTATCATCTTGCGAAAACAATTTTTGTATTTTGTGAAATCATTTGGCACCTCATATGTATATTCGATTTATGTACAGATGGATTTGTACATGTAATTATAGATATAGAAAAAGAGAGATAGATATTTGATTGGTGGTATATATGTATGTGATACAGATCTGTATAGATTTAAGCATTGGTTTGGGGAAGAAGATTGCTAAAAAGACTAAAATACCCACATGTGCATTGCACATGACGGGGTTAATGGAGGACAACAAACGGTCGTTAGAGGGAGAGGTGCGTAATGATACAAAATGTCACCATAGGGTGATGTAATAATAATAAAAAAGTACAGGGGCGAAACTTGATAAAATGACATACCTCAGGGGGATGTAATGAAATTAACTCTATATGAGTTTTTTTCCAAAGAAAACTTATTTACCAAACTAGTATACTTTTTAAAAATATTTACCATTTTAGTTAAAACCTAAACTAGTATACTTTTAAAAAACCGTACTATGAGTTTGTAGCGATCAAGGTTGCGTCTAGATTTGGATGATCTTGGGTAATCTTATAATGTAAACAAGTATGTGGACCAGTATGCTTTGAGATTTCAAATAATCCACTACGTTCACGTTTACTTCCATGAACTGTCCATTTGCAACCTTGTTGGTGTAGCTTACATCTTATAGACCAAATGGTTGGTCGTGAATTACCAACCTCAAAATGTTTATGAGTCTTGATACAATAGAGCTTAACAGCTCTAATCAATTCTTCCTTGTTATTGAAAGAATCTTTTCCCAACTCTAAAGCAAAATTATTCTTACCCTCTGAATATGATTTCAACCAATTATTATCAACTTGCAAATTATTTCCATCTAAACCGGTGTAAGTGGAAGGTATTTCAAAGTTACCATTTGATATTTCATCTCGATGTTCTTGTGTTTCACTTTCATCTCCAATTCCATCTTCTTCAAAATTATCATCCATATTAATTTCATCTTCTAAAGCATTATTAACATCGAAATTATTCACAACAGCGGCTTGAGATAATACATTGAAATCTTCACTTTGAGTCATGTGAAAGACCGCATTCCATTGATTCATTGTGCTAGCTGTCTATGAAAACAAAAATTACAACAAAGATGGGCAAACATAATTAAAGATGGCAAACACAAGTTTAAAATAATAAACAAACAAAGGTCACTATCATATTAGTTTTTCTTAGGTTGTAAGTAATGAAAAAAACAACACAAATCTTCAATTGATATGTGTCTCTGTGCGTAAGTAAAGATAGATAGATAGTGAATACTAGTTTTTATTATCACATGGCAATCACCCAAAAGCAAAATAGGTTTAAATATACAAATCGTTTAGAAGTAATTACCTGAGAGAAGAGGATCGTGGAATGGAGACTAGCAAGTGAAGGTGAGGCAGAGAAAATTGGGGGTTAAAGAAGATAATGGGTAATTTCTTATTGTATTTTTCAATATAATAAATATATAATTAAATTAAATTAGGTTTTAACTAAATGGTAAATATTTTTAAAAGTATACTAGTTTTGGTACACTATTTTGGAAAAAAACTCCATCATATATATTAATAATTGATGATTGTTTGGACAAGTTTCTAAAAGTAATTCACGGATGGTTTACATACCACCGAAAGTTAGATTGTCTGTTTTTAATTATATGTTTTAATTAATAGTCATTGTTTGCTAAATATTTAACCCGTGTTTTAATTTGGATAGTTGCTGTTATATTATCAAACTTTAAATGTGATCTTATTAAGGCTTTATGCATAATACCTTATGATTTCGTGTCCTTCATTAGTCGTCTTTTGTCAAATTTATAAAGATGTATTGTTGGTTCATAATTGTATATTTGTATATAACTAGATGTCTATAAATCGTAAAATGGTATAAAATAAATATTTTTATTTCCTTTTTTTATACAATATATTTTATTTTTGTGAAAAATTAATAATTTCACACACGTTAAATATTTTTAAAATATATATCAACATATATTATATAAAAGAACCTATATATTTAATTTGATCTTTCTAGAATATTACAGAAAATAATAAATTAATTAAATTTTAAATTTACCCGGATTTTTGACAGTTGTTACATCAAAATTCTGTCCCAATGAGGTTGTGGTGCAACAAAACATCACAGAAGAGGGACCATCCATTTCTACCCTTAACATTACACCAACTGCAGTCGTCTCTGCACTTGTGGAAACACAAGGGACTGCCCTTGGTCAAGAGGGCTTGATTCGTCAAGACCTTAATCTATCTCTTGCAGGTGAGACACCTACCGATGGTCCTCACGATGTTGGTAGTCAAAGACTCATCACCACCACAAGGGGTGATCAGTCACTTGGTCAGTCTGGTAGTCATCCATCCTCAAGGGATGTTCTGATGACTGCCAATGCTGAAGCTGATCAATCAAATCAGTTTCTTGAAGCAGGCAATGTACAACTTGAATTACAAGATAATTCTCCTCAAGCTGATGCCAGACTGACAACTTCAGCTCCACATCTTGAGACTCACTCTCATGAGGAAAATCGCCCAACAACTGCTTTAGCTCCACCATCTCTAAATTAGCCTCATATACCGACCATTAGGGCCACCAGTGAGCCCTCTGAAAGGGTTCAAGCTGAAAAGCAAACTGTTGGTCCTCCCATTACGGCCAGATCCATACTAAAGGATATGGTAGCCAAGCTCACTGAGATGAATACTGCCCACAAGGCTGACATCACACAACTTGGTGAACGTATGGATGCTTTACAGGGTAAACAGGTATCATTGCAGGATCAGCTTCAAGACATTGTGAGCACTCAGTGGATTTTGGCCACCCAACAAGAAGAAATAATGCTTGATACGGCTGAAATAATGAAGATGGGTGCCAGGCTGAGTGGCACAATCAGGGGTTGGAGTCAAGGAATGGCTGAGGTAAATAAAGAAAATAGAAGGTATTTAGATCGTCTTGCCACTTCCCAAGATAGGATGAAGAAGTCAATGAGAACCAGATTCAAGGCCAATAGGCTCAGACTGAACAAGAAAAACAAAAGGGTTCTCAAAGACATCAAAGATATCAAGACTCAACTCAAAGAAGTTGTGAATGTGCCTACCAAAGTGGAGGAGTCTGAAGCTGATGAAGATGAGACTGTGCCTGGTCTCAAAAGAAGAAAGAAAAAGAAAGAGAAAAATATTTAAGACTTCAGGATCAGCTCAATGAAGAAGAAAAGAGGCAAAGAATAAGAGAAGAAGAAGAGAAAACACAAAAGGCTCTCCAAGAACTAGAAAAAGAACACCTTGACGACTCTCCAAAGGAAAAGCAGTCAGCTCAAGTGAAGAAGAAGCCAGTAGTCATCTCCAGAAAGCAATTACTGTCAGAAAAAGAAAAACTGGAGAGATTCAAGCTGACTAGGGCTATTCAAGAAGAGATTGTTGGGGTCAAGCTCACAAAGTCCAAAACAAGTAAATACCCCAGAATCCACTTGAGAAGAGAAGGTGATTCAGCTACAAGTGAAGTGTTGGAGATTTCTGAGCTGTTTACTCTTGGATATGCTGAATGTGTGGAGTTGTATAATCTTCTAATGCTGAACAAGCCAAGCAATTATGGAGTGGTGGCTGGTGACTTGTCCAGAAGGTTTGACAAAATGAAAAGCTATAATATTGACACTTCTGGACTGCCACAACCACTTGCCCCTGAAGATCATTCTGAAGCTGATGAAGATGAGACTGTGCCTGGTCTCAAAAGAAGAAAGAAAAAGAAAGTAACCGGAGAGATTCAAGCTGACTAGGGCTATTCAAGAATAAAGAAAATAGAAGGTATTTAGATCGTCTTGCCACTTCCCAAGATAGGATGAAGAAGTCAATGAGAACCAGATTCAAGGCCAATAGGCTCAGACTGAACAAGAAAAACAAAAGGGTTCTCAAAGACATCAAAGATATCAAGACTCAACTCGAAGAAATTGTGATTGTGCCTACCAAAGTGGAGGAGTCTGAAGCTGATGAAGATGAGATTGTGCCTGGTCTCAAAAGAAAAAGAAAAAGAAAAACTGGAGAGATTCAAGCTGACTAGGGCTATTCAAGAAGAGATTGTTGGGGTCAAGCTCACAAAGTCCAAAACAAGTAAATACCCCAGAATCCACTTGAGAAGAGAAGGTGATTCAGCTACAAGTGAAGTGTTGGAGATTTCTGAGCTGTTTACTCTTGGATATGCTGAATGTGTGGAGTTGTATAATCTTCTAATGCTGAACAAGCCAAGCAATTATGGAGTGGTGGCTGGTGACTTGTCCAGAAGGTTTGACAAAATGAAAAGCTATAATATTGACACTTCTGGACTGCCACAACCACTTGCCCCTGAAGATCATTCTGAAGCTGATGAAGATGAGACTGTGCCTGGTCTCAAAAGAAGAAAGAAAAGAAAAAGAAAAACTGGAGAGATTCAAGCTGACTAGGGCTATTCAAGAAGAGATTGTTGGGGTCAGCGCACAAAGTCCAAAACAAGTAAATACCCCAGAATCCACTTGAGAAGAGAAGGTGATTCAGCTACAAGTGAAGTGTTGGAGATTTCTGAGCTGTTTACTCTTGGATATGCTGAATGTGTGGAGTTGTATAATCTTCTAATGCTGAACAAGCCAAGCAATTATGGAGTGGTGGCTGGTGACTTGTCCAGAAGGTTTGACAAAATGAAAAGCTATAATATTGACACTTCTGGACTGCCACAACCACTTGCCCCTGAAGATCATTCTGAAGCTGATGAAGATGAGACTGTGCCTGGTCTCAAAAGAAGAAAGAAAAAGAAAGTAACCATTGAAGACTTAATCAATAGAAGAGAATTGCATGTCAAAATTCAAAAGTCTGGATATGGTGAAAAGATGGACAAGCTCAATTTCAGTCTGCCTCCTGAAATTGAAAACCCAATGGAAGGCCAAATCATTGAAACCCCTGATCTTGGTTTGATAATAAGAACCCACAAAGAAGAAATTGGGCTACAAAGAGCTTCTCAGCTGACAATGGTTCCAAATGTACACCTATATGCTCTCAAGCTGGTCTGCAATCAAGTTGGTGACAACAAAAGCAGATTTCATCAAGCCTTAATGATTGAAGGATCAAGAAGAGGTTATGATTTGAATAAGCCTACTCCAGATCACATAAAGGAAGAGTATTACGAAAGCTTTCTTGATTAAAACTCAAACTCTGTCCTTTATGTAACAAAAATTTGTAAATACTCTATGTTATGCTTTAATGTACAAATTTATCAAGTAAATAGAGTTCATGTTATCTTTTTCATTAAGTTTTGTAAGTATATATTGTATAAGATGAAAAAGATCAAAAGAACCAAAGGAAAAGATTGAAAATGGTCAAATATATAATGTTATCAACTTGATAACCCTTTCAATCTGTTTAAGTATTTCCAGTCTGATCAGAAGAAGCTGCAAAGGTTTTGTCATCATCAAATAGGGGGAGATTGTTGGAGTCAAGTCACTCATTCATTACAAGATAGATTTGAAGATGACAAACAACTCAAGAAATACTTAAGTCCTTGGTTCTGAAGCTGAGTCAGCTTGGATGGTTCCAAGCTGAGTCAGCCTGAACATCTTCATTGGAAGATGGCATCTCTCAAGCTGCATCAAAAGAAGAACAAGCACTTGGTCTAAATCAAAGATGAAGAACAAGGATAGAAGATCAAGCTAATGGGTGGAAATCAGCTTGGATCTTACAGTCAGCTTGGAAGGTACATGTTCAGCCTGGAGTCTCGCAAGTGCTCCAGAGTTGTTATAACTTTGTATATATCATCAATCAACTGGATAAGTATCAGAAAGGACATTCTAGAAGTGCCAGTTATTGATTGTAAACATTCTATGAGGTGTCCATTTTATTGTTGCTGCACGATCAACCTTGGTGAGCAAGTAGGGAACAAAAAGGACAATGTCACTATCACCTAGTACTGATCAAGCAGAAGCCATTAGATCAAGACACGTGGAAAGAAATGGATGGCATCCAAGGCAGTGTTGATGCCTATATAAACCAGCCTTTGTGTCTCAAGAATGTGTGCATCCATAACATTAACTCTCACAACGATTAAAGCTTATCAGCTTGGATCCGTGTTGTACTCAGCTTAGGCTAGTAGAGTTAATAAACAAAGTTGTAACTTGCTATTCAGCCAAGTAGTTAGATTTGTAGGCTATCTGTTCCACAACTACTTGTAATTCTTTTTATTCTTCAATAAAAGAATTAGTTGAAAATCAACTTGCACTTTGTTCTTGGACTGCACTTTACTTTACTGTCTTTATATTCTGTTTATTAACTTACTATTTCATTAATATATCTATCTCAAGCTGAACATGGACAAATACTTTAAGGTAATATACATTCCGCATTAAAAAGTGTTTTCAGACTGATTAAGTTTAAAAGTTGTATTCACCCCCCCCCCTCTACAACTCTTTGAGACATCTTAAACCATCCTGTTATCTCCTTGGGGACCTATCAGGTGGTATCAGAGCAGGGGTTTTGTAATACACTTAACTTACAAACGGTTTAAAAAGGTCAAATTGCACTTCAATCGTATTAATCAATTTAATATAAATATCTTTGATATATTTAAAAAAAGGTAAATGGGTGAGAACCCACTGGTCTCATGTATTGTTTTAATACCCAGATCACACACCGCATAAAACTTATGTTAGGTGACTCGCCATTCTCACACATGTCTCATGGTATAGGTTCTTCACATGTTTTTGGCAAAATTTGAATTTGTGACTTATACAAATCAAGATTCAAATCTTAACAATGATTTATTATGAAGTTTATAGAATTTGTTCAAAACCAATACTCATTCGATACATGAATTTATTATATATATTGTAAGATAAATCTTCTTATATGAAAAAAATGATAAGTATCCTAGAATGTAATGAATTATACACGAATGTATATGTTGTGTAATGAACTACTTGGATGTTTATTGTATGTAATGAACTTTAAAATTTCAGGTTATTGGATGTATCCGACCAATAAAAAACTTACAATTGGCAGCTTATATGGTTGCCAAATATACCCGGATACATCCAATAACTGGGATTTAATAGTTCATTGCATACAATAAACATCTGAGTAGTTCATTACACAACATAAATATTTGTGTATTGTTAATTACATTCCCGGGTACTTATCTCTAACAGAAAACTTGAACGAACAATATAAATCATTCGAATTCGGATGAACATGACATTAATCATAAAAATAAGATTTAATAAATATTTGTTTTATTTTGTTCATATAAGCAAACTAATTGATGAAAAAACATCTTATGGGTTGTATAGTTAATAGTCATTAGATTTATACATGGGGCGCTTTTCATTTCCATTTCTTCTTTCTTTAACTTTGGCATGTAAGTGGCTTCTTGTTACCTAAGGCATGGTTGAGATTTCATCAAAAACACCACGATGTGAAAACTGATGGCTCGGTCTTCGTTGGTTGTGAGTTTTTCTCGTGTCTCGGAAGGTAATTGACACGAGTTTTTTCACTCTTTTTGGAATCTTCGCAGTTAGTGTATTGAGATGAATCTAGAATTATGTTGAATAAAATGAATTATTAAAAATCTAAATTTAAATGTAAAAAATGTAGGAAAAATCAAATTAAAAGAATATAATTTTAAAACATGAAACACATATATTGTACTTTATCTTTTGTAACTTTTTTGTAGACTATATCTGTTTATATTTTTTGATCTGACATTTGTTTTTTATCATTACCTTAAGATACTTTTCGATTTAACTCGATATATCACAATATACAATTGCTCATATTTTAATAAAAAAAAGTTAATAACAATTAACATGTTGAATTCCGAAACTCAGGATATAAATAATAAATAACTAAATATATTGATTGAAAAATAATATTTGAGATTAATGATCAAATTAAAAGATAGAGTTTGAGATACATATAAATGAAAACTGATATTAGTTAGTGAATTATCAGTTAATAAAATTAAAAAAAATAAATTGTAATTTAAAAATGATAGAATTATGTAAAATTCGTCACTAACTTTTATTATCATATTAAATTTGGTCTAAGATAAAATTATTGGTAAAATCAAGGATTTTGATTGGTTAATAAGTGTTAAAGTGAATTTTTTTAATATATACACAGGTAACAAAACTTTATTAAAGATCAATATCTCGTAATGAATTTTATATGGATTAGATGAATGATTACATATTAAATGACTACATGTCAAAGTATTATATATTTAAAGGATTGTAAACATTGTCAAATTGCTTATTTATATAACTTACTTTATATATTTTAATATCATATATAGATACCACATACAGTAGATTAAAATAGTTGTATCGAAATATCTAAAAAATAATTTTTTACATATTTAATATTTTTGATTTATATACTCATTAAAAATGAAAGCTAACATATAGTTTTAATATTTTATAAAAAAAAGCTATAAATAATATGTTGAAAATACATTTGGGCCCGTTTAATCATTTTGTCAATTTTACAAATCAAGTTCAAATAATATCTCAAGATTGCCCAATGCGTGTAACCTTAAATTACATAGACAAATAGCCACTATATTTATGTTATGACATATTTCATACTATTTCAACATGTGAATTATAAATTATCTTAAAAATAATAAATTTATATGTTTTAAATAGTTAGTCTATCAAATCACTCATAACAAATAATATTAATAAAAAGGTTAAAATTTAACTATTACAAATAATAAAATTATACTTTAAAATTTGCCTATTAAAGAAGTTACAAGTAGAATCACTAGAAATTTGATAATATATAAATCCAAACCTCGTATCCACCCCCCCCCCCCCCCCCCCCCCCCCCCAAACCTAATCTTTAAATCTCAAATAAATTTGAATCATGGATAAAAAAGCATTATACATGATGCATTAAAATTGTAAGTTTGGATATACATGATAATTAATTAAAAATCTCCTCTATTTTATTAAATGACATAATAATATTATAGGATTAAAATCAGATAAAAACTAAAAGTTTGTTAAAAATCAAGAGATAAATTTCATCGTTTAGATCATTTTTTCTTTATCTAGGTTTAAGATCAAACGGAAACATAATGTTGGAAAGGTACCTATCCATCATTAGATGGAGTGGTAGTCGTTACCAATGCAGCTTGGGCTTACTTATGAACACTAATTTAATCCACTAATTTTCTTTTTTCTCTTCTGATTTTTCATTGATTATACTTGTTTTCGTCGTATTGTTAAGCTGATTTTTAGAACACTTTTAAAAGTTTATTCATCATTTTCTAACAATTATTCAATATAGGTGATGTGATGTTTTGAGTAATAATCCACCACTCATTGTGCAGTCCATATTGCAATGTTTTAAGATGTATATATGCATCGAACTTTACCAAATAATTGATACAAGTCTGTCTAAATAAATGGCTACAAGAGGAATCTTCAAAGAAGTAAAATTGCCTGAGCAAAAATGCTACGAAGATGGCCTTGTCTTCCCGATGGTGTTATCCCCAAACACTGACAACACTAGTAATTTGAATGTACTTGAAGAGGCCATCAAAGCCGAGAAGCCATGGCTGGAATCTCTTCTTAAAGAAAGGGGAGTCATTCTCTTCCGTGGCTTCAAACTTGAATCCCCTTCAGACTTCAATGACGTTGTTGAAGCTTTCGGATTCCCTGAATTGGTGTATCTTGGCGGTCGAGCCCCTCGAACCAATGTTGTTGGCCGAGTATTCACCGCAAATGAAAGCCCTCCTGATGAAACAATTCCTTTCCATCATGAGATGTCTTATGTAAGTGTAATTCCATATATATATATATATATATATATGCTTTACTTAAGATATTTGATATTCATACCATTGTATAACAGAGTAACAGACTATACTAGCAAATAATGCATGAGTGTGGTAGCTTTATTGAAATTGTGCTGATAGCATCTCCTTTACTTAAGCCTATTCATATATTCGTGCAGCTCCTTCATGAGATATATGGCTTATATAATTAGTAATTCAATATGCTTTATTTCAAATCACTAATTATTGTGCCCACCTTCGTCACTAGTATTTTATTTTTATATGATGATGATAATGAGGTAAAAAAAAGTGATTTTATCATTATAATGAGATAAGTTAATTAAACTAAAAAAGATATACCTTATAAATCCATTTTTTAATGTGTATTTTTATGATCACTATTATCAAATTGATCGATCTATTAATCCTTAATAATAACTACTACCAATTTTATTAAGCTCGACTAATTTCTTCTTCATTCACACTTCAAGAACTCTTGAAGTTGCCTTTTCCAAACTGAATCGACTTGAAACAAGACTACCATGCACTTCATAAGTTTAGTAATAGTAGTTTAGATAACATTATTCCAAAGATAGATTGTATATATATTCTAACATATGCAATCTTTTTGTTTAACAGATGTTAAACTATCCCTCCAAGGGGTTTGGTTGGTTAGGATCTAGTGATTTGGTCTCATTGACCAATTTTTATTTATTATTTCATTTTGGGGGTTAGTTTTGTAATTTTATAAGTAGTTTTATAAAATGTTAAAAGTATCTTGTTCCCAGATTTTCAAAGAGGAGAAACAAACAAGACATTGTTTGAATGGGAAAGAAGAGACATGCTACTAGGGTTGTAAATTTCCCTCACTAATTAGTTGTCAATCAAATTCTCAAATGTTATAGTTTAATGTTTATTAAAATATAATAATAATTGAAATGATGAATGTTTGCGAAATGGTTAAATACTTAAATATCATATCAATTTTTTCATTATGACAAAAGAAAATATGTATATTGATGGTTATAATTGATGGATATATAGATGATCATCATCAATTAAGAAAGTTGTTACTTGATATGAGACCAATCAAATAGTATCTTATATCATATAATATTATGTGAATTATTCATTTGAAAACTAGTTTTTTGTGAAAACTGGAAAACAGATCTGGACCATCCAAAAGTGTTGATCTATGGCCTAGATTAAAGCTTCTCTCCTCTCTCATGTTTCTGCTGCTGCTGCTCCTCCCCGACCAACCACTATCATTTCCGACCACCACCACCACTGCCATCATCTCCGGCCACCACCATTATCATCTCCGACCACCACCACCACTACCATCATCTCCGACCACCAGTCGTCCTCCTCCTCCGGCGATGGCAGCAACAACCACCTCCACCACCATGACCATCGCGATCTGTCTGTCTCTCTCTCTTCTCTTCTAGCCACGGCGCCAGCGCTGACGACGGCAAGGGCGGAGCCCGTATCGTATCCAATCACCACCATCTCTTGGATCGCCGCCCATCAAATCCATACCATTCCCATATGCGTCAGGTGACAACCCCTTTAGAACGGATAAGGGCAATGCCCGTACCGTATCCACCGGAAAAAGAAACGGCAGCGATGGTGGCGGCGGCTGATCGGAAAAAGATGACCGGAGACGGTGGATGGTGGTGGAGGAAATGAAAAATGGGATTACAAAGGGAAGGAGTAGAGAGAAAGTGGATCTAGATCTTGGAAATAGATGGTGGAGATTTGTTTTTTAGTTTTCATCATTTTTCTAGTTTTTAAATGATTATAACCTTAACCTATATACAATATACAGATGTTAAACTATCCCTCCAAGGTATTTTTCTTTTGCGACGAAGAGCCAAAAAGCGGCGGAGAAACTCCAATACTTTTGAGTCCTATCTTATATGATAAGATGAAAGACAAACACCCAAAATTCGTTGCGAAGCTTGAACAACATGGAGTGACATACGCAGGTGTAGTAGGTAACGAGGATAACCTGTCCCATGGCAATGGCAATAGCTGGAAGTCGATATATATGACTAATGACAAGAAAGTTGCAGAGGAAAGGTATATATATTGAATATTAAATTATAAGTTATTATTATTATTATGATGGATATGAATATATATATATATATTATTCTATGTAGCTAAGTTTAGATATATTGAAACCCCTTACATCTTAATATTTTAATCGATAAAAACATAAAACTACCTAATATATATATATATATATATTACCCTTATATATATATTATATATATAATATATTAGTTATTTCTCGACATTTATATGGTTCTCATTTTAACTTTTGACTATATATATATATATATATATATATATATATATATTGATATAATCCGCAAAATTCAAATCTCTAACTAGCTAGATCATTGCTTCATTAATTTATTAATAGGGCAAAAAAGCAGGGGTCAAAGCTAGAATGGATGGAAAATGGTGTAAAGGAGATAACCGGTCCTTTACCTGCCATTAAACTAATACACGAGGAAAGCCAAAGGAAATCATGGTTCAATAACTTGACAAATAGTTACATATCGCGAAAAAAGGGTATATTTTTTGACTCGATGCTTGGGAATGGGGAAGGTGCTCCTGATGATGTCATGGAAGATTGCTTGAGGATTATGGAAGAAGAATGTGTTGTCATTCCTTGGAAGAAAGGTGATGTTATGCTTATTAATAACTTGATGGTCATGCATGCCCGAAAGCCACTAATAAAGCCTCCACGCCGGGTACTTGCAGCCTTGTGCAAGTGATCGATCGACATGAAGAAAGGAACGATTTCGCTTTGATATATATATATATATGCCATTGTTTGTTTCAATAATAAAATAAGGAAAATGATTAATATATGTGTGTCCATCTGTCTAATCTACATGTCTAAATATGTGCCTAATAAGAGATACTTCGTATTATGATTGAACAATTTGAATGTAAGTTAAAGTATTTAATATTTGTTGGTGACTTTATTTACAGCTATATTAGGTTCATTCGACTTGGGGAGTTTTTGGGTACTTAGTGGCTGAGTTGCAGGGGTAAATAATAACTAACTAAATCTTGAGAGGTTTTGTTGTGTTTAATATTTCTTTTTAGTATAAAAGCGAAAGCAACTATATATAAAATGCTTATGCAAAGACCTTTATTAACAAATCTTTAAGAGTAATAGACCCATGTATTCACAAGAAGAGTTGCAAGATATGCTTGTATGCATGTATGGTGTTCTTTTAAAGTTACCGAATTTAAATTGCAATAATTAATTTAGTGCATCAAAATCCAGTAGTGCTTAAATGGATTTTATAGGCTTTTTATTTACAATAATTTCCTGCTACCTACCGGGTTGCATATCGACGAGAGTATATCACTAAACAGAAACCCGGGGATACACATTATATGGAGTGTTTCATTAGAATGGCTAGGATTGTTGGTAGCATCGTAGGGACTCCAAAAGAATAGGCTAAAGTGTTTAAATGGGATTGTTGTTTGAATATAAAAAGCCTCTGGTCAATTCTTTATTTACGAAGGTGTCACATACTCACATGTGGCAATTGCTCCCAAGAATTTAGAGTAATGATTTAATTAAACTGGGTTTAATTTTGACCCATGCGTTGCACAAACTGAGGTAAGTTTCTAACAAATAAATTAAAAAAAGTTTAATATAAAAGAAAACCTTCAGTGAAGAATCATGGACGAGCGTTGGGCAGCTCCTAATGATAAGGACATACTAGTATTTCTCTACAAATCTTCGTTGGATACTAACAAGGCCGGTGTAGAGGGTGGCCAACGGGCCGAGGCCCGATTTTTTAGGGGTTCCGATTTATTCTGGTTTTATTGTTATGTATATACATATGTAATTATTTAAAATACAATAAGATAGCATAACAGTTTGTTGCTTGTCATTGCTTTAGGTCTTTTTATGTTGTTTTAACCTATCGAAATTTTATTTATGTCTTTAGGTTTTAGATTTTATTTATTGATATAACATTTATTGTCGTTTTTAGAGATTAGTTTATATAATATAATTTGTTGCGTTTAGCTTATGGGTCTTTATTTTTGCGCTCGGCCTGGATCCATAAATCTTCAAAGACGGCCCTGGATACTAACCAAAAGCTTTTGAGTGCTTTATGCTTGTAATTAACCTACCGGGTACATTAAAATTTACATTCTATTTAGGAAATGCAGGAATTATTATTTCATTATATGTATCAAACTTAGAGGAAGATGTTACATGATAAGGGGTAGGGTATTGTAAAACGAGTATTAAAATAAAACAAATATAACAAGATCTTGACCCTTAGATCATGGTTAAATTGATGCACGAAGATTCACGAAGCAATTGATGCATGATGATTTTCATGATGCACAGTCATTTTCAATGATGAAAAACCTATTGTTTTATTTGTTTTACTTCAATACTTGTATTATTTTACCTAAAACCTACATGATAATTGTGATAATTAATAAACGAGAAGCAATGCATGTGGACATCTCACCCTGGGGAGACAGGCCCTTTCGATAATTTTTGCCATAAACAGTTGATGAAATCAACCCAACGTCCAGCAGTCTATATACTAATAAGGCAACAACTTGGCAGTACAAATGAGCGTGGCCTACCTAGAGTTTTAGATACAGAGAAAAGATCGACTATTTATTATCCCTTACATAATCATACTGGGAAAGCAATTAATTAGTAGAAAATAACATTTATATCCAAATATGTATAAGCATATACCAATTTAGCCATCTTTTCCTTTAAATTTTCACAAAGGTCGACGCAACAAAATCGCAATCAAATTTGGATTTCGAAAATCGCAATAATATTTCGCAAAAGAATTCGTAAAATGACAATGAGATTTTGAAATTGTATAAAGATTTTGACCTTTTCTGATTTTGACTTTTTTGAGAGTTTGAGTTTTTATTGAAATTTTGACTGATGCATTACGTCTTTTTGAAATTCTAATTGATTAAAGGGTAAATTACACTTTTCGTCCCTGAAGTTGGCAGGTTTTGCAGTTTTCGTCCCTAATGTTTTTTTATTACAATTTTAACCCTAAACTTGTCATTTTTTTGCAATCAAGGTCCAAGTGGGCAACGGTGTGAGATTCTTGCCGTTAGTCAAACCACGTGCGATTCACGTGAGGGCAAAACAGACTTTTGGACCCTCCCGCCATTACTTCACCTTATAAAAGAATGTATTTCCCTCTGTTTTTTCATTCTGTATCCTTCAAGTTGCACCAAAAAAATTCACACACACACACACACACTCCAGATTAAGAAAGTTTGTCCGATGATGGCCAAGAATGATGAAGAACCCGATTTACACATACGGGGAGAAGATTTTGATATTGTCTTCCATAAGAATCTATATGGTATGATCATCATAATCTGTAACTGTTCAATTTTTTTTATTAAAATAAATTAGGGTTCTTGTTAATGCCAAAGCAGGTTTTGATTATGATTAATTAATTGTTTTTTAAATCATATTTAATTTTCAACAGAATATATAACTTTTTAATTTTTTTAAAAAAATTAGGGTTTTGTAAATTAAATTAGGGGTTTTCAATATAATTAATGATTTTTTAAATAATACTTTCTTTTTTCAACATGCAGATATGTACCCTGAATTCTTTTCAATGGAACTGCATCATTCTGGGGGTTTTACCTATTTTCCAGGAAGACGTTACATTATTGGAAAAAAGGTAATATGTGACTGGCTTAATTTCGACACTTTTAGTATTAGTTATATTACTAAAGTACTTGAGAGGCTTGGTCATGATCCCAAGAGTAAAATGTTTTACCATTATAAGAAACCTGGTGGAAACTTGGATGATGGTCTGGTTGGTTTAAGTACTCAGGAAGATGTAGAACTAATGTTGAAGCATGCAAAGAGAACTAGGTTTATAGAGGTTTATGTTGAACATGAGAAAACTATTTTGCTTAATCACATTATAACAACTGATAGAGGTGAGACAAGTAGCATGCGTAGGCTGTTTGAACAGAATGATGATTTAGTGGAAAATGACAATAACATTGATGGTTTAGAGGGTAATTTTAATGAGGGTGGTGGTTTGGATGAAGCTAATGCTAATGAGGGTGGTGGATTAGAGGGTAATGAGGGTTTTGTCAATAATGAGGGTGATGCTGCTAATGAGGGAGATGCTGCTAATGAGGGTTTTGTGAATAATGAGGGTGATGCTGCTAATGAGGGTCATGCTGCTAATGAAAGTATGGAAGATTTGCTTGAAAAGGGTGACCTTGTGTTTGATGTAGATGTAGATATGTCTCACTTTAAGGGTAAATTTGAAAGGTATGATGTAAACTGGGTTGGGAAAGGGGTTGAAACTGCTGTTGGTGAGTTAAATATGGCCAATGAAGTGTTAGCTATAGACTTTGATGAGTATGACAGTGGATGTGGCTCTGATGAAGAAGGAATTGAAAGAAAACAGAATTTAAGAAGGTTGAAGGTGGAGCATATTTCAAGGGGTGAGAAATATATAACACCACCATTCCATCTTGGTCAGACCTTTAAGGAGAGAAAAGAGATTCAAGTGTTGTTGAAAAATCATTTAGTTGAGACTAGAAGGGATATCAAGATAGTGAAGAATGATAATGAGAGGTTTAGGGCTGTTTGTCATGGACATATCCCAAGTTTAACATCAAACAGGTTTCCTACAAAATTGCCTGTGAGAAGGAAGGGGTCCAGTAGCCCAACTCTGGAGTCCAATAAGAGTAACAATAAGGGGCCCAACAATGAGGAGGAATCCAACAACAAAGGGGAGACTAGTGAGGGTAAAAAGGTCAAAACCAAAACCCCCACTTGTCCTTGGACACTACATGTGTCAAAACCAGGAGAGGAAGAATGTTGGAGTGTTAAAACTTTTATACCAGACCACATTTGCTTGAAAACCAGAACTTTAACACAAGCAAACTCCACTTTTTTATCAGAGCATGTTTGTGACATAGTTAGGTCAGATCCAGATATCTCAGGTGAAGCTCTTCAAGATATACTAACTAAAAAGTTTGGGATAACTATCAGCAAGATGGCAGCCTACAGAGCAAAAGAGAAAGCTGTGAAGAAATTAAGAGGGGATTTTCATGAGCAGTTTGATTTGTTAAGGGATTACATCATGGAACTCAAACAAAAAAATCCAAACACCACTGTTAAGCTAGAATTTGCATACCAGTCAGTAAATCCAGCTTCTGAAAGTAGGGTATTCAAGAGGATTTATGTTTGCTTGGGGTCATTGAAGCAGGGATTTAAGGAGTTAGGTAGGGAGTTGATTGGATTAGATGGGGCCTTTATGAAAGGTCCATACCCTGGTCAACTTTTGACAGCTGTAAGTGTGGATGGAAATAATGGCATTTATCCTGTGGCTTATGCCCTTGTGGAGAGTGAATGCAGAAATTCATGGGAATGGTTTTTAGGGTGTCTGGGTGATGATCTTGAACTGCCACATTTGGCAAACTTCACATTCATTTCTGATAGGCAAAAGGTAATTTATGTTTAATTATATTTAAAACTTTTTAACTCTGTTTACTTGTGTTAATTTCTGTTTAATTCTGTTTAATTATGATTCAGGGTATCCTCCAAGCCATTAACAGGCTCTTTCCAAGTGCAGAACATAGGTTCTGCCTGAGGCATATACATGAGAACTTGAAAACCAAGTTCAAAGGATGTGGGTTAAGACATCATCTGTGGTTTGCAGCTACCAGGACAACTGTGGTTGAATTTGAGCGTGCAATGGAGGAGATAAGGAGACAAGATTTTAGGGCTTATGACTGGCTAAGGGCTATACCAGCAGCATCATGGTCAAGAGCTCACTTCTCTGGTAAGTTAAATGTTTATTTGGAGGTAAAAAGCAAGTATTATTTATATTTTTGTTGTAAATTACATTATTAGTGGTCTATTTTCATAACAGGTAGGGCTAAATGTGACATACTTTTGAACAATATATGTGAGTCTTTCAACAGTAAGCTGGTTAAGGGTAGAGATAGACCTATTATCACTTGTTTGGAGTTTGTGAGAGAGTACCTAATGAAAAGGCTAGTTGGTGTGCAAGAGGTCATAGATGTATCTAGGGGTCCACTGACCCCAACAGCAACCCTCATTCTAAATGCAACTAAGGAAGAAGCATCTAGGTACAATGTCATTTTCAATGGGGAGAATATGTACCAAGTGACAGGGCCATGGAATGACCAATGTGTGGTGAATATGGCACAGAGGACTTGTTCTTGTAGGAAGTGGCAATTGACAGGCATCCCTTGCAGACATGCAGTGGCCACTCTAGATAACATGCATAAGTATGGTTATGATGTAGGTATACCAGAGGACTGGGTACACACTGCTTACACACTAGACACATGGAAAAAGGTTTATTCATTCAAGATTCAACCCATTGTTGGTGCAACTTACTGGCCTGTTAGTGACTGCCCAATCAAGATACTACCTCCTTATCACCATACCCAAGTTGGTAGGCCAAAAAAGAAGAGAAAGAGGAGTGCAACTGAGGATGAACCATCTTTTGTCAACAATGGGAAACTGTCTAAGAAGGGAAAGACAGTCACTTGTGGAAAGTGTAAACAGAAAGGTCATAACTCTAGGGCATGCAAGGGTCAATCAGAAAATGTACCACAAACAAGGTATGTACTTGTCTTTAATTTATAAGACAAATTGCATTTTTTTTGTGTCAAAATTGACTTCTGTTTAATAATGCTTGGTAATTTTTGTCATAGTGCAAGAATGAGGAAGCCAAAAAAGCCTACTGAATCAACTCAGCCAAGTGAATCAAGCCAGCCAAGTCAATCCAGGGGGCCAAGTCAATCCAGGCAGCCAAGTCAATCAAGTCAGCCACCAGAAGCAAGTCACATAAGTCAATCAAGTCACCATGAGGCAAGCAGTCCAGTTAGGATTGTTCTTCAGGAATCAAGGAGGGGTCCAAGGGCTGCTGTTAGCCCTAAAGGAAAAAGGATTATGGTTGCATCATCTTTTGCAGGTGTCAAACCAGTTCTCAAGTAGTGTGGTTCCATTGCAAGACAATACTTTTGTTGATGACTTAATTTCAAGACAGTTTTATGTATTTGTAATGTATTTGTAATTTGCCTATCATGTATGCATCTATTTTGAACCTGCATTTTGTTAAACTATTGATACATGATAACAGGCTATGCAATATGATATTTGCTTTGCAAAAATATGGAATTACAGCATTTTGCTTTTTATTTGACTTTTAAATGTCAAACCTGCATTTTGTGATTTTGTTGACTTTTAAATGTCAAACCTCAACTGCTTTTAACCACTAGGGCAAACCTCATATTTGCATTGTATTTTTCTGCCATTTTCATAACACAATTCCATTCACATTTCCAAATTATGAATTACACAAACACAATGCTTACAAGGCATTTCCTACTGCCATTTCCATTCATATTCACCATAAAATTAGACACAAGACTGCCCAAAAGACTTTACAAAAATACATCATTTTTACAACACATTATCTACATAGTACATTCCACATTATCTAAAAATTACATTCCCATACTACGATTGTTCTTACCACAACTGCCCAAAAGATTGAAAATTTCCACTTTTAGTAGTCATATTCCACATTTCTTCCAAAGATAACCAATCACCAAACCATAAATACACCAACTGACGAATAAAGATCTCTTCAACAATCGGTTTTCATTTTCCTTCTTCTTTATTGTTGCTTCCATTTTGTTCCTTGCCTTGAGCAATCCGGGTATGATATCAACAGCTCGCTGGCACATCGGTGGGTCAATCCATGCAAATAACCCACAACCAGGATTCTGTAATATCATTTTACATTCTTAGATATTCAAATTTTATAACTTTTTTCAAATAAGTAAAGGTCTTCGATATTACTTACTTGATTACAACAAAAGAACCTTCTTCCAGGGTTCCTTTCAGTCCATGAACAACGAACAGCTGCAAATAGACCGCAAAAGCAACGAACATCCATGGAAACTTGATTTTGATTCGACCAGTTTGACCTAATTTTTGGGGTTTTTTTAACACCAGATCTTTTAGGGTTAAAGTGTGTGTGTTTTTTTTGTTTAATCATAGAATGGAAGTGAAAATAAGGGAAAAGGAATATAAATATACGAGGGGAGGGTCCAAAAGTCTGTTTTGCCCTCACGTGAATCGCACGTGGTTTGACTAACGGCAAGAATCTCACACCGTTGCCCACTTGGACCTTGATTGCAAAAAAATGACAAGTTTAGGGTTAAAATTGTAATAAAAAAACATTAGGGACGAAAACTGCAAAACCTGCCAACTTCAGGGACGAAAAGTGTAATTTACCCTTGATTAAATTAAAAAAAACGTGTGAAAGTCTAAACTTCAATAAAAAGTCAAAAAACAAAAAAGTAAAAATCAGGGAAAAAATCTAAATCTCTATGAGATTTTACGAAATCTCTATGCGATTTTGCGAAATCTCATTGCGATTTTGCAAATATCATTGTGATTTTTCCTTTTTATTGCGATTTTGTTGGGTATTTTGTGAAAATCCAAAAAAAGTTGGCTAAATTGATATATTATTAAAAAAATTGGGTACCAATGTTATTTTCTCATTAATATATAGGAATGGTAATATAAAATTTAGAGCTGGCAATACTTGCCCAAAAGCAATTGACTGGGCGATTTTGGATCAGTTTTCTAGCAGTTTGGGTGTGATTGGGTGGATGGAATAATCTATGCGGGTCTAATTGGGTGGATGGAATAATATATGTATAAGAGTTCTGGATTTAATTGGGCAATGATTAAAGGATGAACGGGTTAGAATGGGCGGTATTGATTGGAAAAAACTAAAGATGGTTGTGGGGAGTCGATGAGGAAATTTTCAGACGGAGGTTTCTTTTTGGGTACAGACTACGCAAGTACACAGAGAGGTGGAAGATGAAGTGGTGGTAACATGACTATTTCCAGATGTGAAATTACTAAGTTTAGGAAAACTATACATTAGTCAGTTGTATAATGTGGAATGAAATGTGTACTTTAATCTAGTGAGAAAAGGATTATATAAAAGCTTCTTTTTGTGAAACAACTAAAAGTACAAAAAAAGTGTGAAATATTTTAACTTGAGATGAGTATAATATTTGTTTAATAATTAAATGATACAGTAATATATATAAATAAAATTCAATCTTCTTTTATATAATACAACTAAAAGTTAGTTCCTTAAAACTTTTCACGGCGGCTTTTAGTATTTGTTAACATAGATGATTATATAATTATTGTATAAAATTTTACTTCTAAAAATTTAGCCCCATGAAAATTTTGCTCCAGCCTACTATTTATATCTAAAGCTTTTAAAACTGTCCATTTTGACCCGGTCCGTTTTGACCCGGATCCATTATGACCCGGACCCGTATTGACCCGTCCGTTTTAACCCGTTATCAAAATTGCCCGTATTGACCCGAACCCATTTAAACCCGAACCCGTTTTAACCCGTCACCCAACCCAACCCGACCCGCACATTTTGCCACCTCTAATCCAAATAGTTCGGATCTAACATTCCCTTAATATATAATATATTACAGTATATACTATATTTTATATATATGTATGTATACCAATCAATGAGATTTGTGACTCATCTTAATTTTTAATTGCAGGTTTAAAAGGAAAAGATATAAAACCAAAAAGTGGATCAAGTGATTAAAACCTTTTGTTTATGGAGACGGGTTAAGGTTCCATCTTCATTTCTTATAAGGTCGGAGGTCCTTTTCAATCATCGATAAAAACTAGAAGCAAATTCTCTACCTTAATTAATTAGGTAGGGCTAAGATTATCTACATCTCAGGGCGTGCTAAAGGGGGGGAAAGGGGGGCTAATGCCCCCTTCAAAATTTAAATTTTGTTATGTATTTTTAAATTTTTCATGGATTTTAAAAATTTTCTTATAGGTTTTTACCATTTTGCCCCCTTTTAGATTTATATTTCATTAATTTTTTAATTTTGCCCCCTTTTAGATTTATATTTCATTAATTTTTTAATTTTGCCCCCTCTGATATTTTTTCCTGGTACCGCCTCTGATCTCAACCTAGCTTGGTAGCTCCCCATACACCGTTGTGATATTGAGATCCAAAATCCGTAAAACCTTGCATTATTTCTACACAAATAGGGGGAATTTGTTAGGTCCAGATTTACTGGACTCGCTCCAGACTTGAAGACTGGAAAGTCTCTGAAGACTTGTCCAGAAATAATATTTACTGGACCTACTCCAGACTTGAATACTGGAGCGACACTGAAGATTTGTTCAAAAATAATGGAAGACCAGTGAGCAAAATACTTGTATAGGAAAATTTGGAATCCTCCAGATTAGCTCACTGGACTTCACCCCAGTCCAGATCTATTCTACTGAAGACATTCTCACTGAAGTCAAAGACTGAAGTTAGAATAAAGAAGACTGACAAATGACGGAGTCCACTGGAAGTCTTACCAGATCTACGACTAGAGGTTTGTCAGTGTTCTAGACCTTACAAGTCTGAACACTGATTACGATGAATTGACTTTTTGCCTTTACACACTTTTCAAAGAACATTTCAGTTGTTCTTTAATAAAGTACTTACGTGTGTAAAGGTGGTTGGTTAAAAGAATAAAGTCATATTGATGTGACTTTATCCTTGTACTTTAACCAATGCATTTAATGACCTTGTCGGTTCATTAAATGCATGCAACCATATTTGTACGGCACAAATTCACTGGTGAATTTGTTTGCCTATAAATACAAAGTCATTTCTTTGTTAAAATTACTTTTTAGCAATTAAGGTGAATTTGTCTAAATACTCTCGATCGTAACAGGGATACTTCACAACTTTAAGTATCTCGATCTAAAGAGTTTATTTGGCAAATATAGATCATTTGTAATTCATAGGTTGTTAGGATACTTACATATTTGTATTATCTTGATTCCGCAAAACCTTGTATTTTATTTAACATCATAAATAAAATACACTTGAAAAATTACATTGTGTTCCACCTTTACTTTAAGTCGCGTATTACTTTGTTTATATACTTGCATTTATATTCAAGTAATACTAGTCAATCTAATGCTTCTTAGACTTGTTGTATTTTACACTTTTGGGTTAAACCATCAAGCTAGGGACTTCACAATTGGTATCAGAGCAGAAGGCTAAACAAACTTGCCTAGATCTGCTTCTTTGATGGCCACCCCAGAAAATACACAAGGAGGTTTTAATCATGGTCCTGATCCTAATATTAATGATCAAAATAATGAACCACCACCTGTTAATAACACTAATCCACCACCTCCCCCTCCTGCTTCTCCACATGTGCATGTGCACTACTCAAACAATCCTGTTCCTAAATTCAGTGGGAATAGTGATGAATTTGGTACGTGGAAGGCTAGGATGATATTGCATATCACTGGAATTGAGAGAAACATGATGAAAATCTTAAATGAAGGACCTTATGTCCCCACATCACCTCTCAATGCTCTTCTTGATCCAACTGGATCTAGAAGAGGCAGGGAAAAGAGGGAGGAACATTGGTCTGAAGAGGAGAGGAGATTGGTAAATCTAGATACCCTTCTCAAAAACATGATCCTCGGGGCTGTTCCAGAAACTCTAATTCCCACACTAGTTCTTTTTCCCAGTGCTAAAACCATGTGGGATGAACTAGTGAACTAGTATGAAGGAGGAGATGACACCATTGTCACCAGAAAGGTCTCCTTAAACAAGAGGTATGAGTCTTTTTTTGCTCAGCCCAATGAGTCTCTCACTGGTACTTACACCAGATTTATGAGCATCATTAACCAGTTGAGAGGACTGGGGGTTGAGAAAGACAAGGATATACTTCTGGAGAAATTTTGTGATATTTTACCCACCAAATGGTCTCACATGATCCTGGTCTTAAGACAAGGTAAAACTCTGCACACTCACACTCTTTCAACTTTATATGGAGCTTTCAGATACACTAAAGAAAATCAAGCTTAAAGAGTTGTGGCAGAACAAGATGCCTATAACCATGCCTCCAGTAGTCCTAGAGTGATTAGTCATACTGAACCACAAGGTACAACACTAATATCTTCCGAGAATGTATTTTCTATGAAGAAGATGGTGTCTGAATTCATGGAATCTGGAGAATCTAGTCTTATCTCTCCAGACTGTGATGAATCTGAAAATGATGACCTGGTTTCAATGATTGCTAAAACGTTTAACCGTTTCAAAGCAAGAGCAAATAGGCCATCTGGACAATTTGCATCCAGTTCTTCTACTGATAAGACCAATCTGACATGCTTTAAGTGTGGCAGAAAAGGTCATTTCATGAAAGATTGCAAGTCCAGTCAGTTTGTATCCCAGCCTGGTCCATTTACTTCAAATAAAAAGCCTGATGATAGCTATAAATCTAAATATAAAAAGCTTAAGGCTCAAATTGCTCTCATGGCACAACAAATGGAAAATAATAAGTGCATGATTGCAACAACTGAAGAGAAATGGGTTCCTTCTGATGATTCATCTGCTGATGATGAAGAAGAAAGAGATTGATGTTACATGGCTCTGGCAGACGAAGAGCATCTGGTGAAGGAAGATGTCACATCTGGAAGATGGGTGGACATTGTTATAAAAAAGGTTAGTGATTATGATACTGAAACTGACCAAGAACTAAAATTGGACATTGCTGAAGCTCTTAATTCTGATTTAATATTTGTTGAAACTGTTAGATCTGACTGTGTAAATGGTCTAGAAACAGATTTTTCTGAAATTACACTTTTAAAATCAAAATTAAAGGAACTTCAAGATATTGAACTGGCATTTCAAGCCCAAGTTCTGGTAACTGAACAACTGATTCAAGAAAAGCAAGATCTTGAAGTCATTTTAGAGAAAGAAAAACTGGTTATTAAATCATGGCTTGAAACCAGAAAGCCATATGATGCTGGAGTAAATCAATTTCCCACTCAAAAACATGCTTATTTAGATGGAAATACTCATGTTGCATCATTAATACCAGTAATTGATCGTTTACTAGAGGGATTCAGGCCCATTACCATTTATGATGAGCCTGTAACTCCTAAGGCCAATATTTTCCCAGTTCAATCCCAGAGGTTAAGACTGGAGCATTCCAGATGACTGCTCCAGTTAAAAAGGTCAATCGGAATAAACCTTTGCCTCAGACTGCTTCTAAAGAACCCCAGGTTCAAAAGAAGAAGACCAGTTCCCTACCTAAGCCTTGAGCCCAGTCAACTGGAAAGTCTCAGGTATCATTTGATGATTGTATTTTGTTAAGGTTAGAGAGCCAGTTTCAATTACTGACTCGTCAATTTCAAAGTTTTAATGCAAGATTAAACTTTATTGAGGGTACTTCATCTGACCCTAGACAAAATACCAAACCTTTTTCAAAGAAAGATAAATATATTTCTCCAGTTGAGAAAAAGAAAAAGGTTTCAAAACTATCAACCCCAGTGGTCTTTTCAACTAAGACTACTGTTGAAGAAAGTAAACTCAACCAGATACCTCCAGGGACCTATAAGGGAGGGTCCAGTGAACCCATCAGTCGATGGGTTCCAAAATCTAACTGATATATCTGGTGGATGTGCAGGGCGATCGAAAGAAACATACCTGGTATCTTGACAGTGCAGCTGGCAGGACAATGACCGGATGTAAGACCCTGCTGGAGGAGTTCATATCTTCTGATGGACCATCCATTACTTTTGGAAATGATGGTTGTGGAAAAACTGAGGGGTATGGTGTTCTGGACAATGGACAAGTCAAATTCAGACGAGTTGCATATGTGAATGGTTTGAAATATAACCTGATCAGTGTAAGTCAACTGTGTGATGATGGCTATCAAGTTATATTCAATATTGCTCAGGGTATCGTATTCAACAAGGACTGGAAGGTAGTATTGATTGCTCCCAGAAGAGGGAATGTGTATGTGATGGATATGGAAAGCTCTCCTTCAGAGCAGTGTTTCTATACTCAAGCTGATGAAGACACAAACTGGTTATGGCACAAAAGGTTATCCCATTTAAATTTCAAAAATATAAATAAGTTGTCTAGAAAACAACTGGCAGATGGGATACCTTCAGTTTCCTTCAAAAAGGAAAGGCCATGTCCAGGATATGAGATGGGTAAGCAGAAACGTGTCAGTTTCAAGACTAGACAAAATTTCAGCATATCTGAACCACTTCATATGCTCCATATGGATCTCTTTGGTCCAGTGAATGTTCAGACTCGTGCTGGTAAAAGATACACCCTGGTGATCGTAGATGAATTCTCCAGATATTGTTAGGTTATCTTTCTGAGGTCTAAAATTGAAGCTGCTGCTGAAATCATCAGTCTTATCAAGAAAATTGAGCTCAAGCATAAGCGAAAGGTGTGTCAGTTAAGAAGTGACAATGGAACAGAATTCCAGAATGCAACTCTGGAGTCATTCTGTACTGACAATGGCATCTCCCAGAATTTCTCATCAGCCCGCTCTCTGGAACAGAATGGAGTGGTGGAAAGGAAGAATCGAACGCTGATAGAAGCTGCCAAGAGTATGCTTGCTGAATCTGGTCTTTCTACCAATTCTGGGCTGAAGCAATTGCTACTGCTTGTCACACCCAGAACGGGTCTGTGTACATCAAAAGACACAAAAAGACAGCCTATGAAGTCTTAAGAAATAGAAAACCAAATATTGGTTATTTTCACGTTTTTGGATGTCCAGTTTACATCTTGAACGACTCCAGTCAGTTAGGCAAATTTGATGCCAAAGCTGATGAAGGGTATTTCTTAGGCTATTCAGCCATTCGCAAGGCCTTCAGAGTCTATAACAAGAGACTGGAGAAGGTCCATGAGTCAATACATGTCACATTTGATGAATCAAATGCTGCAATCAATAAAAAGCCAACCCTTGATACTCCCCCAGTAACTCCAATTGTCTTCTGTGAATCTGATCCTATCAATTACAATAAAGATTCACCTGAAGAAGTTTCCAGTCATCCTGATCTGGAACCTGTTCCGACTAAGAAACCCTCCAGTGGTACTCCATTCTATACTTCAATTATTTTCAAGCTACCCTCTGAAATTATTATTGGATCAGATGTACGTACTACTCGCCCAGTATCAGTATCAGTTGAAAATATACCATAAATGTCTTCAAATGAAGAATTCCAAACTGAACCAGTACTTCAAGAAATTCCTTCAAATGAAGAATTTCATGATGCAAATCATGATTTAAATGACTCAGATGAAGATGTTGAAGTAGTCTGGCAAGATCCTCCTCCTGAAGCTACACCAGAGGAGACTCAACTGAACTCTTGCACTGATATTGTTGTCAGTAACAATCCTGGTCAGTACTCCAGATGGACAAAAGCTCATCCTATCGATCAGATCATAGGTGACTCCAGTAGAGGAGTTCAGACCAGAAGAGCCTCCAGTAATCAATGCTTATATGTCAGTTTCTTATCACTAAACGAACCAAAGAAGATTGACGAGGCTATGGAAGATCCAAGCTGGGTGACTGCTATGCAAGAAGAGCTTCACCAGTTTGAAAGGAACAAGGTTTGGTACCTGGTTCCTTTCCTAGTTGGAAAGAAAGAACCAATTGGAACCAGATGGGTCTTTAGGAACAAGGTAGATGAAGATGGCCACGTAATCAGAAACAAGACCAGACTGGTAGCACAAGGGTACTGCCAGTCAGATGTCGATTTTGATGAATCATTTGCTCTAGTGGCTAGACTTGAAGCGATCAGAATACTCTTAGCATTCGCTGCTCATCATCAATTCAAGGTCTACCAGATGGACGTTAAAAGTGCATTTTGAATGGAAAACTTGAAGAAGAAGTTTATGTCAGACAACCACCAGGTTTCGTTGACGAAAAGCATCCACACTGGGTATATCGTCTGGACAAAGCACTTTATGGCCTCAGACAATCCCCACATGCCTGGTATGATACTCTGACTAAACATTTATTGAAAAATGGTTTCAAAAGAGGTGCAATTGACAATACCTTATTTATTCTTCATGAAAAAGGTAATCTTCTGATGGTACAAATTTATGTTGATGATATTATTTTTGGGTCTACTGATGACAAAATGTGCAAGAAATTTTCGAAAATAATGTCGACTGAATATGAAATGAGTTTAATGGGTGAATTAACATATTTTCTAGGACTCCAGATTAAACAAAACAAAGATGGTATTTTTATTAATCAGGAAAAATATGTTAGAGATCTTTTAAAGAAATATGATATGAACTCTTCACCATCTAAACCCACTCCAATTTCTGCACCATTAACACTGGACTCAGATCCAGATGGTAAACCAATGAACACCACTGTCTATAGAGGCATGGTTGGTTCACTGATGTATTTAACTGCCAGTAGACCAGATATTATGTTTTCAACATGTTTATGTCCCAGATATCAGTCTAATCCAAAAGAATCTCATATGCTTGTTGTAAAGCGCATACTGAAATACCTTAAGGGTGTCCCCAGTTTGGGTCTTTGGTATCCCAAAGGCTCAGGCATGGATCTAATGGGTTATTCAGATTCAGATCATGCAGGTCGTAAGATAGACAGGAAATCCACTACTGGTGGATGTCATTTCCTTGGTGGCAAACTGGTCAGCTGGACCAGTAAGAAGCAAACTTCAGTTTCATTGTCCACTGCTGAAGCTGAATACGTGTCTGCAGCCAGTTGTTGTGCTCAGATACTCTGGATGAAGAACCAGTTGCTTGATTATGGTATTAAGTATTCAAAGACCCCAATCTTTTGTGATAATACCAGTGCCATTGCTATCTTGAACAATCCAGTCATGCACTCAAAGACGAAGCACATTGATCTCAGGTATCATTTTATTCGTGATCATATTATGAAAAATAATATTGAACTCCATTTTATTCCCACTGACAAACAACTCGCTGACATTTTTACCAAACCTCTGGATGTTAAAACTTTTGAATATCTTGTTGGTGAGTTGGGAATGTTAAACCCTTAAATCTGGAACCTTGGTATTGAGCCTTTGTGTACTACTGGGGATCCTTGATTTAACTAATTTATAAATCTATAACTGCTTAGATATTGAACGCCTTTGTGTACTATCTTTGCATTAATAGATTTCTGGATCAACATTTCAGGGGGAAGACTGAAAGATATATTTTTGTCCTTAAAAATGTTTTAATTTCAGGGGGAATTTATTAATTTATTTTCTCACTGGACAAAATTTTCTGGAAAATATCACTGGTACCTTGTAAATGTGTCCCTCTCACTGGTAATTAGATAGGTTGAAGTGCATGTTTGAGGTGACTTTTGTCTCCTTGTAAATGTGTCCCTCTCATTTGTCTGTATTAGTTGACGTGCATGTTTGAGGTTACCAGTCTCTTTCAAATGGTTTTTGTTGGTACTTTACTGGAGTGTCCCTCCAGTGTACCATCAGTGCATGCATCACTGGCCTAATCCACCAGTGATACTGGAGTGTCCAGTCAACCTCCAGATGCACTGGTATGTCAGTCATAATATTTTTAATACTTGGTCTTTGTGCGTGCTACGTTTGCAAAATCTTTGAAAAGATATTTATCTTGATATTTATCTTATTATCCTACGTGGCATGAAATTTTTTCAAAGAAATGATGGTATTTTTACCTTGGGAAGACAAAAAGTGCAAGTTGGGTAATGTTTGTGGGCTGTAAACCGTCACACATTTATGTGTGATGTGATGTACTTAATGCGGATCTCAAAACCCGATCAAAATTATATTTGATAAATTCAAATTTAACCGTTTGAGTTCCACATTCTCTCTTCTATATAAATACCCACTTTCACTTTCATTAGCATTTACTTCGAACATATTTACTCCCAAATTCTTCAAATTCCTTCATTTATTTCTTTTTCATAAACCCTAAATTCAGTTTCTTTTTCATCTATCTATCATATTCAATGGCACCAAGACAATCTAATTCACCGAAAAATCTGCTCGCTGCTGAATATGCTCCGGTTGCCAATGTTGTAAAGGCACCTCATATTACCTTAGAGGCAAAGGCCATCAGAATAAACATGAACAATTGGATGGCTAGACTCACTAGCACCACTCATGCTCCCACCTCTCTCATCGGATGACTGAATGCCTTTTTCCTCAGTTGTCCACTCTATGGTGCTCTTACACTTAATCCAGGTAAAATGTATCATGATTACCTATGTGAATTTTGGTATACTGTTGTGTATGTTGAAAATACTCAATCCATCAACTACACATTGCAACAAGGCACCAGGGCCTTTACTCTCACTGCCGACTCTCTTAGAGATATTCTTCACTTGAATTATCTGGCTGAAAATGAGATGGCAATTACTCTCCCTACTTGTCTTAATTATAGGGATGTGTGTAGAATGATGGGACACACTGATATACTGGATGAGCATGGCCAGTTATCAAGGAAAGGCACCATTTACATGAGCAAGCTATCAGACTCATGGAGATATTTTTTCACTCATCTTGTTGAGTGTTTGGGTGGCAGTTCTGGAGGGTTAGACCAGATTAATCAAATGCAACTCCAGATTGCTTACTGTCTTTGGTTTGGATATAGAGTAGATTTTGCTCAGATCTTCTTTGATGATCTGGTAGAGCATCTAAAGGTGAAAGGTAGAAAACCGCATATTCCTTATATTCGTTTTCTGTCACTTGTATTTTTAAGAGCTCTAGGTGATGAGTATGATTACGACACAAATCATTTTTCTGTGTGTGATTATCTGAGGGAGTTGAGCTCATTAAAATCAAGAACTGGTGAGGTTAAAATTCCTGTAAATATGCTGAATCACTTTAGAAATGATGCACTTGATGCATCATCATCAGATGAATAGGAAGAGGCTCCAGGAGGGAACCAGATTGGTGAAGGACCTTCTGGAGTCCTCAGTGCTAAAATTGTACAACCAGTAACCCAGGTGGCTCCTGAGGTTCAACAGACTGCAAATGTTACTCGACCCAGAACTTCCAGACGTCTTAGGAAGGCTGGAGTTCAGGTCAATCCAGATAGAGTCGAATCGAGCCATCCAGGTGATATAATGAATGAAGATGGGTCTCTGATTGTTGAATAGGTAGAACATATTGTACAGATTGATGAACAGGTGACTGGTGAGCAAGATGCTCAGATAGATTTAAATAGAGAAGTGGATGATCAGACAGTTGGGATGGCTCCAGATTGAGATGAGGTAGATTCCCCAATGTCTGAAGGTAACATGTTTGATGTCAACATGAATTTTCTGGGTGATGAAGTAGAAAATGTGGTTACTTCTGTTATTACTTCAGTCACCCAACCACTTATCTCTACTGAAATGCCACCACCACCACCACCACCACCACCACCACCACCACCACAAAACACTCATCTTCCCCTTCCTTCACAAATGCCACCACCACCACCACCACACCACCACCACCACCACCACTTGAAACTCCAATTGATTTATCTGAACACCGTGTGCTGGACTCAACTATTGTAACATCTGAAACTTCCACTGAAGGGGTCCAGGCACAAGTTCCTTTGGTGACCAGATTGGCTTCTGAATTGACACCTCCCAGTGGTCTCTCCACATCTTCTTCAGCCGAGGTCCAAGGCCTTTTGACTAAGGTGGCGGACCTAGAGAGATCACTCCAGTCTTCATCCCAGGTTGTTTCCGATTTTAAGTCTTTATTATCAAATAACCTTGCATCAGAAATGTATATTTTTGCTGGGAATGAGAAGTTGGTGTTTGAGAAGATGAATGAACTGGTTCTGGCCACAAATAAAAATTCTAAAAATATCAAAGTGGCAGTCCAGGGATTAGAGGCAAGGTTGGTGAAATCTGTTCAGACTGCAGTGAAAGCTGAAGTTGTTCAACCACTGGCAGGTCTGACAGATGAGGTTCAGAAATTGATCACCAGGGTTAGTAATTTGGAAAGTAGGCCAACTCTTGATCAGGCTGCTGTTGTTAGCACCATCAGTGATGAGTGTGCTAAGAAGTTCAGACATGGCATGTTAAAAGAAATTACTAAAGAAATTTATGGGTCTGTTCTTAGAACCATTCAAGATGGGTTGTTGCCACAGGTGGTAAAAATGATTGAAAATGAAATGCCAAAGCACTTGTCTTCAGAAATTCAAATTATCAAGAAGGAAGTGACTGAGCTAAGGAAGACTGTGAATATCACAACTCCAGTGGCAGGAAGAACATTTGGTGCTACAGACAGATACATGCTTGAACAGTTATGGAGTGCCCACAAGTCTCAAACTGGTGGACATTCCAAGGGGGAAAAGTCTGTTGCCACTGAGTCTGTTCCAGAAGGTTTGGTGAAGAAAAAGAAAGAAGTAGTTGTTAGTGCTATTGAAAAGGCCTTGGCACTGAAGCCATTGTGCAACAAGAAGAAGTGACTGGTACTGATGCAGTGCACAAGAAGCATCGAAGGCACTTGGCACTGAAGCCATTGTGCAGGTTGAAGAGGCTACTGGTACTGATGCCAGTGAGCCCCAGTTTGAAGCATTCCCAGATATCACATCTACTCTGAAGTCAGTGAAAGGAAAGCAACATATGGTATCTGGAGAAGAAAGTGAAACTGCTGGGAAATCATCAGAATTTCCAACTACTGATGAAGACACTTCAAAGAGACTGGAGCAGGAATGTATTATGATAGAAATCTTTAAGAAAAGACAAAAAGATGAACTTCAGGCCCACAAGATGGAAATGGCAAAGATGGGGACTCTTGATTCGTATAATGCTGGCAGGTTGGGCATTCATATTGATGTATACAAAAAGATGAAGGATGACCCCAGAGTTCATCAATGTCTGGATGCATTGGATGATGTGTATATTCGCTCCAGGTACTCTGAAGAAGAACAAACTTATGATGCTGTAACTTATGGTGTCAGTGTAGTTGAACTGATCAGACAAAGGACGGAGGAGCTGGTGAACCTCCAGAAAAAGATCAGAAAGAATGCTGGTGCTCTGGAGATAGAGTACGGAAAGAAGATAAAAGGCTTTCCTAAACTCACTGCCAAATAGTTAAAAGAAATCAGAGATGCAGACCTCAGTACCTTCATTCCCTTGGATACTTCACAAAGAATCAATCGTGAAGAACTCCAGTCTGCCATCGAACAGCAGAAAGTATCCAGGGAAACTGAATACTTGATCCAGATGGCAAAGCAAAAAGCCAAGTATGAAGATATGTTGAAGTTCAGGGCTGATGCCAGAAGGATCATAGGTGCAGAGATTAAATTAGCTGAAAATCATGAAGGCATGAGCAGGTTTGAAGTAAAGTTGACCAGGGAGGGTAACTTTACTGATGAAAGGAAGAGTGCTTCAGTCCAAGCTTTTAGATGGACTGAACTGAAGGAGATAGCCTTAACGTTCAGGGGAAGACTGATTTGTCTACTGATGTTAAAGCATTTTTGAAGAGGATTGAGAAGGTATGGAAGAAAAAGCAACAGATGGAAGTTGCAATAGGCATGAAACCACCAGAGTCTGTACCATCCTCTCCATCTCCAAAGAGAAAGGCTTCTGAAGATGCTCCAGGACAGACGTCGAAGAGAAGGGCCTGACTCTTGTATCATTTTACTTGTACTTGTATTTATTTTCCAAAATTGTAACTTATTTTCTGTTGATGGCTGTAAATATAGTTACATATTTTGATTCACAAGTAAGTGATCAGATTTAGTCTAAGTAAGAATTAAAAGATGAAACTGAAACACTGATGATCTATAAAGTGTTCTCCAGTAACTTAAATTTTTTTAGACTAAGTCAAAACAAGTGTTTTTCAAGCATACAAAGTTGTATAGATAGAAGCTTGAAAAACCTTGCATTATTTCTGAACAAATAGGGGGAATTTGTTAGGTCCAGATTTACTGGACTCACTCCAGACTTGAAGACTGGAAAGTCTCTGAAGACTTGTCCAGAAATAATATTTACTGGACCTACTCCAGACTTGAATACTGGAGCGACACTGAAGATTTGTCCAAAAATAATGGAAGACCAGTGAGCAAAATACTTGTATAGGAAAATCTGGATTCCTCCTGATTAGCTCACTGGACTTCACCCTAGTCCAGATCTATTCTACTGAAGACATTCTCACTGAAGTCAAAGACTGAAGTTAGAATAAAGAAGACTGAAAAATGGCGGAGTCCACTGGAAGTCTTACCAGATCTGTGACTGGAGGTTTGTCAGTGTTCTAGACCTTACAAGTCTGAACACTGATTACGAGAAATTGACTTTTTGCCTTTACACACTTTTCAAAGAACATTCCACTTGTTCTTTACTAAAGTACTTACGTGTGTGAAGGTGGTTGGTTAAAAGAATAAAGTCATATTGATGTGACTTTATCCTTGTACTTTAACCAATGCATTTAATGACCTTGTCGGTTCATTAAATGCATGCAACCATATTTGTACGGCAAAAATTCACTGGTGAATTTGTTTGCCTATAAATACAAAGTCATTTCTTTGTTAAAATTACTTTTTAGCAATTAAGGTGAATTTGTCTAAATACTCTCGATCGTAACAGGGATACTTCACAACTTTAAGTATCTCGATCTAAAGAGTTTATTTGGCAAATATAGATCATTTGTAATTCATAGGTTGTTAGGATACTTACATATTTGTATTATCTTGATTCCGCACAACCTTGTATTTTATTTAACATCATAAATAAAATACACTTGAAAAATTACATTGTGTTCCACCTTTACTTTAAGTCGCGTATTACTTTGTTTATATACTTGCATTTATATTCAAGTAATACTAGTCCAATCTAGTGCTTATTAGACTTGTTGTATTTTACACTTTTGGGTTAAACCATCAAGCTAGGGACTTCACAATTGGTATCAGAGCAGAAGGCTAAACAAACTTGCCTAGACGGGGTATAACGTAGTTCACTATAACTTGGGCTCTGATACCAATCTGTCACACCCGCCCTAGACGGAGTATAACGTACATGGATTCACAACACAAGATATACTGAACGACACAAAACGTTGTCGTTTTAAAAATACATTTATACATAACATGATTTGCATCATTTATAATACAATTTGTTTTCAAAACATTTATTCAATATTAAACAGTATTAAACAGTAGATAAAGAGTCTTTAGCAAATTGACGAGTCTTTACTAAAGTCTGAGGGTAGGCCATAGTCCAGTATGATGTATGCAGCGGAAAGTAGTCCCATACACAGTGTGTCATCTAGTTACCTGAGAATACATGCTAAAATATGTCAACATAAAGTTGGTGAGTTTCATAAGTTTTTCATATAGAAAAATATAGTTTCACAAAATGTCAGAGTTCAGTGTGAGCATTGTCTTACCGCAATGTCAAATAGTTATGATACAATATCAGCAAAGAGTATCATATGTTTTTAATTAAAATATAGAGTATGAACCACAAGATTTAGAGTAACCATTTAATCACACAATGGATCAAATGTAATGAAAGAGTTGAAACTGTATATACCAAGTTCTAAGTTCATGAACCGAAACTAGACAAGTGTGTGTTTGTTTGCCTCCGGAGTAGGTACCTTGTTCAGGGTTTGTATATTACCTCAAAGGTATAATAAAGAAAATGGAGTTATATAATATATCATATATTATATAAAATTTTGCAATTTACATATAAGTATAACAAATAGTTTTTATGCATGTATCTCAGCCCCAAATATATAAAAGAGTTGAAAAGGGGATTATAGAAACTCACATAGTATATTATATATTATATAGTTTTGCAATTGTTCTTCAAAGTTTCGTATATATATAACATAAAATAATTATTATGCATGTATCTCAGTCCCCGAAATAAATCATATAAAAGAATTAAAAAGGGGAATATGGAAACTCACCTTAGTAAAAATAGCAACAATCAAGTAGATGAAATAAGCCTTATATAGTTATATCAGAGAATATTTAGAATAGAATGTGTGATGGTGTGTATATTAAAGTTCGAGATGATGGCTATTTATAGTGAACGAAATCGTTCATTCGAATATTTAAATAATCTATTTTTACCGTCCATTCGCGAAATTAGAAGGAAAAGGAACTTTGAATTCAATATCGGTACGTTCCTTTATTATTATATATTATTATTATTCTTCGTTGATTAATATATATTATTATATTATATCGTCTGATTACTATTATTATTATAATAATTCGTGATTCACGAGTATAGTGTATAGAATGATTAATTTCCGGATAGTGCAGCTACAATGTTCTTTTTGTCCACATATTTAGTGAACTAGACCCGTGATTCATAATTTATAAATTTTAAATTATAAAGTAGATAAAAGTGTGTTTCCCACTACTTCTTGGACGTTTCTTGTAACATCCGCGAATTTTGACTCGTTGACTTTACATGTAATATGACTAACAATATAGGTTAATGAAGTATTCGGGTCGTTTTGGTGATTAAATGGCAATGTGTCGTATTTGGGTCAAAAAAAAAATGTGTTTTGAGCGGTGTTTAAATGTGTAACGATGGTAATTTGGCTAGAGATGAGAACGGGTCGGTCCGTGGGTAGTCCATGACCCACCAGCCCCCCTTGACCCATCTTCCTCCCCTTATCTCTTCCTTCACCTCTCATTTCTTTCCCTTCTCTTTTCTCTCTAGCAAAAGCAAGAACTTCACATATCTCTCTTTCTCTTATTAATTCTTGCATCATTGAGTGTGTTGAATCAAAATCTATACAAGATCGTCATCATCTTCTTAGTATTAAAAGCTTGAATCTCATAGTGCAAGATTTTTACCCATTTTGACCTAATTTCGGGTTCTAGCTTAAAAGGAGGTTTTGGTAAGTCAAATTCATCCCATTTATACCTATTTATGTTTGTTTATGCATTTCTAGTCATCTTGAACAATTGCAAGTCTTGAATCGAGTCAAAAGACGATTTGGGTCAAATTAGGGTTCGATTAGGGTTGGATCGATTTGTTATGATTTTGATGTTTTGGGTCGAATTTGTGGATTGGGTTATGTTTATTTATGGTCAATAATGTGTATTCATACTTCAAAATAAGTTTCAAGTTCATACAAATCGATTTGGAGGTCGTTGGATCGTTTTCGGGTGTGTTTGGGTCGTTTTGCTGCACTTGCAGCTGCTGGTTCTAAATCTGCAGGTTGTCCCACTGCGGCGCAGTGGGAGGGCATAGTCCCCACTGCGGCGCAGTGGATTCTCTCGGCCATTCTTGCTCCTTAGCCCACTGCGGCGCAGTGGGCATGGTTTTGGCTCACTGCGGCGCAGTGGATACTTTCGGGAAATTTTGCGCGTCAGTTTTAAAACGTTAATAACTTTTGATCCGTAAGTCCAAATAAGTCATATGACCTATCGTTGGAATCGTGAGAGAGTCTACTTTCTCATGGTAAAGTCCTTTTGATCTGAATCCTTTCCCATTTCTAAAAATGTCGGGTCAAAGTGTTATAGTTCATGCGGGAGAGTCATTAAGGCGTTGTGGGACTTTGGCGCGACTCATACTTAATTAACCAACTTGTATAGGGTTATAGAGTTGATTTTGATGACACCATGATATATATTGATAGGTTGTGGGCTCGTGACGGTCGTTGGACATTTATAGCTCGATATTAACTTGTCGTTTTGCTTGGAAATCAAGGTGAGTTCCGTAGTTCCCTACTCGCTTGAGATTCGGGCTGAAAAGTGTAAACTTATGTGATTACTTGTTATTTGTGTTTGTAAATGATTGTTGGTGTTGTTTGATTTTACTCACGTACAAAATGTCTAGTTGGTGGCATTGGATGAATGATGGATAGTTTTGCTTTAGTGCTTGATGGGTTTGTATGAGATTGTGATATTGTTAAATAAATTAGGATAGTAGTGTATACATAGAGGTCGGTTTTACTTTCAAAAGGTTTTAGATGTGGTGGGAAGGCTGCGGATGACCCTATACATAAGCATCTAGAACTCGATGAAAGTAAAATCCTCCGAAGTGTATGTACGCGTTGTTTAGAGTGATTGATGGATATTGGGAATGTGTTGGGATGTTCATATACACTTTGTTATACTTGACTTGTGCGGTGCACACTCAAACATACTTTTATTGTTGCATTGATGACGTTATTGATACGAATTTGATATACATCATGGTCTTACATACGTACGACACATGATCTGACGTTAATAATTCGCGTACTCATTTATTATGCGATGTTGCCTTACCCCATATGATCTTGTAGTGATTTGATATTGTGATTAGGATAGTGTACATACAGGGAAGACGACGATACCTTTAGTGGATTATAGATGTGGTGGGAAGGCTGCGGGTGACCCTATATATAAGCATCTAGAACTTCGAAGAAAGTAGAATCCTCCTAAGTGTATGTACGTATAGTTTATTTTAGTTTGGTGTTTGATGATTGACGGACTTGTGATGTATGGATGTTGTTTGATGCATAAGTATCGTATACATCCCACTGAAGAGGATATGTTGTATATGAATCTCACTGAAGAGGATATGTTGTATATGAATCTCACTGAAGAGGATATGTTGTATATGAATCTCACTGAAGAGGATATGTTGTATATGAATCCCACTGAAGAGGATATGATACTTGATTTGAGTGGATGTTACGTATATTACTTGAGTATATCGCTTATTACACGTTTTACTTGTTTTGTGTAATCTTATTGTGGATATTGTTGTGTTGTTCTTAGAGGCTCACTGTAAGTCATGTTTTGCCTCTACTCGTATATTATGATGATTGGCAATAGTTTCTAATGGACCATTACTACGAACTCACCAACCTTGTGTTGACTATGCTTAGTACACTTTTCAGGTAACCAGGTTATCCAGGACGTGAAGTTTGATTTGTTTGCTTGCTGTCGAACCCGGACTGGACTTATATGGATCAAGGATCCATTTACCTTCTGTTGCATTATACTTAGGATTGATAGCTTTCTTTTGATGTGGTTTTGTAACCTTTGGCGATTACTTGCTTCTGCTATATTCTTGATACTTGTTATTCGTATTGTATGGATTCACTGAATCCTTTATTTGCATTTAGTCGTGTTCTACATTAATTCCACCTGGTGCTATATGATTTCCGTAATATTTCGAGCCCTGGGCTTGGGATGTTACATTTCTAATGATAGATTTCCTTTATAGTAGTATATATTTATACATTGTTTTAATCCTAAATTATTCATACGGCCTCCAATCGAGACGATTCAAGTTTCTATGAAATCAGCGAATTAAAATCTACAACTTTCATGTTGATCACTTTTTATGAATTAATCCCTATAATCAAGTTTTATAAATTTTAATCATAGAGATAAAGTATGAAAGCGATGTTTACTATTTAGCACTATTCACTTTTTGAATTTAACGTCGAATTATAATTTGACGTGGGTCCCAATATGGGTCCCGCTTGAATTAATTAAATTTAACGAATTCGAATTCGTTGAATTATAATTTGACGTGGGTCCCATTTGAATTAATTAAAAATTAACTTTGGCTTTATATAGAATTTTGTGTTCGGTTATTAGACTGTGATGGCTTCGGGAGGTTTCCATCCATAATTTAGGATAAAAATAGAAAAGAATTTTTTTTTATAAAGTAAATGTTCGCCTCGTGATACTATAGTATAAAGGAAAAAGATAAATCAAAAACGTGTGAAGTTTATTTATTGTTAAATAATGCAGTGTATAATTATTCATTTAATGTATTGTTTATAAATCCGTTTTTAGTATCTATTATTTTGAAAATATAGACAGTGTATACAATCTAACATGTATAACGTTTCATTTGAACAATCTATAATAATTAATTATAGATTAAGTGTGTAACATGTTCATCAAACCGATGAATATTTGTTTGATTCAGTATCTCATAATGATGTTTTATTTGAACATGAATTTAGATAAATCACATATTTAAATAGTACATGAAATATTTAATTTATTAATTTAGCCGACCTGAAATTTGGCGGTTGTTACATTCTCCCCTGGTTAATAAAATTTCGTCCCGAAATTTAGCTAGAACTATCATCGATATATCTACTGAGAGATACATACAGATATCTATAGCTATTTATATTTATAGTTTCTGAGATTGACAACAGGGCTTGTCTATGGACCTTTATACATAAATTCTATTCACAAAAAAAAAAACATTGTAAAAATGATACTTATAGATAGGAGCCTAACTTAACCTATTACCAAATATTTTAGTGAATTGTTAAATGTTTAAGCAAGAAAGTTAATTTTTATTGTCTTTGTGATAGATACAAAGTATGTAAATAATATAGATTTGTATAAATCTAAAATATACATATATTAGGATTTTATCTAGGTATACATATTTACCTTTCCGTAATTTATTAAGGTATAAAACATATATATATTAGAATTATATATATTTTAAAAATACAAAATTCAAATTTAATTATCTTTTCCCCCTCTTTTCCTTTTTCGGCCGTTGGAGCACAAATCTCCACTACACAAATCTTTCATTTACTATAACCATTTACACACACATACTTTCCACAACTTTTACTACTTTCTTCACACTTAATATCTCTTACTCCTTTCCTTATCACATACTTCATAAACCTAAAATAACTAAAAAATGTTGAACCTTCTTATAATCTTAGTTTACTTGGGTATTATACCCTGGTTATACGGCGTGTTTCAACTTCCCCTGGATGTAGCTCTCCCGTTTCTGATCGCGTTTATAATTATCGGGTTATCCCTTTTGTTTGTGGCAACCCGTGTTAACTTGTATGGTTTTTAGATGTTGTATTTGTTGATGTTGTATTTTATGTTTGAATAATGTAACGAGTTTTCATTCGTGTGTTGTACCAATAATGGAATACAACTTTTCTTTATAATGTTCGTCTTATTGTGCTATATCTCTTAAATTCAATCATTTAAGGCGATCCACGGGTCAAAGAAACAAATATTACCTGGATTACTCCTGAAACAATAGTTTGGATCAAATATTCATCTAGGGTTCAAAAAGGTGAATTTGCAATTGATATGGTTCTTAAAACAGATAGTGAAGAAAAATGGTGATGTGTGGAAGACGGTTATGGACTCATGTTTTCCCGCAATCTACTTCATTGATACAACACGATCTATTCATTAAGCTATTAATCAAGTTGAGGATCTTCTCGGCATAGCATGCGCTTTTGAGCAAGATGTTCAACGCCACTCAACCTTGGTTAAAGGGATGGTAAAGTTTAAAAATTTATCTTTAGTAAAAATAATTACTAATTACTAATTACTGTAACAATGATTGATAGTCATCACTGTAACAATAATTATAGATTACTGTAGCTTTTGGACACCTGTCCGTTCTTGCAAGTCACACTCCCTCTTCCTTTCCTTATAATAGAAACGCGTTTTGTGAAAAAAAATATACACACTAAATCTTTCTTCCATATCTCTTCAACTCACTTAGTTCTTCTTCTGATAAATTATTGTAAACTGCTCATAACCAACTTGTGTGTACCTCAAGATCTACAACATTTTCTTTGGTATGTTATTCTTTGTCTTTTTACTCATCTTAAATGATATGGTGACTATTTATATGTTTATATTGGTCTTTTAATTTATGATTGCCTAGCTAATGAAATTGTTACACCAATGGTTAATATTGTTTGTTTATCATAAGACAATGAAAAACTCTGGTGCCTCTTCTAGTGATCCAAAAGGCAAAAGGCCAATGACTCAAGATGAACTTGAAAATCATGAAAAAGTGGCCAGGGAAAGCAATAGGGTCAAAAGGATCAAGCGGGAGACCAAGAAGTTAGGTATCTCATATGAAGACTACAAGGTGATGGTAGACGAGGATGCCAACCTTGTTGAGAAGCAAACTACCGAAGATGAAAAGCTGGCAAAAATTTTATCTCAATTTTAAAAGAGGAAGAATCTATTCTTGTGAACCGTCAAATAAAAGAAGATGAAAAGTTCGCAAAAGCCTTAGCTCAGCAAGAAAAAGATAATCTCTCACAAAGGGAGAAGTCCATTTTCGCCATGTCATCTGAAGAAGAAAAAGAAGAAGAAGAAGAAGAAGATGATGAAAAAGAAGATCCTAATGTTCAACCCCTGAGGAGAAGAAAAAGAGATGTTACTGGTGGAAGCAACCTGTCAGGGTCGAGCTCTGACAGAACTCCTAATTCTTGAAGTCAAGAGGGATTTTATAGAAATATGTGGAATTTATTATAAATGATGTGTTATTTAATAAATAAAATCTTAAGTTGTCCAAGATAGTATTGTTGAGAATGTTTCTTGTGTATTTATTATGTCAGTTGCCTGACAAATTTTTATTGTAGATAAGAAGATCTTAAGAGAGTCATGGACGCATGGCAAAACCCGATGATTGGTACTAGTGAATGGGGAACATCAATCGATGATTTTTGTCAAGACTGGCTTCTCCAAAATACTGTACCGTCATCACAGCTAGAACCCCCAACAGAAAATGTCAGTACATCGTTCTCAAATCCTATTGATGCAATTCATCATGGGGCCTTATCTTCTAACCTAATAGAACCTTTTCATCAGAACTGGTTCTTCGATAAACCAGAACCGACATTCCAGTTGGAATCAACATTCCAACCAGAACCAACGTTCCAACCAGAACCTTCTGACATTCCAGTTGGAATCAACATTCCAACCAGAACCAACGTTCCAACCAGAACCTTCTGAGGAGGGTAACAGGGCACCAGGCAAACGTCCAATGTCAGACTCACCCACACTATCACTCAATCCGATTAGTGACGCATTTATGAGGTTTCTACCTCGAACAGGGTGGAACCGGTTGATACGATAATGAATCATGAACCCGAGTTTGAGAGGCTTGTAGAAGACTCATGGGCTTATATTTGCAAGCTTTATAGCCGTAAGAAAAAATCCGCAGAAGTATCATTCTTGAAAACCCAAAGAAATGTAAGGCCTAGAATGTCTTACCAGTTTGTGAAAAGTAATACTACTTTGGTAGTATTTGGAGAAGAAATGAACATATCAGAGATGCCAACACCGATATTCTCATGCACAGGGATACCAAGGGCCTGTCGCAGGTGGACTACAGAGGGATGGACCTCCATTTGTTGTGCATCTGCTCTTTCCATGTATCCGTTGCCAACATATGTCAGGAAAAATCGTATTGTAAGGTTTCCGGGGAGAAGAATGGGTGGTGGTACATTCACAAAGGTCATAGAGGAATTGTTGTTAGCAGGGTACGATCTCGATTATCCAATTGACTTGAAGGATCTTTGGGTTAAACTTGGGACTAACAAGTATGCAGTGAATAGATAAATATGTGATCTCTTGTATTCACTGATTGGTAGTTATGTTATAAAGTAGAATTGCTCATTATCCCTAAGAGACAACTATTTCAGGGATGTATGCATTTTTATTTTATTTTTATTATGATTATTATGATTATTATTTTTCTTATACCAGAGATTCATTTTCTAACTACCCAATCTAATCCTGTCTGTAGTCAACACTATATTGTTTTTCTTAAACGGCTTTATTATGTCAACATTATTCTTCGTCGGTCATTTTGAAAATTTGACATCATTGCTTACTTTATCTAATAAGCAAATAGGACATTGCAGTAAATTCATTTTACCATCAAAGTACAGAACCATTAATTCCAGACATTTTCTGTAGTCATATATGAGAATATATGTATGATATAATATCAATTAAACCCTGATATATAATATATATATATATATAGCATGTATAATCAAAATATAAATTCTAAGTCTTTATACTAGCATACTTCCATATTTAACGCACTTAACTTAAGATATTCTAATATACGATTATAATAATGTTGCAGTCATTATTATGATTATATATTACAACACCTTGAGTTAAATCCGTTAAACATTTTCATATGCTACTATAAAGCACCCTATTTCAAGTAGTCAGGTAAAAATTATAACCAGTAGGATTATGCAGATGATGTTTCTAAATAGGGTTATAGTCTAGGTCCGTCAATTTGCAACCTAGTTCACTATAACTTGGGCTCTGATACCAATCTGTCACACCCGCCCTAGACGGGGTATAACGTACATGGATTCACAACACAAGATATACTGAACGACACAAAACGTTGTCGTTTTAAAAATACATTTATACATAACATGATTTGCATCATTTATAATACA
>CM067171.1:60092245-60109745 GCA_034093135.1 Erigeron breviscapus | reverse complement strand
AGTCGACGAATCATATCATTACCGAAAGGAACAGATGACTTTGTAGTTTACTGTGACGTTTGACACAAAGGTCGCCTGCATCTCGTCAACTTAAGGTTCATGAGAAGAACTATACGACCCTTGATTTGGAGGTAGGAGTTGCATGTGGTGTTTGTGACAGTCCACGATTTGCACACTTATATTTAATTAATCTAGACAAGAAAGTGAATAGAAAGTAAAGAACAAGAACAAGAGCAAAGTTCAAGTATAAGAAGCTATGCAAGTCTAATCATATGTATCATTGATTAACAGTGAATACATGGTCGATATTACAACTTGTCTTACAAGAAAATACATGAACATTCAATTGTTAAGCTTTAGACTAACTAGAAAAGTTAAACAATTACAAGAGAGAATAAGTGACACACACTTAATGGTGACAAACACAAAGTGTTTTAGGTGCGGTTGTGTTGCTTTATATAGGGGAGGAATTAGGGCAACACAGCTTTCTCTTGATGGTGATTAATGGTGGTTGTCAAGATCTCATTGGCTCGATGTACTTGAATCCAGGAGCCTTTGTCTTCTTTACCAAATCGGGTATGAGAGAGAAAACCCTTGCATTTGGTCCACCTGCATCTTTACCTTGAAAGGTAAATTATAGTTGGATGAACCACCATGTGACTCTTGTCTTCTTTTGATTTGAATTATTCCCGCCTTGACTTACAATTAAAAAAGGAAACCACCCGCTGACAATAGTCACTGGACTCGCTGATGTGTCGCTGATAAAGGGCCATCAGCGCCCAAGTGTTTCAGCGAATCCTTGACTCAACAATCTCCCCCTATTCGCTGAGAAGAGTTGCTGAGTAAGCTAGACTTTTAGAAACTAGAAGTGTCAGAGAAAAATGTCTTATATATCATTGTTAAGCATTACATGCTGACACAACAAGCATTTACATTTCATTATAAGACATCTAGAGATTCGCAGCCTCAATCTCGTCAATCCTTAGCACTGGGTCATCTCGTCTGTGAGGCTTCAGCAACTCTTCATATAACTTGCTGATGAACCATCTGTTGTTGGTTGTCTCAGCACACCTTCTTCTTATACCGATGATGAACCCAGTGGATGCTTTTTCAATCTCTGCCAATCGAAAGAACATTTGATCGTTCTTAATATTGGTGAAGAATATACCTGCTGGATTCTCCAGTACTCTCCCTTCTTCAAAGAAACTTCTGGGAGGAAGTCTGGTGTTCAACAATCCATCACCAGAGATTGGAGGAAGGTGAGCTGGCGCAAACCGATACTCGACATTCCTATTTCTTTGAATTCTTTTATTCGGTCCAGCTCTTTGATGGCCTCTTCTTGTGTTTTACCTTCAGCAGTCAAGGTTTGTGACCTGCTGAGGTTGACGCTGCTGGGACAAATGGTTTAGCAGCGAGAGAAGAAGATGAGGGTCTCTTGTGCTGAATTGCAGCTAGCCGCTGACACTGAGACTCAGTCTTGGGAGAGATGACAGCCTTATTAAGGAAACGCTTGTGGAAGATGGGAAGGGTTTCCTTGGACCTATCAGTGGCCATCTCAATAGCCATGCCAACCTCCCATGCTGCCTTAACTGCCTGGGGGTCATTGGAGTCAATTTGCTCCCCCTCAACTTCAACTATTCAAACTACCCCTCAACACCTGCTGGGGGAACCTCAGCACTACCAACATCTTTTTCAACTTCAATCTGTTCAGCCTCCTCCTTATCATCAGCTTGGGGAACCATAACAATGGCATTATCAACCTTCCCCCCCCCCCCCCCCCCCCCCCCCCCCCCCCCCCCCCCCCCCCCCCCCCCCCCCCCCCCCCCCCCCCCCCCCCCCCCCCCCCCCCCCCCCCCCCCCCCCCCCCCCCCCCCCCCCCCCCCCCCCCCCCCCCCCCCCCCCCCCCCCCCCCCCCCCCCCCCCCCCCCCCCCCCCCCCCCCCCCCCCCCCCCCCCCCCCCCCCCCCCCCCCCCCCCCCCCCCCCCCCCCCCCCCCCCCCCCCCCCCCCCCCCCCCCCCCCCCCCCCCCCCCCCCCCCCCCCCCCCCCCCCCCCCCCCCCCCCCCCCCCCCCCCCCCCCCCCCCCCCCCCCCCCCCCCCCCCCCCCCCCCCCCCCCCCCCCCCCCCCCCCCCCCCCCCCCCCCCCCCCCCCCCCCCCCCCCCCCCCCCCCCCCCCCCCCCCCCCCCCCCCCCCCCCCCCCCCCCCCCCCCCCCCCCCCCCCCCCCCCCCCCCCCCCCCCCCCCCCCCCCCCCCCCCCCCCCCCCCCCCCCCCCCCCCCCCCCCCCCCCCCCCCCCCCCCCCCCCCCCCCCCCCCCCCCCCCCCCCCCCCCCCCCCCCCCCCCCCCCCCCCCCCCCCCCCCCCCCCCCCCCCCCCCCCCCCCCCCCCCCCCCCCCTTGTGTTCCAAAGATTTGCCTCAGCATTGGAAGATTTGCTCTGAACTTTGTTTCATATTCTCTGGCTTTCTCAAAATATTCTTTAAGCATCTTCTGGAGAGGGGCATAGCTATGAGTAGTCTTGTTTTTCACCAGCATGTAAACTTCAAACCATTCAGAGGCACCCAGACTGGTCATTTTGATCCCTTCAAGAGTAATTGGTTTGTCGGCCCCCTCTCTTAAGATTTTCAAGTTTGTCTTGAGCCCCATATCAGCAAGAAAAGCTTGAGCAGCAGTGATCTTTTGTGGCCTTTTTCTTGACTCCATATGCTTCAGCCACTTTTCCTTCTCTTCCAAGAAGGCCTTTCTCTTCTCACTCAGCTGCTTTTCAACCTCTGCATGCTTCTGTTTGTACACAGCTTCAGAACCACCAGTTTTCAAAAGCATTCGCTGTTCACCATCTAATTCATCCTTCTCAAGAAGGGCCAGCTGCTTGATATATTCAACATTTTTTCTTTCATTCTCTTGATTCTCTTTTATTCGGTCCAGCTCTTTGATGGCCTCTTCTTGTGTTTTACCTTCAGCAGTCAAGGTTTGTGACCTGCTGAGGTTGACGCTGCTGGGACAAATGGTTTAGCAGCGAGAGAAGAAGATGAGGGTCTCTTGTGCTGAATTGCAGCTAGCCGCTGACACTGAGACTCAGTCTTGGGAGAGATGACAGCCTTATTAAGGAAACGCTTGTGGAAGATGGGAAGGGTTTCCTTGGACCTATCAGTGGCCATCTCAATAGCCATGCCAACCTCCCATGCTGCCTTAACTGCCTGGGGGTCATTGGAGTCAATTTGCTCCCCCTCAACTTCAACTATCTCAAACTCCCCCTCAACACCAGCGGGGGCTTCTGCAACATTGACCTCTTTTTCAAACTACCCCTCAACACCTGCTGGGGGAACCTCAGCACTACCAACATCTTTTTCAACTTCAATCTGTTCAGCCTCCTCCTTATCATCAGCTTGGGGAACCATAACAATGGCACTAACCACTTTCTCCCCCTTGGAAGTTGCATCAGTAATAGAAACTTCCACATTTGGTGCCTGGTTTGATTTTTGGGTCACCAGCTGAACCAACAGATTCTTGATTTCTCCCACTTCCTTCTCCAAGTTAACTTGCCTCTGACGATCTTCCTTAGTGAAAGATACTTGAGGTATGGGAAGATCAGCCACTTGTTTTTCTAAGGCATTGATTTCCTTGGTGTGATTTTTAACTTGAGTGGCCAGATGAGAGATGATATTGTGCAACTTTTTCACTTCAGTAGCAGCAACATTGCTGGTGGAGGCTGCCTTTTTGGCTGAGTAGCCGGAGGCATTAGCAAGTTTTAGCAGCGAGATAGCGCCAGACTTCAGAATTTGCTGATCACGATGAATGATATTCGTGGTGGCATTGATTTTGTCTTGAGCAGCTGCTATGGAGACTGATTTTTCCTTTATTGTCTCAATACTTGTGCTGTTTGCCTCTTTCTTCTTGTACCAGCTGGACAGGGTGTCAATCAGCCTGCCTGATTCCTTCTCTTTCCATTCAACAGCAATAGTGTGTCTTGAGCAGCTGCTATGGAGACTGATTTTTCCTTTATTGTCTCAATACTTGTGCTGTTTGCCTCTTTCTTCTTGTACCAGCTGGACAGGGTGTCAATCAGTCCTGCCAGATTCCTTCTCTTTCCATTCAACAGCAAGAGTGGCTGCCTTGGTGAGATCATTTAGCTGATGCTCAACCTTTTCCAACCTGCTGGCGGAGTAGGTGGAATAAGACATACCCAAGTTCTTTGCTGATTGAGGTTCAACTTCCTTTGGCATGGAAGATTTGCAACCAGGAACAACAAGAAGAGATGATGGCATGCCAAGAGATAGCATGGTGTTCACTGGCTGAATTGGAGGAGTCTTAGGCCTTGCAGTAAGAACTGCTGGCTCAACATCAGTTTCAACATTTGTGGTGTCAGTGACTGGAACTTCTTCTGAGACTGTTTCACTAGCAGGTTTAACTTCCTCATCAGCTTCTTCAACTTCCATGTCACTGGCTTCTTTTTCATCAGCATGATTATATGAACCAAGCTGGAACTCATCAGTAATAAAATCACCTAATTCCAAATCGCTTTCATTTTCTACATCCTCTACTTCAAAAGCCTCTTCATCTTCATCTCCAACATTCACAACAGTAATCACCCCTTCATCTTCATTACTTCTTTCAACATTTTCCACAACCTTTTCATTAGCACCAGCACCTTCATTAGTTTCAACATTTTTTCTTGCCCCTTCATTGATATCATCATAACCAGCAACATGCGTTTCAGGTGCATCAGCAGCGGTTGCCTCCCTTTCAGCTATAGAGAAATTGATAGTGGTAGGGGAATGAAGTGCCTCTGTCTCAGTGTGTTGCTAAACAATGTTTTCCTCAGCTGTAGAGGTTTCGAGTTCTGTGATGGTTGAGAGCTGTGTGGATTCCAAGCCCTTTATGGTAAAACCTTTTGATGTTTTCTGCTTCCTTTTAGGGACAGCAGAAGCAGGTGATGATGGAGCAGAAGTCTTTTTGGACTTTGTCCTTGCCTGTTTAGTTGGCCTGGTAACTTGAGGTACTGTTTGAATAGTGAGAGAGCCAGCAGCCATGTTAGAGGGTGGTGCAGACACACTGCCACCAACCCTTATGTAGATGGAAGGATAAAAAGAGAAGAGTACCTCTTTCATTTGAGGAGTGAGAATAGCAAACTTGCTGTTAAACAATTCAAGGTCACAAGCAGGCTGCTTGTACACTGAATGACCAATTCTTGGTGGTTTGCAAATAGTAGCACCAAATTGGTTATACTTTTCTTTAAGCTCGTGCTTGAAGATCAGAGAGAAGAATCTTGTATAAGGGATTGTGTAGGAGCGGTTTCTGGTTTGAACCTTTGACATCATGTCTTCAAAGATGACTGAAGCAAAGTCTATGAATCTCCCAGTTGCTAAAGCATGAATGATTTGCATGTTGGAAGCTATTGCTTGATTAAAAGACCCATAATTTCCTCCCAAACATTGGATGACATGAGCAAATAGCAATCTCCACACACCAGGGAGATGCTTCTTGGTGGGATTGCTAGGTACAGGTTCAGGTTTTTCCAAGTCTGTTCCATACCCGATGGTTGGCAACCATTCCTTCCATTGTTCTACAGTAGCCGGATCAACAAATGGTCTTTCAGTTGATTGATCAGGGAGACCAAGTGTTGTTCGAATTATTTTGGGTGTGATTGTGATGGTAAGCTGCTTCTTCTTCACAGTGCCAGAGATAGCACCAATGCTTACTTTGTAATCACATGTCCACTAGAACTCCCGAAGGAGATAGACATACATGTCTTCTGGATCAGAATAGATTGCATTATTTACAGGGCATGCTTTTATGAAATCTAGCATTTGTTGGTACCCTGTAATGCCAGAAGGAACTTCAAGAGAACCCAAATAATTATTAGGTTTAATTGTAATTCTTTGGGCTTGAAAATTTACTTTGGAAGAAGGAGCAATAGTTTCTGGATCATAGGTTTTGAAGTGCATATGAAGAGGAACCTGTTTAAGGGCCTTTTGAGTTGTTAGATCATCGGCAGGCAACTCAACATGAGTAGGTGATTTTGGTTGAATTTCAGATGGAGGATTTTGGATTTGTGATTGAGATTCTGGTTGTTGTTGTTCATGAAGATGATGTTCAGATGTGGAAGCCATTGATACAAGAAAAGAAGTATGAGGAAGAAGATGAACAGCTAAGACGAATAAATATTGAAAAGATTTGAGAGAATTTGCGAGAATAAGGGAAAATGAATGAAAATGGAAGAAGATATGAGAGCACAAAAGACAGAGATAGAAAAGATTTGGTTATTTAGGTGGTATTGTTGTGGGTCCCATTGACTGCAAAAGTGAACCGTCACATACACTCTCTTTCATACGTAATATATAAATATACCTATTTAATGTATTTAAAAGTAAAAAATAGTGGTTTTGATAATTAAATAAAAGTAAAATACTAATATTTAATTTGAAAAATACGTTTAATATACGTATGTGAGTAACGTATAAAAACGATTTGATGTGACAACTTGTACCACGATTTCAAAAGTACTCGAGTGGTTACGGCGTATACAGTGTACAAGTTGCCCATTAGGGAGAAAATCGAGGTAACCGTTTGAAATTCTAATAAAATATTAATAAAGATACTTGGTGGATATGCTCACACGTTAAAAATAGTTGAGATTGAAGTATATCCACTGACAATTTAGAAAATCTGGTTACCTTATTTAGAGAAGGAGTTTTAGTCATCGACTTCACAACTAATGTTGGTCGCTGACAAACTTTACACAACTTTTGGCAAATTGTCAGCCATCAACGGATTTAATAGTCTTTACCAGAGCCGTTTGCTGCTGGACTAGATGAAGACTTTCAGCTCTTCATTGCTTTTATTTGCTTTTTCCCAAAGCAACAGGGACTAACGGATTTGGTAAGTCTTTACCAGAGCCGTTTGCTGCTGGACTAGATGGAGACTTTCAGCTCTCCATTGCTTTTATTTGCTTTTTCCCAAAGCAACAGGGACTAACGGATTTGGTAAGTCTTTACCAGAGCCGTTTGCTGCTGGACTAGATGAAGACTTTTAGCTCTTCATTACTTTTATTTGCTTTTTCCCAAAGCAACAGGGACTAACGGATTTGGTAAGTCTTTACCAGAGCCGTTTGCTGCTGGACTAGATGAAGACTTTTAGCTCTTCATTACTTTTATTTGCTTTTTCCCAAAGCAACAGGGACTAACGGATTTGGTAAGTCTTTACCAGAGCCGTTTGCTGCTGGACTAGATGAAGACTTTTAGCTCTTCATTACTTTTATTTGCTTTTTCCCAAAGCAACAGGGACTAACGGATTTGGTAAGTCTTTACCAGAGCCGTTTGCTGCTGGACTAGATGAAGACTTTTAGCTCTTCATTACTTTTATTTGCTTTTTCCCAAAGCAACAGGGACTAACGGATTTGGTAAGTCTTTACCAGAGCCGTTTGCTGCTGGACTAGATGAAGACTTTTAGCTCTTCATTACTTTTATTTGCTTTTTCCCAAAGCAACAGGGACTAACGGATTTGGTAAGTCTTTACCAGAGCCGTTTGCTGCTGGACTAGATGAAGACTTTTAGCTCTTCATTACTTTTATTTGCTTTTTCCCAAAGCAACAGGGACTAACGGATTTGGTAAGTCTTTACCAGAGCCGTTTGCTGCTGGACTAGATGAAGACTTTTAGCTCTTCATTACTTTTATTTGCTTTTTCCCAAAGCAACAGGGACTAACGGATTTGGTAAGTCTTTACCAGAGCCGTTTGCTGCTGGACTAGATGAAGACTTTTAGCTCTTCATTACTTTTATTTGCTTTTTCCCAAAGCAACAGGGACTAACGGATTTGGTAAGTCTTTACCAGAGCCGTTTGCTGCTGGACTAGATGAAGACTTTTAGCTCTTCATTACTTTTATTTGCTTTTTCCCAAAGCAACAGGGACTAACGGATTTGGTAAGTCTTTACCAGAGCCGTTTGCTGCTGGACTAGATGAAGACTTTTAGCTCTTCATTACTTTTATTTGCTTTTTCCCAAAGCAACAGGGACTAACGGATTTGGTAAGTCTTTACCAGAGCCGTTTGCTGCTGGACTAGATGAAGACTTTTAGCTCTTCATTACTTTTATTTGCTTTTTCCCAAAGCAACAGGGACTAACGGATTTGGTAAGTCTTTACCAGAGCCGTTTGCTGCTGGACTAGATGAAGACTTTTAGCTCTTCATTACTTTTATTTGCTTTTTCCCAAAGCAACAGGGACTAACGGATTTGGTAAGTCTTTACCAGAGCCGTTTGCTGCTGGACTAGATGAAGACTTTTAGCTCTTCATTACTTTTATTTGCTTTTTCCCAAAGCAACAGGGACTAACGGATTTGGTAAGTCTTTACCAGAGCCGTTTGCTGCTGGACTAGATGAAGACTTTTAGCTCTTCATTACTTTTATTTGCTTTTTCCCAAAGCAACAGGGACTAACGGATTTGGTAAGTCTTTACCAGAGCCGTTTGCTGCTGGACTAGATGAAGACTTTTAGCTCTTCATTACTTTTATTTGCTTTTTCCCAAAGCAACAGGGACTAACGGATTTGGTAAGTCTTTACCAGAGCCGTTTGCTGCTGGACTAGATGAAGACTTTTAGCTCTTCATTACTTTTATTTGCTTTTTCCCAAAGCAACAGGGACTAACGGATTTGGTAAGTCTTTACCAGAGCCGTTTGCTGCTGGACTAGATGAAGACTTTTAGCTCTTCATTACTTTTATTTGCTTTTTCCCAAAGCAACAGGGACTAACGGATTTGGTAAGTCTTTACCAGAGCCGTTTGCTGCTGGACTAGATGAAGACTTTTAGCTCTTCATTACTTTTATTTGCTTTTTCCCAAAGCAACAGGGACTAACGGATTTGGTAAGTCTTTACCAGAGCCGTTTGCTGCTGGACTAGATGAAGACTTTTAGCTCTTCATTACTTTTATTTGCTTTTTCCCAAAGCAACAGGGACTAACGGATTTGGTAAGTCTTTACCAGAGCCGTTTGCTGCTGGACTAGATGAAGACTTTTAGCTCTTCATTACTTTTATTTGCTTTTTCCCAAAGCAACATGATATCAGGATGACTCGCTGTGAGATACATCAGCGAGCCAATCATACCCCGGTAGTGAGTGGGGTTCACATGCTTACCATCAGGATCAGCATGAAGATTATTTGGAGGAGACATAGGGGTGGCCTTAGTAGTGACATTAGACATGTCAAACTTTGCCAGCATGTCTCGAATGTACTTCTCCTGATTGATGAAGATACCATTTGGGAGTTGGCGAATTTGAAGACCAAGAAAGAAGGTCAGCTCACCCATCATGCTCATCTCAAAGTGAGAGGACATCAGTGAGCTGAACTTGGTGCAAAGCTTCTTGCTGGAGGATCCAAAGATGATGTCATCTACATATATCTGAACATAAAGGACATCAGCACCCTTTCTATAGATGAAGAGGGTGCTGTCAATGGACCCTCGCTGAAACTTATTAGAAAGAAGAAACTCAGAGAGAGTGTCATACCAGGCTCTAGGAGCCTGTTTAAGACCATAGAGTGCCTTATAAAGGAGATAGACATGGTGTGGCTTGGCTGGATCTTCAAAACCAGGTGGCTGCTTAACATAAACTTCCTCATCGAGTTTTCCATTTAGGAAAGCACTCTTTACATCCATTTGATATACTGTGAAGTTTCGGTAAGCAGCATGTGCCAAGAATAAGCGGATAGCTTCCAATCGGGCCACTGGTGCAAATGTTTCATCATAATCGACACCTTCTTCTTGAAGATATCCTTGTGCAACCAGCCTAGCCTTGTTACGTGTAACAACACCATCTTCGTCCATTTTGTTCCTATAAACCCATTTAGTTCCAATGGGCTCTTTGTCAGCAGGTAGAGGAACAAGAAACCAGACATGCTGTCTTTGGAACTGGGTAAGTTCCTCTTGCATGGCATCTACCCAAGAAGGATCAGCCATTGCTTCTCCTATATTCTTAGGAGTGATCATTGACAAGAAATTCACATAGAGACATGTGTTTCTTGTCGCTGATCGAGTAATGATCCCTTGAGAAGGATCACCAATGACTTGGTGAGCTGGATGACTAGAAGTCCATTTAAGTGCTGGAACACTTGATGAACCTAGTAGAGTGTCAGCGGAAGACTGAGAGATGGGAACAGAAGCGAGATCATTGTAAGAAGAGAAGTCAATGGTAAGAATGGGTTCAGTAGGAGTGTGATCAGCAGAGCCATTCGACTGAGTTGAGTTATCATTGATGTTTGAGTCATCAGCTGACTCCATGTCATCAGCATTAGCTGATGCATCATGAAACTCCTCCTCAGCAGAGTCATCAGCATGCACATCATCAGCCAGTGATCTAGGTTTGGCTGATGCAGCATGGATTGATCTTAAGATAGGCTCAACTGGCTCAATCGAGTAGATATGAGCAACAACTTGCTCCTGTTCAGCATCAGCTGAAATTTCCTGAGTGGCATGCTGATTATTTTCAGGCAGCGAGCAAGAAGCATCAACAAATGAGTTTCATCATAATCGACACCTTCTTCTTGAAGATATCCTTGTGCAACCAGCCTAGCCTTGTTACGTGTAACAACACCATCTTCGTCCATTTTGTTCCTATAAACCCATTTAGTTCCAATGGGCTCTTTGTCAGCAGGTAGAGGAACAAGAAACCAGACATGCTGTCTTTGGAACTGGGTAAGTTCCTCTTGCATGGCATCTACCCAAGAAGGATCAGCCATTGCTTCTCCTATATTCTTAGGAGTGATCATTGACAAGAAATTCACATAGAGACATGTGTTTCTTGTCGCTGATCGAGTAATGATCCCTTGAGAAGGATCACCAATGACTTGGTGAGCTGGATGACTAGAAGTCCATTTAAGTGCTGGAACACTTGATGAACCTAGTAGAGTGTCAGCGGAAGACTGAGAGATGGGAACAGAAGCGAGATCATTGTAAGAAGAGAAGTCAATGGTAAGAATGGGTTCAGTAGGAGTGTGATCAGCAGAGCCATTCGACTGAGTTGAGTTATCATTGATGTTTGAGTCATCAGCTGACTCCATGTCATCAGCATTAGCTGATGCATCATGAAACTCCTCCTCAGCAGAGTCATCAGCATGCACATCATCAGCCAGTGATCTAGGTTTGGCTGATGCAGCATGGATTGATCTTAAGATAGGCTCAACTGGCTCAATCGAGTAGATATGAGCAACAACTTGCTCCTGTTCAGCATCAGCTGAAATTTCCTGAGTGGCATGCTGATTATTTTCAGGCAGCGAGCAAGAAGCATCAACAAATGAGTCAGCTTCCTCAGTAAGAGGATCAGCGAGCTCATTAAAAATGACTTCAGAAGAAGAGGGTTGAATGTCCTTAAGGGCTGATGAACTTTCATCAAAAGTAACATGAATGGATTCATCTACCTTTTGAAGGCGAGTATTGAATACTCTGAAGGCCTTGCTGATGGAAGAATAGCCTAGAAAGTAGCCATCATCAGCCTTAGGATCAAATTTGCCTAGGTGATCCTTGTTGTTTAAGATGAAAACAGGACATCCAAATACATGAAAGTATTTTATTTGAGGTTTCTTGCCTTTTAGTACCTCATAAGCTGTCTTGTCATGTCTTTTAACAATGAGACATCTGTTTTGAGTATGACAAGCAGTGCTGACAGCTTCTGCCCAGAATTTACTAGGCAAAGAAGATTCACTGAGCATGGTACGTGCTGCCTCAATTAGTGTTCGATTTCTTCTTTCAGCAACACCATTTTGCTCAGGAGTTCTAGTAGAAGAGAAGTTTTGTGAGATCCCTTGATCAGCACAAAAGGATTCAAGAGTGTGGTTTCTGAACTCAGTACCATGATCGCTCCTGAGTTCTTTAACCCTTATGCTGTTGAGATTTTCCATTTTCTTGATGAAATTGATAATCTCTTCAGCAGCATCACTCTTGGAACGAAGAAAAATAGTCCAAGTGTATCGTGAATATTCATCCACAATTACTAAAGTGTATCTGCTACCCTTTAGACTTTGGACATTCACTGGACCAAAGAGGTCCATGTGAAGAAGATGAAAGCAACCCTTGATAGAATTGGCTTGCTTTGTCTTGAAAGTAGATCTGTGGCTTTTACCTTTTTCACAAGCACCACAGAGTCTATCTTTTTCAAAAGAGAGATGAGGAAGGCCACGAACAAGGTTCTTTTTGGCCAGAGAGTTGATTGTTTTAAAATTCACATGCGACATACGCTTGTGCCACAACCAATTGAGTTCAGCTGCTGACTTAGCAAAGAAACAAGTCTCACTGTCAGTTTTGACAGGAGTGAAGTCAACAAGATAGATATCTCGTTTTCTTGGAGCAACCAACACAACTTCCTTATTTACATTGACAACAGTGCCTTGATGCTTGTCAAGAATCACTTTGTAGTCAGCATCACAAAGTTGACTTATGCTGATAAGGTTATGTTTCAACCCATTTACATAAGCAACCTTGTTGAACTTAATGAGACCATTTGAGAGATGTCCATAACCTTCAGTTTGTCCAGTGGAATTATCACCAAACACTACAGTAGGGCCAGGAGCCTCTACATAGTTATCCAGCAGGGTTTTTGAGCCAGTCATGTGTTTTGAACAGCCACTGTCCAAGTACCACACACCTTTTCCCAGCGAGCCCTGCATGGATATAATAGAAGGATTTAGATGGGCTCACTATTAAACTCGCTGATAGCAAGATCAGCAGAGTTAAAAGAAACAGCTTCAGAGTTTTCCTCTTCAGCTTGAGTAGAAGGGTAAGGAGGAAGAGAATCTCGAGGAAAGGTACCATAAGATGATTCATCACCATCGAATGGTGTTATAGTGCTGCCACTATCAAGGAAGGTCATGTTGCTGACAACATTAGTGTCACTGAACTCAACTATGATAGCTGGTTCACCAAACTCATTGGGTATTACCCTTTGTGAATGAGGAATGGATATATGCTGAGCTGAGATGAAGTCAACAATGTTTTCCTCAGTGAGGACAGTTGTATCTCCTACACTATTTTTAGGTTCAGCAGAGAGAGGGGTCTCGCTGACCATAGTGGAGGAGGAAGCAGCTGTTGAAGAAGGAGGATTTGGTTGAATGACAACTTCAGGAGCATCTCTTGAATTGTCATCATCACATTCAGAGGCAACATGACCTCTGCTGCCACAAAGGTAGCATTTTTTGCCAGAGGTGCTGCCTTTTTGGTTCTGAATGAAGAATTCCTTCAGTTGAGAAGAGAGATCATTAACTCGCTGAGTGAGCTCGTTAATTTGAGGGTCAGAGGAGGAAGATCCCTTTTCTTTTGCTTTGGCTTATGCTTGTGCTTAAGTGTCAGCTGAGGCATCTTAGGAGCAGGATCCAAAATGGACTTTCCATTTGGATCCTGAGATTGAGAAGTAGAGGGATTTTGTGATCCCTTAACTACACTCCAAGTTTGTTTGACAGCAGGATGAGAGGAAGAAAAAGGACCCTGCTGTTAAGACTGATGCATCCTTTTGGAAGTGATCGGTCTTGATTGCTGAATAGGAGTAGCTGACCTCATTTTCCTATGAGGTAGATACTCTTTCTTTGGGGTAGTGGACCCTACTTGCTGATGTGGCAAGTGCCCTCTTTGAGGAGTGACAGGTCTTACTTGCTGATGTGGCAAGTATCCTCTCTGAGGAGTTATAGACCTGTTTTGAGAATGAGGCATTCTTCCTCTTTGAGGAGTAGACGTCTTACTTGCTGATGTGGCAAGTGCCCTCTTTGAGGAGTGACAGGTCTTACTTGCTGATGTGGCAAGTCCCTCTTTGAGGAGTGACAGGCTTACTTGCTGATGTGGCAAGTGCCCTCTTTGAGGAGTGACAGGTCTTACTTGCTGATGTGGCAAGTCCCTCTTTGAGGAGTGACAGGTCTTACTTGCTGATGTGGCAAGTCCCTCTTTGAGGAGTGACAGGTCTTACTTGCTGATGTGGCAAGTCCCTCTTTGAGGAGTGACAGGCTTACTTGCTGATGTGGCAAGTGCCCTCTTTGAGGAGTGATAGGTCTTACTTGCTGATGTGGCAAGTCCCTCTTTGAGGAGTGACAGGTCTTACTTGCTGATGTGGCAAGTCCCTCTTTGAGGAGTGACAGGTCTTACTTGCTGATGTGGCAAGTCCCTCTTTGAGGAGTGACAGGCTTACTTGCTGATGTGGCAAGTGCCCTCTTTGAGGAGTGATAGGTCTTACTTGCTGATGTGGCAAGTCCCTCTTTGAGGAGTGACAGGTCTTACTTGCTGATGTGGCAAGTGCCCTCTTTGAGGAGTGACAGGTCTTACTTGCTGATGTGGCAAGTCCCTCTTTGAGGAGTGACAGGCTTACTTGCTGATGTGGCAAGTGCCCTCTCTGAGGAGTGATAGGTCTTACTTGCTGATGTGGCAAGTGTCCTCTTTGAGGAGTGATGGGTCTTACTTGCTGATGTGGCAAGTCCCTCTTTGAGGAGTGACAGGTCTTACTTGCTGATGTGGCAAGTCCCTCTTTGAGGAGTGACAGGCTTACTTGCTGATGTGGCAAGTGCCCTCTTTGAGGAGTGATAGGTCTTACTTGCTGATGTGGCAAGTCCCTCTTTGAGGAGTGACAGGTCTTACTTGCTGATGTGGCAAGTCCCTCTTTGAGGAGTGACAGGTCTTACTTGCTGATGTGGCAAGTCCCTCTTTGAGGAGTGACAGGCTTACTTGCTGATGTGGCAAGTGCCCTCTCTGAGGAGTGATAGGTCTTACTTGCTGATGTGGCAAGTGTCCTCTTTGAGGAGTGATGGGTCTTACTTGCTGATGTGGCAAGTCCCTCTTTGAGGAGTGACAGGTCTTACTTGCTGATGTGGCAAGTCCCTCTTTGAGGAGTGACAGGCTTACTTGCTGATGTGGCAAGTGCCCTCTTTGAGGAGTGATAGGTCTTACTTGCTGATGTGGCAAGTCCCTCTTTGAGGAGTGACAGGTCTTACTTGCTGATGTGGCAAGTCCCTCTTTGAGGAGTGACAGGTCTTACTTGCTGATGTGGCAAGTCCCTCTTTGAGGAGTGACAGGCTTACTTGCTGATGTGGCAAGTGCCCTCTTTGAGGAGTGATAGGTCTTACTTGCTGATGTGGCAAGTCCCTCTTTGAGGAGTGACAGGTCTTACTTGCTGATGTGGCAAGTCCCTCTTTGAGGAGTGACAGGTCTTACTTGCTGATGTGGCAAGTCCCTCTTTGAGGAGTGACAGGCTTACTTGCTGATGTGGCAAGTGCCCTCTTTGAGGAGTGACAGGTCTTACTTGCTGATGTGGCAAGTCCCTCTTTGAGGAGTGACAGGTCTTACTTGCTGATGTGGCAAGTCCCTCTTTGAGGAGTGACAGGTCTTACTTGCTGATGTGGCAAGTCCCTCTTTGAGGAGTGACAGGCTTACTTGCTGATGTGGCAAGTGCCCTCTTTGAGGAGTGATAGGTCTTACTTGCTGATGTGGCAAGTCCCTCTTTGAGGAGTGACAGGTCTTACTTGCTGATGTGGCAAGTCCCTCTTTGAGGAGTGACAGGTCTTACTTGCTGATGTGGCAAGTCCCTCTTTGAGGAGTGACAGGCTTACTTGCTGATGTGGCAAGTGCCCTCTTTGAGGAGTGATAGGTCTTACTTGCTGATGTGGCAAGTCCCTCTTTGAGGAGTGACAGGTCTTACTTGCTGATGTGGCAAGTCCCTCTTTGAGGAGTGACAGGTCTTACTTGCTGATGTGGCAAGTCCCTCTTTGAGGAGTGACAGGCTTACTTGCTGATGTGGCAAGTGCCCTCTTTGAGGAGTGATAGGTCTTACTTGCTGATGTGGCAAGTCCCTCTTTGAGGAGTGACAGGTCTTACTTGCTGATGTGGCAAGTCCCTCTTTGAGGAGTGACAGGTCTTACTTGCTGATGTGGCAAGTCCCTCTTTGAGGAGTGACAGGCTTACTTGCTGATGTGGCAAGTGCCCTCTTTGAGGAGTGATAGGTCTTACTTGCTGATGTGGCAAGTCCCTCTTTGAGGAGTGACAGGTCTTACTTGCTGATGTGGCAAGTCCCTCTTTGAGGAGTGACAGGTCTTACTTGCTGATGTGGCAAGTCCCTCTTTGAGGAGTGACAGGCTTACTTGCTGATGTGGCAAGTGCCCTCTTTGAGGAGTGACAGGTCTTACTTGCTGATGTGGCAAGTGCCCATAAGACACATGGCATCTACATATTCTTCATTGTCTGACTCATCTGATTCAGCCCAGTCGTGCTCTTCAGCCACCAACCCTTTTGCTGGTGTTTTGGCCTCCTCCATTTCGGCCACCTTTGCTTTCAGCTGATAGTATTTGTTCCTGTACTCATCAGTAGGTTTAGAAGGGTTAGTTTTAAGAGCAGCAGGAGTTGGGATAGCAACTTTGCACTCCTTTTGGTAGTGACCCTTCCTACCACATCTCCAACACTATTCTTGAGACTTGTCAACAAGAGGCTTATAGGGAGCAACCGACCTACGGTTGTTCCATTTTCTGGAGTACCTCTTTCCAGCGACAAGGGCAAATTCCATGAATTCGCTGAACATCTCTTGTTTCTCTTCAGCATCAAGATCATTAACAAGAGATTTAATAGGAGGTGGAAGATTTGAAGAGTTGGCACCAATATTAAGGTTATTGGGATCAGCAGAGACAAGGGAAAGGGGGTCAGTCACAGAGTAAGCAGAAGAAATTGTAGAAGAAGAAGAAGAAGAAGAAGAAGAAGAAGAAGAAGAAGAAGAAGAAGAAGAAGAAGAAGAAGAAGAAGAAGAAGAAGAAGAAGAAGAAGAAGAAGAAGAAGAAGAAGAAGAAGAAGAAGAAGAAGAAGAAGAAGAAGAAGAAGAAGAAGAAGAAGAAGAAGAAGAAGAAGAAGAAGAAGAAGAAGAAGAAGAAGAAGAAGAAGAAGAAGAAGAAGAAGAAGAAGAAGAAGAAGAAGAAGAAGAAGAAGAAGAAGAAGAAGAAGAAGAAGAAGAAGAAGAAGAAGAAGAAGAAGAAGAAGAAGAAGAAGAAGAAGAAGAAGAAGAAGAAGAAGAAGAAGAAGAAGAAGAAGAAGAAGAAGAAGAAGAAGAAGAAGAAGAAGAAGAAGAAGAAGAAGAAGAAGAAGAAGAAGAAGAAGAAGAAGAAGAAGAAGAAGAAGAAGAAGAAGAAGAAGAAGAAGAAGAAGAAGAAGAAGAAGAAGAAGAAGAAGAAGAAGAAGAAGAAGAAGAAGAAGAAGAAGAAGAAGAAGAAGAAGAAGAAGAAGAAGAAGAAGAAGAAGAAGAAGAAGAAGAAGAAGAAGAAGAAGAAGAAGAAGAAGAAGAAGAAGAAGAAGAAGAAGAAGAAGAAGAAGAAGAAGAAGAAGAAGAAGAAGAAGAAGAAGAAGAAGAAGAAGAAGAAGAAGAAGAAGAAGAAGAAGAAGAAGAAGAAGAAGAAGAAGAAGAAGAAGAAGAAGAAGAAGAAGAAGAAGAAGAAGAAGAAGAAGAAGAAGAAGAAGAAGAAGAAGAAGAAGAAGAAGAAGAAGAAGAAGAAGAAGAAGAAGAAGAAGAAGAA
>CM067171.1:60047245-60087245 GCA_034093135.1 Erigeron breviscapus | reverse complement strand
CAGTTTCAACCAAACTGGTCCTAACAAATTCCCCCTATTTGTCCTGAAATATTGCCAAGTCTTTTTCAGTTCTTGTATCTATACAAGTATGGACTGGAAAGACTTGTTCGATTAAATCTATCTAAGTTTTCCAAGGCATTTTTATAGATCAACAAATGCCTTGGGTTTTTCTTTTGAGTTTGTTAGATTTAATCTATTATCTACCTTGTGGTTACAAACTGGTAACTTCATTTATACAAGGAAATGAAATTTACATAAGTTACAGAATGTAAATAAAATTACAAGTAGATAATTCGAAAGGAAAACTTAATCAGATGGCCCTTCGCCAGTTCTCCTTCTCTTTGACACTGAAGAGATAGGACGAGAGTCTTCAGGATCAATGTTCAACTTCAGCTCCAGATTCTCTTTGTGTTGAATCTTGCCCTTTAAAAAATTGACCCATGCTTTCTCAAACCTATTCTTTTGTGCCTTAGCTTCCAAAAAGTTCACCATTTCCACCCATTCCGAGAACCCATATTGCATTACACCAGGATTGTCAGTTTTAACTAGTGGCCCTCTAGTATAACTGACTTCAACATGAAAGTACTTGGTGCCTGGCTTAATTGTTACAAAAACACCATTGATTGCCCCACTATGTTTTCTGGTTGCCATGATCTGGGAATAATAGTTTCTAGCTTCAGATTCATTTGAGATTTTAATAGTCCCAGCTCCAGCAGCCTGCACAGCAACCTTGATGTCATCATTTGAGACTTCGCCAGTTGGTTCAAGAAAGGTTCTTAGATCAGCATCTCTGTGCAGTGGTTTTCTTGGTTGAGGGTTCCTTCTTGGTGGATTCAAGACCCTTTCCACAACCTTCATAACATTTTCAATTCTTTTCAGAATCCCACTGGCTCGATTCTCTTTAGCCTTCTCCACTGATATGTTCAAATTTCTGGCATCATGCTCAGCTTCATCATCAGGATAGTGCCTGTCCAGTTCAATGTCGAGCATTACTTTTAACATGCCCACTATCCTTGCATCATCTTTTACTCTGGCATATTCCTCCTTTGTGATTCCCAACAGGTGAGCATCACTTATATCAAGTAATTTGATCTTAGCAAGATGTTCTCTGGCTTCAGCTTGGTTTGCTTGTTTCATTTTCTTTCTTTAATTTGATCTCCAAGCCTTGCCAATCGTTTGCTATCACTTTCTGAGACTGGAGGAAGCAAATCAACATTGCCAGTTTCTAACATCGGTACATCAGTGGCAGGCTGGGCAGATTCATCAGATGTTATTCCTTTGCCCTTATCCACATTCCCCTATCAATCACATCTACATCCTCTTCAACCCTTTGCTCACCAGTTTCAGTACTGGCAGCCACAACCATTTCTCTACCAGATTGACTTCCAGATGGAGTACTTTCATTTGCAATTGGTGCAAGGACTGCACTTCTTTCCCCCTTGGCAGCATCTAGACCTGCCCATATGACTTCTCATTCAGAATGGTGAGATGGCAACCGGTCAAGAGGCTGCCATGATTGCAAGTCCTTACTTTCTTTATATATTGTGCACATCATCCTGAAAGATCTCCACAGATGGTTGGTTTCTTTAGACTGGGTCAGAACATTAGCTGCAACTTGTTGCTGACCAGTTTTTAGTTCATCCAAGGTCTTAGAATCTTCATTCAGACCAGAAACCACCTTTTCCTTAACCTCTTCATCCTTTTTCTTCAAATTTTCCACTTCAGTTGTCAGTTTGTCAATAGACTGAGTGTGAGTTGATACCTGGGTGTTTAATGTGTCTATGCTGCCCCTCAACTGAGGAGTAGCCAGCTTGGTGATCTCAGCTATCACCCTTTCAATCAGTTGTGTTTCTCTTGCACCCAGCGTATCATCAATTTTCTGACCAACTGAAGTCATCAACTGCTGCCCAAGCTCAGTCACATTCAAGCCAGGTTTTTCAACTAATTCCTTAACCTGCTTTTCAATCTCCTTCAAATCAACCTCTGATTGTCTATACAAGTATGAACTGGAAAGACTTGTTCGATTAAATCTATCTAAGTTTTCCAAGGCATTTTTATAGATCAACAAATGCCTTGGGTTTTTCTTTTGAGTTTGTTAGATTTAATCTATTATCTACCTTGTGGTTACAAACTGGTAACTTCATTTATACAAGGAAATGAAATTTACATAAGTTACAGAATGTAAATAAAATTACAAGTAGATAATTCGAAAGGAAAACTTAATCAGATGGCCCTTCGCCAGTTCTCCTTCTCTTTGACACTGAAGAGATAGGACGAGAGTCTTCAGGATCAATGTTCAACTTCAGCTCCAGATTCTCTTTGTGTTGAATCTTGCCCTTTAAAAAATTGACCCATGCTTTCTCAAACCTATTCTTTTGTGCCTTAGCTTCCAAAAAGTTCACCATTTCCACCCATTCCGAGAACCCATATTGCATTACACCAGGATTGTCAGTTTTAACTAGTGGCCCTCTAGTATAACTGACTTCAACATGAAAGTACTTGGTGCCTGGCTTAATTGTTACAAAAACACCATTGATTGCCCCACTATGTTTTCTGGTTGCCATGATCTGGGAATAATAGTTTCTAGCTTCAGATTCATTTGAGATTTTAATAGTCCCAGCTCCAGCAGCCTGCACAGCAACCTTGATGTCATCATTTGAGACTTCGCCAGTTGGTTCAAGAAAGGTTCTTAGATCAGCATCTCTGTGCAGTGGTTTTCTTGGTTGAGGGTTCCTTCTTGGTGGATTCAAGACCCTTTCCACAACCTTCATAACATTTTCAATTCTTTTCAGAATCCCACTGGCTCGATTCTCTTTAGCCTTCTCCACTGATATGTTCAAATTTCTGGCATCATGCTCAGCTTCATCATCAGGATAGTGCCTGTCCAGTTCAATGTCGAGCATTACTTTTAACATGCCCACTATCCTTGCATCATCTTTTACTCTGGCATATTCCTCCTTTGTGATTCCCAACAGGTGAGCATCACTTATATCAAGTAATTTGATCTTAGCAAGATGTTCTCTGGCTTCAGCTTGGTTTGCTTGTTTCATTTTCTTTCTTTAATTTGATCTCCAAGCCTTGCCAATCGTTTGCTATCACTTTCTGAGACTGGAGGAAGCAAATCAACATTGCCAGTTTCTAACATCGGTACATCAGTGGCCGGCTGGGCAGATTCATCAGATGTTATTCCTTTGCCCTTATCCACATTCCCCTATCAATCACATCTACATCCTCTTCAACCCTTTGCTCACCAGTTTCAGTACTGGCAGCCACAACCATTTCTCTACCAGATTGACTTCCAGATGGAGTACTTTCATTTGCAATTGGTGCAAGGACTGCACTTCTTTCCCCCTTGGCAGCATCTAGACCTGCCCATATGACTTCTCATTCAGAATGGTGAGATGGCAACCGGTCAAGAGGCTGCCATGATTGCAAGTCCTTACTTTCTTTATATATTGTGCACATCATCCTGAAAGATCTCCACAGATGGTTGGTTTCTTTAGACTGGGTCAGAACATTAGCTGCAACTTGTTGCTGACCAGTTTTTAGTTCATCCAAGGTCTTAGAATCTTCATTCAGACCAGAAACCACCTTTTCCTTAACCTCTTCATCCTTTTTCTTCAAATTTTCCACTTCAGTTGTCAGTTTGTCAATAGACTGAGTGTGAGTTGATACCTGGGTGTTTAATGTGTCTATGCTGCCCCTCAACTGAGGAGTAGCCAGCTTGGTGATCTCAGCTATCACCCTTTCAATCAGTTGTGTTTCTCTTGCACCCAGCGTATCATCAATTTTCTGACCAACTGAAGTCATCAACTGCTGCCCAAGCTCAGTCACATTCAAGCCAGGTTTTTCAACTAATTCCTTTACCTGCTTTTCAATCTCCTTAAAATCAACCTCTGATGGTCTAACAGTATTACCCTGCATGCTGGAGATTGAAGTGGTGACTTTGGTCTGAGTAAGGTCGAAGGCTTCCTTTAGAGAAGTTGCCAGAGTGTTACAGCCTTCGACCAACTCATTGAGCTTCTTGAATACCAGATCCTCATTTTCAGCAAACTTGTTAATCCCCAGATCAACAACCTTAGAATTTGTAGTTGTGTCTTTGTTATATCTGGAGAGGGACTTGGTATTTTTATCAATTTCCTTTTGAACATCCTCCACCCTTTGAATAAGGTTTTGGATGTCGGCTTAGAAAGAGGAAAATTGAGTGTCCAGTAACGGAGGAGAACGTGTCACTGGACCAGCAGCAGCTACCACTGGAGTAACTGAAGGAGGAAAATTGAGAGAAGCCTCCCCAGTTGACATCGCAGCAGTTGAGGGAATAATAATAGGAGTAGTAGAAGAAGGAAGGACAGGAAATTCAAATTGTTGGACATGCTGAGAATGCTCAGGTGTGTCCAACGACGGTGGTGGTGGCATTTCTCGAAGGAGTGAGAACTGCCCAGATGGTGATGGTGTCATACGTCTGTTTCCAGATATATAGCTGTAAGTGGGAAGTGGATTTTCAGTAAGCTCATCTTCTTGAGATGGTAAAATTGAAATTGAAGTATCTGGAGGCGAGACATGAGATGAAGGGTTTTGATCTTGTACAGAAGACTCAAAAATCTCAATGTCTGATGCAGTACCTTCAGAATCCGAAGATTCAATAAGGATTTCCTCGTCATTAACACTCATGTCCAGATCCATGAATGTAACTGAGGGCTGACCAGATGGGTCAGTCTCCAGATGACCTTCTCCAGTTTCCTGGAAGGTTGCATCTGTTGGAGGATCAGTTACCAAGGTAACTTCACCAGGGATAGAGGTCACTGGGGTTGCCTCGGTTATAATTGCTCTATCCACAATCATAACATCATCAGCCGTAGAGTTTGGAACCTCAGTCTCCAGCAGTGACTGGCCAGAGACGTCGTCAGTTCGTGCAAGAGAAGTGTCAGAAGATAGGTCGTGGATACTTTGTGCAGACTCTAACTCTATTCTGGGTTGGGGTAGCCCAGTATCATCTTCACCACCCTCTCCTACAGAAATTGCGAGAGTGGCTGCTTACGGTTGTCCCATTTGACTTTCTCCAGGTTCCTGTTGGGAGGAAACTGGAGGGCTGGTTTGGTTTCTACTGTCAGTGGCAAGTGCTGAATGAGTCCTAGGGCGACGTGTTCTTTTTGCCTTTGGAGCTCCTGAAAGACCTGTTGGGAGGTCTCCAGGGTAGATTGTTAAGGGGACAGACACGCTGGAGCTGGAGGGGTTAGACCGTTGCCCAGGTTTGGCAATGGTCACGATTCAAGCAGACGAACCGGTGGGTCCCTCATTGTTTTAAGGCCCGCCCAGTTGTCTTTCCGACTCACCTTGGACTGGTGCATCGGTTTTAGAGAATGCCAGCAACATTCTCTGAGGGATCTCAACCTCCCCATCGACAGATGTTAGGGAGTCAAGATTCCTCAACAACTCTGGGACAGTGTACAGTGATTGAATGTTATGATATTCCTCACTGCCCAGAAGTTGAAGAAGACAGAGTGACAAATACCTGGAGAAGGGGATGCATAATCCCCTAGAGACCTTCAGTTTAATCACCAGGCTTCTGAATAAAATATCAGCGAAGTCCACTCTGAGTCCATTCCACAAGCAGTAAGCCATCTCTGCTTGTGTGGAGTTGATCTGGTCCAATCCACCAGAACTCCCACCCATACTTTCAACAAGGTGAATAAAGAAGTACCTCCAGGATGGTGAGAGGCCCTTCATAGTCATAGCACCTTTGACTTTCAATACCCCATTTTCCAAACACTCTTTGTTTCCCATATCAAGGAGTACTTGGCGAAAATTGATATTTTGGGATATCACAACTGGAGATTCACCCTCTCTCCAGTAGTTGAGGTGCAGAGCATCCCTCAACGTTTCTGAAGTAATAGTACACTGGACTGATCCATCTTTAAGGGTGAAAGAGATAGATGAACAGTCTTCTGAAATTTTTGCTGTGTACCAAAACTCACACAAGTACTCATGGTACATCTTGCGTGGGTTGAGGGAAAAAGACTCGCCGAGGGGAGAATCACGAAGAAAGGCTTGGATTCTCCCGATTAATGTATCAGCGGCTTGAGTCCCTCTCAAACTAGCCATGGGATTGTTTGGATTTAACTTTATTGATGCTGAATTTGAAGGGGCACCACTGGCTCGTTTGACATTTTGAGATGGATTATAAGGGACTGTAAGCAGATTTACATCCCTACTTCTAGATTTAGGTGCCATTATAGATAGATTTGAATATGAAACTGAAAATTTGGGAATTAGGGTTTTGATTTATGAAGCAGAGAAAGAAATGAAGAGTTTGATGATGATTGGAAGTAAATGAAAGAATGTAAAGGAAAGTAAATGTGATCGGAGTAAATAAGGGTATTTATAAGGAAAAATTATGATCCCAATGAAATACCAAGAATTATTTTATTATCAAAAATCAATTTTGTAGATATTTTTACAAAAGTAAATTTGAATTTTGAACCAAAAACTTAATTCTCCGTGTCAGCATTAAATGCTACGACGGCTTAACTTACCCACGCGCCCACTAATTTTCATTTTCCCAATAAAAACAGTTGTCTTTTACCAAAATGGACTTCAAGCACGTCATATGACGATATTGAGTAGGTTAAAACACTCGAGTATCATCACGTGTCACAAGTATTGACCAAGTATTTTCCAACGTTATGAAAATCTGGTTGACTACCAGTTTTAAGACAAGACTGAACCTGTACACTGGAGGATTAGTCCAGTGCCAGTTTCCAACTGGAGAGTTCTCCAGTTGTCATTTTCAAACAAAAGGAATTTTGGTTAGAAAATTTATTTTGAGTCTTTCCCCCTAAAATGATGATCCAGAAATCGATTAGTGCCAGGATAGTATCACAAAAGCGTTCGATAGCCTGGCGAGCAAAGATTATCTGGACCTCCTCAACTGGAGAACTTCATCAGTGTCACTGACGCGTTCATAACAAAAATTCTCCAGTTTTAAGGATTTAACATTCCCAGTTCGCTGATGAGATGTTTAAAAGTTTTCTCATCAAGAGGTTTTGTAAAAACATCAGCGAGCTGTTTGTCAGTGGGGATGAAATGTATTTCAATGTCTCCTTTTATAACATGATCACGAATGAAATGATACCTGATGTCAATATGCTTCGTCTTAGAGTGCATCACTGGGTTGTGAGATATAGCAATTGCACTGGTGTTGTCACAAAAGATTGGGGTCCTTGTATACTTTTGACCATAATCTAGTAACTGGTTCTTGATCCAGAGAATCTGGGCACAGCAACTGGCCGCAGAAATGTACTCTGCCTCAGCAGTGGACATAGAGACTGACTCTGCTTCTTGCTGGTCCAACTTACCAGTTTTCCTCCAAGGAAATGTCAACCACCAGTTGTTGATTTTCTATCTATCTTACAACCTGCATGATCTGAATCTGAATAACCCATTAGATCTAACCCTGAGCCTTTGGGGTACCAAAGACCAAGGCTAGGACACCCTTTCAGGTATCTGAAGATGCGCTTAACAGCGTGCAAATGTGATTCTTTTGGGTTAGCCTGAAATCTGGCACATAGACATGTTGCAAACATTATATTTGGTCGACTGGCAGTTAAATACATCAGTGAACCAACCATACCACGATATTCAGTGGTGTTCACTGGTTTGCCAGTTGGGTCAGAGTCCAAATTTAAAGGTGCTGCAATAGGTGTGTTTTTCGATTGGATTGAATCATATTTGTATTTTCTTAACAAATCTCTGACATATTTTTCTTGGTTTATAAAAATTCCATTTTCATTTTGCTTAATTTGAAGACCCAAGAAAAATGTTAATTCTCCCATTAAACTCATTTCATACTCAGATGACATGATTTTAGAAAACCTTTTACACATTGCATCATTAGTTGAACCAAATATAATGTCATCAACATAAATTTGTACCAGTAAGATATTACCTTTTTCTTTCAAGATAAATAAGGTATTATCTATTGCACCTCTTTGAAAGCCATTTTTAAGAAGATGTTTAGTTAAAGTATCATACCAGGCTCTTGGGGCTTGTCTAAGACCATACAAAGCTTTGTTCAGTCTATATACCCAGTGAGGATGCTTCTCATTGATGAAGCCTAGAGTCTGCTTAACATACAATTCTTCTTCCAATGTTCCATTAAGGAACGCACTTTTGACATCCATCTGGAAGACTTTGAACTGCAGATGGGCTGCATAAGCCAGAAATATTCTGATAGCTTCAAGTCTTGCAACTGGAGCAAAAGTTTCATCAAAATCAACCCCTTCTGCCTGACAATAACCCTGGGCAACTAATCTGGCTTTGTTTCTTACAACATTGCCATCTTCATCCATCTTGTTTCGGTAGACCCATCTTGTACCAATGGGTTCTTTCGTTAACCCTGGTGGACAAGGAACAAGTTCCCACACATTATTCCTTTCAAACTGGATGAGTCTCTTCTTGCATAGCTTCCACCCAGCTTGGGTCTGCCATAGCCTCGTCAATCTTCTTCGGTTCAATCAGTGATAAGAAGGTGACGTTTAAGCATTGCTCACTGGTGGCTCTTCTAGTCTGAACCCCGCTACTTGGATCTCCAACAATTTGTTCAATTGGATGTGCTCGAGTCCATTTAGTGTATTGACTAGGTTGGTGCAGAACAATATCAGTGCAAGTCACCTAGCGATCTTCTTTAGTTGCAGAAGCTTCTGGAGGAGGATCAGTCCAAACTACTTCTATATCCTCATCAGAGTCAATGAGGTCACGATTTGCATCATGAAATTCTTCATTAAAAGGCATTTCTTGAAAAACTGGAGAAGTTGGAGTTTGAACTGGTGCTGATATTGGAGTGGCACGTACATCAGATCCAATCACCAGTTTTTGTGGTAAGTTGAAACTGACAGAGGGATAAAATGAAGTGTCACTGGTGGTGCTCTTCTTCTTAACTGGTTCCAATTGAGTATAACTGGAAACATCTTCTCGTGAAACAACTGACTGATGAACTTGGTCAGTTTCACCAAAATTTATTGGAACGACTGGAGAAATATCAAGGCTTGGTCTCTTGTTAATTGCATCACTTGATTTGTCAAATGTGACATGAATTGTCTCGTGAACCTTTTGGAGTCTATAATTATAAACTCTAAAGGCCTTTCGAATATCTGAATAGCCTAAAAATACACCTTCATCAGCTTTTGCATCAAACTTTCCAAGCTGACTGGAATCATTTAAAATATAAACTGGACAACCAAATACATGGAAATATCCAATATTTGGTTTCCGATTCCTGAGTACTTCATAGGCAATCTTCTTATGTCTCTTGATGTAGACTGACCGGTTTTGGGTGTGACAAGCAGTTGCAACTGCTTCAGCCCAGAAACTGGTGGGAAGACCTGATTCAGATAGCATGCTTCTGGCCGCTTCTATCAGTGTGCGATTCTTTCTTTCCACAACTCCATTCTGCTCTGGAGAGTGTGCTGATGAGAAGTTTTGAGAGATGCTAGTGTCATTGCAAAATGTTTCAAGTACCTTATTTTGAAATTCAGTACCATTATCACTTCGCAACTGACAGACTTTTCGAGTATACTTAAGTTCAATTCTTTTGATGAGAGAGATGATTTCAGCAGGTGCATCACTTTTAGATCTGAGGAATACCACCCAACAATATCTGGTGAATTCATCGACCACAACTAGAGTGTACTTCTTTCCAGCTCTAGTTTGAACATTCACTGGACCAAAGAGATCCATATAAAGCATGTGAAGAGGTTCAGTGATGCTAAAGTTTTGCCTTGTTTTGAAACTGGCCCTTTTCTACTTGCCCATCTCACACCCTGGACATGGCTTTTCATTATTGAAAGAAATCTGAGGTATCCCATCAACCAGTTGTTTGCGAGACAACTTGTTAATATTTTTGAAATTAAGATGGGATAATCTTTTATGCCACAGCCAGTTGGTGTCCTCATCAGCATTGGTATAGAAGCACTGCTCTTTTGGAGCTGGTTCCATATCCATGATGTACACATTTCCTTTTCTTGGTGCAATCATCACCACTTTCCAATCCTTGTTAAATATGGTGCCTTGAGCAATATCGAACAAAACTCTGTAGCCATTATCACAAAGTTGGCTTACACTGATCAGGTTGTATTTCAAACCATTCACAAATGCAACTCTTTTGAATTTGACTTGTCCATTATTGAGCACACCGTATCCTTCAGTCTTTCCATTTTGATCATTACCAAACGTCACTGCCGGTCCATCTTGGACAGTGAACTCTTCAAGCAGGGGCTTACATCCGGTCATAGTCCGGCCAGCTGCGCTGTCCAGATACCAGGTGTTCTTCTTTCGATCGCCTTGCACACCCACAAAAATCATTAGTTATTTTTGTGAACCCATCTTTTCTTGATGGGTTCACTAGACTTCACTACAGAAGTCTCAGTTGATTGTTGTGGTGTTATACTGAAAACTGCATCTGGATCTTTTTCATCAGCTCCAGGTGCAGGAGTAAAAACGATTGGTATTTGATATTTGCTCCCCTTTTTCTTATCAGATTTTGTTCCAGATGGAACATTCTTTTGTTTTGGTTTTGAGGGGGGTTTAATATTTTGTTTTTCAACTGGAGGTGATGAACCTCCTTCCAGATTTTTAATTCTGGCGGTACAACTCTGAACCTGTCTAGACAAAAGTTGGAGTTGACTTTCCAGTTTTGACAAAATATTATTTTCATCAGGCTGCTGAACCTTAGACCTTGGTTCAGCTGGAGTTTTGGCCTTTTGAGTCTTGGGCTCCTTAGACTTCTGGGGTAAAGGCTTGTTACCAGATGCCTTTTTAACTGGAGCACTAGCCTGATTGGCTCCAGGTTTAACCTCAATGGGGGTGGTCTCAATGGGTTTAGTTTTGACAGTCTCAGGTTGATCATATGGAGTTTCAACCCTAAGAGCTGGAGGCAATGCATGAAGATCTGGTATGAGAGCTGCCATTTCAAGATCTCCAGATTTCCATGCATTTTTCTGGGCATCAATAGTTCTAGAAAATGCATCAAAATTCTTTCCAGATGCTTTTACCCACGACTTGATAATCTTTTGTTCTTTTTCAAGATCAGATTTTAGTTTTTGATTTTCAAGTTCAAAAGCCTCAATTTTCAAAACTGACTCCTTGAGAGCCAACTGGACACTTTGCAAATCATTTAATTGTGGTTTAACATTGTTCAGTTCAGTTAAGATAGTATCCAGATATCTTTCACTGTCTGCTCTAACAGTTTCCACAAAAGCCAAATCACCACTTAATGATTCAGCGAGGTCCAGTTTCAGTTCTGGATCAACCTGGTTGTCATAATGATGTGACCAATTTATATAGATCGCCCACATCATTATTGGCCTTTTTCGTATGTGTTTTGAGTCAATTTTGTATGCATTTGGCGCGTTTATGGTGTTTATTAGTTTAGTTTTCTTTTCTTATCGCAGGTGCATTTGACGTGTTTGTGTTAGTTGTGTGTTTGCAGGTATTGTTTTAGTTGATGAACCTGCGTTCTTCGGGTCTCCCTTTGAATAGTCCTTTGTCTACTCCGAGAAGACCAAGAGGGCGTAGGTTTAACTTCACTAAACCCACAACACCAATACCGACACCATTTTCACCTATAGCTAAACTCACTCCTGATTCGGACGAGGAAGGGTTTTTTGACGAGTCTCAGGTTGATCATATGGAGTTTCAACCCTAAGAGCTGGAGGCAATGCATGAAGATCTGGTATGAGAGCTGCCATTTCAAGATCTCCAGATTTCCATGCATTTTTCTGGGCATCAATAGTTCTAGAAAATGCATCAAAATTCTTTCCAGATGCTTTTACCCACGACTTGATAATCTTTTGTTCTTTTTCAAGATCAGATTTTAGTTTTTGATTTTCAAGTTCAAAAGCCTCAATTTTCAAAACTGACTCCTTGAGAGCCAACTGGACACTTTGCAAATCATTTAATTGTGGTTTAACATTGTTCAGTTCAGTTAAGATAGTATCCAGATATATTTAACTGTCTGCTCTAACAGTTTCCACAAAAGCCAAATCACCACTTAATGATCGTATCTATTTCATTGTCTTGCAATTTCAATTTCAAGAACGATTGGTACATCATGTTCTTCTTTTATTTTGATTGTTATTTTAAATTGATCATGAGTGGCTAAACATTCACTCATCCACCTTGAGGAAACTAGACGAATGATGTGATTGCTATATGTTTTAATTCAAAGAGTTGATTTCAATTATCGTTGTGTCGAGATCTTGATGAATTAATTCCTTTTTATATGTTATTATGATATTGGTGGCATGTGTGTTCTTCGTTAGTGGTACTAGTTAGATGCATATGTGATTTTCAAATGGTTGTTTGTCTATGAGCAATTATCACTAGTTCATGGTATGATAGTGAATATCATTTTAATAAAAGGAGTCATTTTGTCAACGTGTTTTGTAACGGTTGGTGGTACCACGTTATCTTCACATAGGCACAATTGTTAATTCGATAGTCAAGCAAACTAATTGTTGGTAAGGTTGTCTAGGCATTGGTGGTACCGGCTTGGGTAATTAAACTAACAACTTAGGTGATTGGGTAATTTGCTCACGGTTAGTGGTACCACGTGAGCACCTTAATCCTTTTACGATTATCTTTTCAACTCAATGAATTTGGTCATAATTGAATGCAATCATGTTTGAAGTCTAGCGAATTCAAGGTGGATGATCTTTATTAATATTGTCTGAAGCTTGTCTTTACTTTTATGCGTTTTGTCTTTTATTTTAATTTGATTGTCAAAGTGAGACTCGAAGCAACACCCTGTTTTCCAAACCAATCCCCGAGAACGAACACGGACTTACCTCTTAACTATATTGCATACGAACGGGTCCACTGCCCGATAGTGTGTAGTAGTGAGTTTCTAGGTATTTCTAGTTTATAATCTTTAAACTCGATTTAGCACATCAAGTTTTTGGCGCCGTTGCCGGGGATTGTGTGCCGATTTAGTTGTTAATTTAGTGGTTTGATCCTTTCTCACGCGTGAGGAAGTTACTTGTTTATTAGTTTAGTTTTCTTTTCTTATCGCAGGTGCATTTGACGTGTTTGTGTTAGTTGTGTGTTTGCAGGTATTGTTTTAGTTGATGAACCTGCGTTCTTCGGGTCTCCCTTTGAATAGTCCTTTGTCTACTCCGAGAAGACCAAGAGGGCGTAGGTTTAACTTCACTAAACCCACAACACCAATACCGACACCATTTTCACCTATAGCTAAACTCACTCCTGATTCGGACGAGGAAGGGTTCTTTTTGGACGAGTTTTTCAACTTAGAGGTAAAGCAAGAGGAAATGGGGGACGAACAACCAAGGGGTCCAAATGACACTCGCTATGGCGAGAGGGTTCGAACTATCCCAACGGGCCATGGTTCCGCCATTAGACCTCCAACCATTGATCACACTTTCGCTTTGAAAGGAAACCATCTAAAGAGCATAGAAGAGCATCAATTTGATGGGAAACGGAAATGGGATCCTTACCAACACTTGGATAGGTTCGAAAAGTTGGCTCGGCTATATCAATATGGGCAAAACCAAATGAATGCCATGAAACTTGAGACATTTCCCATGTCAATCACCGGAGAAGCACTTGATTGGTTCAATGATCTTCCAGAAAATTCTATTACTACTTGGAACCAACTCAAGGAGGCTTTCATTGGTGAGTTTATTCACTTAGAACTCAAAGAAGGTTGGAGAACATGATTAGATCTTTTGAACAAGATGATGAAGAAGATGTTGTTGAGGCTTGGATTCGTTTCAAGGAAATGTTGAGGAATTGTCCAGGGCACGATTTGACTAGGGAGAAATATGTGGAGCTTTTCTTTGATGGGTTGGATAAAAAGTCTAAACGAGAATTGGGATATGCTTTCGGGGGTAGTTTCAATAATATTACACCCAATGAAGGTTATCGAATCTTGGAAGACATGGCGAAGGATAGCTCAACCTTGGATGATGAAAAGTTTTTGAAGAATGAGAAAAAGATGAAGAGAGGTACTAACCAAGGGAGAGTTGCTAAGGTTGAAGCTAGCAATGACCCAGGGGTTATTGGAGAGATTAGGGCGCTATCTGAGCGCATGGAAAAGGGGTTTGCTACTCAAGAGAATAGGTTTGGAGCAATTGAGAGGGATGTTAAGGTAGTAGCCGATAGGTGTGATCATTGTGGTGATATGCACTATTCTGATGAGTGTCCAAATCGGGCACCCGAAGATGTGAGTTATGTTCAAAATCAGCCCCAAGGGAATTTCTATCGCAACACCGGTTTCCAGAACCGGCCTTCAGGTAATACTTCTTATAACTCTCCTTTTCAATCTAATAATTCTCGTTTTTCAGGTAATAGGTGGCAAAGAGATAATTATCAGAATCCGCCACAACAGCAGACTCAGCAAGGACAAGGATCAGGTTCTTCTTCTTTAAATGTCGATCCTAATGCCGAGTTAAGAGAGATGATGAAGGAGTTGGCTAGTAATCAGGTTGAAACAAATACTAGCATTCAAATGATCAGGGAAGACACTAAGACTTTGAGTGAGAGGTTGGATCAGTTAAGTGGGAAGGTGGAGATCAACATGAAAAACCAGGGAGTTAATTTCAAGGATCTCGAAAGTAGGATGGCCGCTCTTGCTAGGCCCACGGGGACTCTTCCTAGCAACACACAGCAGAATCCTAGACCTCAGTTTAGTCTTGGACAGAATCAAGGACAGAATCAGGAACAGAAATACACTCCACCTCCAGTCCGCAATGAGCAAGCCAAAGCCATCACCACTCGTACTGGTAGGTCTTATGACTCACCTCCTATGCCTAATGTTATTGTTTCAGATGTGCAGGAAAAAGGGAGTGATGATGATGAGGTTGATGAAGAGATTGAAATGGAGGAAGATTCAACCGTGAAGACTCCGGTCATTCCACCAAAACCGGATATGGTTCCAGAGGTTAAACCATACAAGCCAAAGATACCATTTCCTCAGAGGTTCAAAAAGACAAAGCTGAAGGAGCAATATAACAAGTTTGTGGAGATGATTACAAATGTTCACATTAATGTGCCTTTAGTTGATCTTATTCAGGGGATGCCCCATTATGCCAAGTTCATTAAGGAGCTTGTGACTGACAAAGGAAACATGGATGAGGTGAAAGCTACTTATCTTAATGCCGAGTGTTCTGCTATCTTGCAGAACCGCATCCCACCTAAACTTGAAGATCCAGGGAGTTTCCTTATTACTTGTTCTATTCGTACTCTTACTTGTAAGGCACTTGTTGATTTAGGTGCTAGCATTAATTTGATGCCTTACTCGGTTTGGAGTAAGTTGGCTCTAGGAGTTTTGAGACCTACCCGCATGAGTATTAGATTAGCTGACCATTCTTTTCAGTATCCCATTGGGATTGCTGAAAACATGACTGTCCGGGTAGGCCATATTGTGTTTCTAGTTGACTTCGTTATCCTAGAGATGGAGGAAGATACGAAGGTACCCCTTATTCTTGGACGACCATTCCTTAATACCGCAGATGCTATCATCCGTGTGAAGGATAAGGAAATTTCTTTGGGTGTGGGTACGGATAGAATTGTGTTTAATGTTGAAAAGTCTATCAAGCATTCATATTCTAATGATGAGTCTTGTTTCAGGATTGACGTTATTGATGATGCTTTAGACCGAGAGTTTCAGGAACTAATGGAGACCGACACTGGAGATGAGGAGATTGCTAATTTAGGATCGGGAGATATATCTGATGATGATTTGTTTTCAGAGGTTATGGCGCTTAGCTTGGATGAGACACCTCTCGAGGATGAGAGTTTTGAGGAGGTTGTTGCTGATGGAAGTTCGAGGGTACCGAATTCTGTTGATGTACCACCCACTGATTTGGAGCTTAAGCCATTACCTTCCCATTTGGAGTATGCTTATTTGTCAGGTGAATCTTCTTTACCCGTGGTTATCTCGTCCTCACTCTCGAGTGACAAGAGGGATTGTCTTTTGTCTGTGCTTCGAGCCCATAAGCGGGCTTTTGCTTGGAAGACCACCGATATTCCAGGTATTAGTCCTAACTTTTGTCAGCATAAAATAGATTTTGTTGATGATGTTAAGCCCGTTGTCCAGAGACAAAGGAGGCTTAATCCGAACATGAAAGAAGTTGTTAAGAAAGAGGTCATTAAGTTGTTAGATGCTGGGATCATTTTTCCTATTGCTGATAGTCCTTGGGTTAGTCCTGTTCATTGTGTGCCCAAAAAGGGGGCATGACAGTTTTTGAGAATGAGAATAAGGAACTCTTGGCCACTAGGACTATAACGGGTTGGCGGGTTTGTATTGATAACCGTAAGCTTAATGATGCCACCCGTAAGGATCACTTTCCCCTTCCCTTCATTGATCAGATGTTAGAAAGACTTGCAGGTAATGAATATTTTTGTTTCTTAGATGGGTTTTCCGGGTACTTCCAAATACCCATTGATCCCAAGGACCAAGAAAAGACCACATTCACATGCCCATTTGGTACTTTTGCTTATCGGCGAATGCCGTTTGGTTTGTGTAATGCCCCATGCACCTTTCAAAGGTGCATGATAGCTATTTTCCAGGACATGCTTGAAACCTCCATGGAGGTTTTCATGGATGATTTCTCGGTTTTTGGGGACTCTTTTCATACTTGCTTGCATAATTTGGAAAGGATGTTAGAACGGTGTGAGAGGTCACACCTTGTTTTGAATTGGAAAAAGTGTCATTTTATGATGACCGAGGGAATTGTTTTAGGGCATAAAGTGTCTAAGGCCGGGATTGAAGTTGATAGGGCTAAGATAGATGTTATAGCCAAATTACCCCCGCCTTCCAATGTGAAAGGGGTAAGGAGTTTTCTTGGATATGCCGGTTTTTACCGCCGTTTTATTAAGGATTTTTCTAAGATTACTCGTCCTATGACCCACTTGTTGGAGAAGGACGTCCCTTTTGTGTTTGATGATGCTTGTTTGAGTGCATTTCAGGTTTTGAAGGAGAAATTGACTAATTCCCCTATCATGGTTGGACCGGATTGGAAATTGCCATTTGAATTGATGTGTGATGCAAGTGACTATGCTGTGGGAGCCGTGCTTGGGCAAAGGCTTGATAAGCATTTCAAGCCAATTTACTTTGCTAGTAAGACCTTGAACCCCGCTCAGCATAATTACACCACTACTGAGAAGGAGTTGCTTGCCATGGTCTTTGCCTTTGATAAGTTTAGATCTTATTTGGTGTTGAGTAAGACCATTGTTTTCACCGACCATTCAGCCCTTAAGTACTTGTTCTCGAAGCAAGATGCTAAAGCTAGGCTTATCCGATGGATTTTGTTGTTACAAGAGTTTGATATGGAGATTAAGGATAAGAAAGGTGCTAAAAACTTGGCGGCCGACCATTTGAGTCGTTTGGAAGATCCTCACCGGGAGGAACTTCGAGATGGGGAGATTAATGATCACTTCCCCGATGAGTCTTTAATGTTTATTTCTAACTCTGATGACGCTCCTTGGTTTGCAGATATTGCTAATTATTTGGTTGCAGGTGAGATACCGAATGATTTCACGTCCCAGCAAAAGAAGAAGCTCATATCGGATGCTAAGCACTATTTTTGGGATAGTCCATACTTGATTCGTGTTTGTGCAGATGGTATGGTAAGGAGATGTGTAGCTGGAGCTGAGACGAGGGAGATTCTTGATGCATGTCACTATGGTCCAACTGGAGGTCATTACGGTTCTTCAGTTACTGGTAAGAAAGTTTTTGATGCAGGTTTCTATTGGCCTACAATTTTCAAGGAAGCCCAGACTTTGGTAGAGACTTGTGACATTTGTCAAAGACAAGGGAGCATTACTAAGCGGGATGAGATGCCTCAACAAAGCATTCAGGTATGCGAGGTATTTTATATTTGGGGTATATACTTCATGGGACCATTCCCACCGTCTAATAAGTTTCAATATATTCTTGTCGCCGTTGACTATGTGTCTAAATTGGTCGAAGCCAAGGCTTTGCCCACGAATGACGCGAGGGTAGTCATTGATTTCCTGAAACAATTATTCTGTCGATTTGGTTGCCCTAGAGCTTTGATTAGTGACCGAGGAACCCATTTTGCAAATCATCAATTAGCTAAGGTCATGAAGAAGTATGGTGTTGTGCATTATTTTTCTACTTTTTATCATCCACAAACTAGTGGACAAGTAGAAAACACCAATAGGGCTTTGAAGAGGATTTTAGAGAAAACTGTTGGAGATAACCCCAAGGTTTGGTCGAAGAAGTTGGATGACGCCTTGTGGGCGTTTAGGACGGCCTTTTAGACGCCGATTGGCACCACGCCATACCGGTTGCTCTATGGCAAAACTTGCCATCTTCCTATTGAGATAGAGCATAAGGCGTATTGGGTGTTAAGGAATCTGAATTTGGATATGATGGAAGCTAGTGAACTTAGAATGTTGCAACTTCATGAGCTTGATGAGCTTAGGCTAGGTGCTTATGAGAATTCTAGGCTCTACAAGGAAAGGACCAAAGTTTGGCATGATAAGAGGATCCATAGGAAGGAGTTTAAGGTTGGGGGTAAAGTGTTGTTGTTCTTGTCCAAATTTAAGATTAAGCAACCTAAACTCACTTCTAGATGGATTGGACCATTTGTGATTAAGCATGTGTATCCGTAGGGTTATGTGGAGTTGTTTAAGCGTAATGGTGACGGGTCATTCATTGTCAATGGTCATAGGCTTAAGTTGTATTTGGAAGAAGAGCAAGTTGAGGGGATAATCGAGGAGATCCCCATTTTTGAATTGGAAACTTGAAAGTTGGTCGAGTCTAGCTAAAGACTCGTTAATAACTTAAGCGCTTCTCGGGAGGCAACCCGTGTTATTTTATCGCATTTTATTTTCTTTTTATTAGTTAGATTTGATTTTGATTTGTCAAGAAAGTGCAGGTGCAGATTTGGTGTGAAGCGGATTGAGGTAAGTTTTTTTTTAGTTTGTCATACAAAATTTTTCTAAGGAAAAATGAGTGAATTTGGAACAGTGAATCCCCACTGCGCCGCAGTGGGGAGGTAACCTGGCCACTGCGCCGCAGCCAAAATGTGCTGCCATTCGGGTGCAAAATAGCCCACTGCGCCGCAGTGGGGGAGGCCGAAGCCCACTGCGCCGCAGTGGGCACGTTGACTGGCCATTTGGGGGGCAGGGTAATAAGTTAGTCAAGGGAGATTTAATTCTTTTTCACCTCAAAATTCTTATCTTCTTTCTCTCCTTTCTCTTGAAACCGAAAAAGCTTCTTCAAAACCCCCCCCAAGCACCCGAATTTACCCATAAACTCACATCAATCTTGCATTTTCTTCCTCTTTTCTCCTAGATTATCATCTATTTATCATCATCATGGGAAGAGGAGTAAGTTTTCTTGATTATTTTCTTTATTTTACTTAATTTTTGATTTTTAATTTCTAGGGTTTTCAATTCCGAATTAATTCATGGGTTTTGTTGTTTAAGGGCTATTGATGCTAATGGGGTGGTTAATTTCTCAATTCAAACACTTGTTCTTCCGAATTTGACTTGAAATTGAAGTTAGGGTTTTGAAAAATTTGGGGATTAATGGATGAATAAGTGTGGGGGGAGTAATGTTTGATTATGTGGTGATTATTGCTTGTTGTTGCTGATGGAATGATTAATTACCCCTAAATTTTTGGCTGCCTGTCGTGATGAACACAAGAACCTTACCCAGATTTCTTAGCCCACTGCGCCGCAGTGGTGTTGTGTGTTGACCACTGCAAGTCGCAGTGGTGTTGTGTGTTGACCACTGAACCGCAGTGGGCGCACCTGACCTGCACGTGTGACTTGCCTCACTGCGCCGCAGTGAGGACCAACCAGTCCCACTGCGCGCAGTGGGAATCTTCTGCCCACAGTTGAATTTGATGTTGAATGAGATTTCAAGTTTTGCATTCCACATTTAACGTGTTTGTTTGCTTTAATGTTTGTGATTGCAGACTGCTACGGATAAGAAGAAGCAAGCGGAGGTGGGACAATCTAGCGGGACTGCCGATGTCCCCGGTAAGACGGCTAGGAGAGAACCAGAGGTACCTCCTCTTAATTTTTGGCCAGGTGCATTGAACGAGAAGCATGCATGGTTAGAGTTTGATGGGGCTAGGCAACCCCACAAGAACAATTATTTGAACAAGCTTTACACGCTTCATAAGCAAGTTGTTTGCCCACCCAGGTATCTTACTCAATCTGATGCTCGGTGTTTTGGGGTTCAGGGTGATATTGGAAGGTGGTTTAGTATAGAAGCGAGGGTTGGTGATAGGACAGTTTAGTGATATGTGGCAATAGATTTTTCTTAACAGGGAACCTGTCTATCGTGAGTTATGCCTTGAGTTTTATTCTACTTTGAAATTGACTAAGGAATTGAATAAGATCAAGGATATTTTTGAAGAAAGAGTTGTTTTGTTTTACTGTGGGGGACAGCAGAGGAAGCTGTCTATAGCTGAGTTTGGGTTTTATGCCGGTATGTACTCTAGGCAAGAGTTGGATAACCAGGACTTCAGGCAACTTTTGAGACAGGGTTATTATGTCAAAGCTGATTTGGGTGATGGTGAGTCCATTCCACAGTTTTGGGGTCGGATTTCTGGAGGAGAGGCTTGGCCTTCTGGTGGGACGGTTAGTGTGTCTAAGATCCACAGTGTTAAGCTTAGGTTGCTTCACAGGATGATAGTTACGTTTTTGGTCCAGAGGTCTACTCATTGGGACAAGGCATACCAGACTGATTTGTGGTTGCTAAAGCTGTTTTCAGAGGGGGCTCCTAGGAAGTTTGCATTGGCCCCGATGGTTGTGATTGATCGCATGTGTAATCATTCTGACTCGGAGTTGGTTTTGGGACACTTCATCACCCGGATTTAAAAGAGGATGGGTGTATTTGATTCTGAGGAGTGCCAGACCCATCTGTCTCCACAAGTTAATCAGGAGGATTTCCATGTTAAGGAGTTGATTCGGGGGAAGATAGTGAAGAAGAAGCAGGGGAGCCAGCCTGCTAGATTGTTGGATGACACTGGTGTTGTTGAGGAACCACCTCCAGACTTGGAGGCTGCTGATGTAGAGATGGGTGATGCTTCCCAGGAGCCACCTAGGATGTGTGGTCGTAGCATCCCTGTCCCGAGCTCCTTTGATCTTACGCTTTTGGGACAGACTGTTCAGAATATTTATGATGATCAGCAGGCTAGCCGCCAGGCTTTTGATGACTACCAACGGAGGATGGATCAGGACATGACCTGGATTGGATCACAGCAGGCCCACACAAACTATAGCCTTAATTATTATCATCCTATGTGGGATGCTCAGTATCATGGCCGGGAGTTTGTTCGACCTGACCCAATTCCTCCATTCTCTCCACCGCCTATTTATGTCCCTGATTATCGTCGGGGGGGTCAGTCCTTTTTCTCTCAGACTCCGGGGAACATGTCACCACGACCCCATGATTTAGGAGGTTCTCCCCGTGGTCCAGTACAGTTTGGGGTTTTTCAGGGTGGACATGAGGCTGGTGGATCCGGAGGTTTTGCCGGTGGTTCATCTTCCTTTGTTCCTGGTTTTGATGCAGGTGCTTCAGGATTTGATGCTGGTCAGTCAGGGGAGGTGCTGGTGGTTCAGGTTCAGCTCAGGAGGAGGAGCAAGATTGGGTGACAAGTATTTTTGGCAAACCTGGACTACCCTATGGCTACCATGGACATCAGCAGTGAGTGGAGATGATTCCCATCCGGTACCGTGGGATGGAATCACATGATTATTGATTTTGTTGGTATTCTTATGACATTACTTTATTTATCTTTGTCTGGTATCCACCCTACGGGGTGATGAAACATTTGTAATTTCCTTTGTTTTCTTTTATTTTCTGCATGGTACTTTATTTTGTTTGAATTATTTTGGATATTTTGGATGGTTGCTCTTTTGGAATGTTATTGAACAGGTTTGATCTGATTGATGGCAATACCTAGTGGAACCCAAGTGTGGGGGAGGACCCGTTGGATTTGTTTGATTGTGTGATCGTGTTAGTAGCTCATTATGATGTCATATGCATATGCTGGCAGTAAGTTCAGCGCAATATTTTTGATTGGCATCTTTATTCACATTGTTTCACACACAGCTCTCGCACCTTCCATTTTGGACTAAGTTTGTTTCTCCCGTCAACCAAATTGGACTTCCTTTTTAGGAAGAGCAATTTGTGGTGCGGGGTCGACTTACTTGTTTTGAAACGGAATGTGTCCATGATCCGGTATGTGTTCTCATTCTTTCAGTCTATCTTGCTTACCCCTATTTACCTTTGTTTGACCGAATATGGACATTGAGGGCATTGTCCATCTTAAGTGTGGGGGGTGGCAAATAGGTTTAAGCAACCGATATATCTCTTTTGTTGTTTTGCCATTGAGATTTAGCCGTTCTTGTGGATGTGTCCCTCTCGTAGGCTCTTGGGTTTTATCCAAGAGTAAGGGTTCTATCTTGAATTCTGAACTATGATGTGCATGTTTGAGATTGGTTGTTTCGATTTGGTAAGATGACGGAAGATGGTATGATTTGAAAATTGTGTTGAGCTTGTCCTTGTGGTAAACTGCTTTTGTCACTTAATTCATATTAACTTAATGAGCAATTTTACTACAAAATTTTTACTTGGCACAATTTTAATCGGCGAAATGTGTTCTGAACGGTTATTGGGCTGATCCTTGTGGATTGATAACATTACTTGCATACTCAAATTTCCCAAACACCTAAAGTTGTGAGATTCATCATTCATTTATAGATGTGCTAGGTGTTCACGGTTTTGGTTTGATTGCCTTGTAATTTGTCCCTCTCTTAGGCTCTTGGATTTATTCGGGAGTAAGGGTTCCATTTCGAACTCTGAACTAAGATGTGCAGAATTTTTTGTAATTTGTCCCTCTCTTAGGCTCTTGGATTTATTCGGGAGTAAGGGTTCCATTTCGAACTCTAAACTAAGATGTGCGAATTTGAGGTTTATTTATTCCATTTCCGGGTTCATTTCTTTGATATGAGTGTGCCGGTGATGTGTTGAGCTAGAACTTGGCCTGGTGATCGTTACGAGACCGCAGTGAGATCACTTTTGTGATATAAGTACATTGGATGACGAATTGGCATATTAGGTTTGACCCTTATTTTCTTTCTTTTCACCCCTTGCTTATGTATATTTTTACCTTCAGCATACATACTTTTATACATGTACATACACTTTCTTTCCTTCCTTTGTAAACCTTTGTTGCACTCATCCTTAGTGCAAAGTACACTTATACATCCTTTTTAACTTAGCCTTTTCCTTTGTATATATCCACTTAAATATGTAAACTTTACCTAATTATACCTTACTATACCGATAGTCTAATCTGGGGGGCCATTGATTGTCATTGGTTTGTTTGGATGGTTTGGGAGAGCTTCAGTGGATTGTCTAGTGGAATATTCTTGTCTATGAGAATACGTCAATTGGTCAAGTTATTGGGGAATGTCTTGGATTGTTCAAAGGAAGTATATTGTTATAGAAATTGTTCATCATTGTAAGAGGGTGCCTACTGGTAGAGTAAAAATGATTTCAATTATAAAAATAAAAAAAAACTTGGGCTACTAGTAGGTATTTCTCATTCTTATATGTCAAAAGAATTGTTGTATCATTTGGTTCGTGAATATAATGGAAGACTTGGTTGAATTGAAGTTGTTTGAAGTTGATACACCACAGTGGTGTCGGGTTTACTTGGTACTTTTGGAGGTGTCTTAGCGGGATAACATCTTATGGGTTGTTGGCAATCAATGGTAAGGGTTTGATTAGACTATTTTGTACATAACTTATCCTTTTGTTATTTCCTATTAACACTTACCTAAACTTCCCAAATCCCATTATAAATACCCTTAGCCTAACTTTACAACCGACTTATATGCCATATTTTGATGATGTACTTGGTGCTTACGCCACGTCGGTGGAGCTATGATCCTTGTTCAAGCCTATGGTAAGATATGCATCACGACCGAGAAATGAGTGGTTATTCATATATATATTCAACCCCAATAGTAAGTTCGTTGGAGTAGGATGATTTTGATAGGCTCATTTGTTTCACTTTGCTTAGTCGTGTTATTGAGGCTTGTGAACTGTTCAAATATTGTCAAACATTTCGGATTTTCATTTAAGATTAAAACTGCTTCACCAAAGTCCTTGTCATCGACATACTTGTTTTGGCTTCTTTTTGGAAATTTGTAATGTGTTCATGTAGCTTCGAGCCAAGAAATGATTTTTGCTTAATTTTCAGATTTGCTTGAGGACAAGCAATGCTCAAGTGTGGGGGGATTTGATGTGACCAATTTATATAGATCGCCCACATCATTATTGGCCTTTTTCGTATGTGTTTTGAGCCAATTTTGTATGCATTTGGCGCGTTTATGGTGTTTATTAGTGCTTTCAGGTTTTTAGCAGGTTGCGCGCTCATTTGGTACATTTTCTGACGATTGTTGGCCAAAAAGTTGACCCGAGTGTTCGAGTGGTGTTGATAAGGAAGAACAAAGATTTCAGCAGATATGCACTGCGCCGCAGTGGGAGGTTTATTGCCCCACTGCGCCGCAGTCGTTGGGTACCAAAAGACACAAGATTCCAGTGAATTATCACTGCGCCGCAGTGGGAGCCTTCACACCCCACTGCGCCGCAGTCAACTACGAATAAACAATTCAGTGAATTCTCACTGCGCCGTAGTGGGAAGTGCACAAGGCTACTGCGCCGCAGTGAGTGCACGTGAGAAAGAGGGTTGCAGCCTTTTGCTGCAGATTTTGGGGGAGGTATAAAAAGAAAAAAAACCCTATTTTCCCAATCATCCAAATTCTTTCTAAGAGCTGCTCTCCAAGGGATTCCTTCGAGGATCAAGGGTCGATTTCTTCGTCCGATTCATTGAAGATTCAAGAGAACCCACTTAGATCGTATCTATTTCATTGTCTTGCAATTTCAATTTCAATTTCAAGAACGATTGGTACATCATGTTCTTCTTTTATTTTGATTGTTATTTTAAATTGATCATGAGTGGCTAAACATTCACTCATCCACCTTGAGGAAACTAGACGAATGATGTGATTGCTATATGTTTTAATTCAAAGAGTTGATTTCAATTATCGTTGTGTCGAGATCTTGATGATTTAATTCCTTTTTATATGTTATTATGATATTGGTGGCATGTGTGTTCTTCGTTAGTGGTACTAGTTGGATGCATATGTGATTTTCAAATAGTTGTTTGTCTATGAGCAATTATCACTAGTTCATGGTATGATAGTGAATATCATTTTAATAAAAGGAGTCATTTTGTCAACGTGTTTTGTAACGGTTGGTGGTACCACGTTATCTTCACATAGGCACAATTGTTAATTTGATAGTCAAGCAAACTAATTGTTGGTAAGGTTGTCTAGGCATTGGTGGTACGGCTTGGGTAATTAAACTAGCAACTTAGGTGATTGGGTAATTTGCTCACGGTTGGTGGTACCACGTGAGCACCTTAATCCTTTTACGATTATCTTTTCAACTCAATGATTTTGGTCTTAATTGAATGCAATCATGTTTGAAGTCTAGCGAATTCAAGGTGGATGATCTTTATTAATATTGTATGAAGCTTGTCTTTACTTTTATGCGTTTTGTCTTTTATTTTAATTTGATTGTCAAAGTGAGACTCGAAGCAACACCCTGTTTTCCAAACCATTTTATTAAACAACTAGTTCAAACCAATCCCCGAGAACGAACACGGACTTACCTCTTAACTATATTGCATACGAACGGGTCCACTGCCCGATAGTGTGTAGTAGTGAGTTTCTAGGTATTTCTAGTTTATAATCTTTAAACTCGATTTAGCACATCACATAATCACATACCTTTTTCAAAATGATGTCCACCCATCTTCCAGTGATGACATCTTCCTTTGCCACATGCTGCTGTTGATCTTCCAAGGCCATGAAACACATGTCCCTTTCCTCTTCATCATCAACTGATGAGTCATCAGAGTACTCCCATTTTCCCTCAGTTTGTGCCATCAAGCACTGATCCTTTTCTTTTCCATGGACAGGAGGGCAATCTGGGCCTTAAGCTTCTTATATTTAGCTTTATAGCTATCATCAGGCCGATTGAAATTTGGGACAGAGGGACCAGTTTGGTTGTTCATCTGACTAGATCTGCATTCCTTCATAAAATGGCCTTTCTTACCGCATTTATAGCAGGTAAGATTGGTTTTATCCAGAGAGTTGGAGCTGGAAGCATTGTTTGGGCCATTGAATCTTTTAGATTTATGCTTAAACCTGTTAAAGGTTTTAGCAATCATGGCTACCAGATCATCATCGTCAGTTTCATCACAACCATCACTGATTTCAGTGGTCAGGCCAGAGTTCAAGAAACTGTTTAACATCTCCTTCATTGAGTGTGACTGGACACTCTCTGCAGACATTAAAGCAGCACAAGGTCGCTCAGTTACGCTAGCAACCTTGGGACTCTGGGCATGGTTCATGGCATCCTGCTCAGCCACCAGTCTTGTTGCATTATTATCTTCAGTGAATCTGAAGGCTCCATAGAGTGATGCAAGAGTGTGACTGTGCAGGGTTTTACCTTGTCTTAAGACAAGAACCATATTTTCCCATTTGGAAGGAAGAATATCACAAACTTCTCAAGAAGAATATCCTTATCCTTCTCAACACCCAAGCCTCTCAACTGATTAATGAGGCTAGAAAACCTGGTGTAGGTACCAGTTAGACTTTCATTGGGAAGAGCAAAGAAAGATTCATACTTCTTGTTCAGGGCAACCTTTCTGGTGACAATGGTGTCATCACCTCCTTCAAACTGAATGACTAATTCATCCCACATTGCCTTGGCACTGGGGAACAACACAAGTGTTGGAATTAGGTCTTCAGGGACAGCTCCAAGGATCATGTTCTTGAGTCTGGTGTCCAGATCTACAAGTCTTCGATCCTCATCAGACCAGTGGTCTTCGAGCTTTTCTCTGGAACCTCTTCTTCCAGTAGGATCAAGAAGAGGACTTACCCCAAGAGACATGGGTATATATGGTCCATCCTTAAGGATTTTCAACATATACCTCTCTATCCCACCAAAATGCAAGAGCATTCTGGCCTTCCATGTAACAAAGGTCTCACTATTTCCATCAAATTTGGGAACAGGAGTGTTAGAATAATGTACATGGACATGGTTTGGGGCAGTAGGAGGAGGAGGGTTTGTATTAACATTTTGAACAGGTGGTGTATTAACATTTAGAGGGTTTTCACCTTGACCAGAACCATCCCCAACTTCAGTAGTAGTCATCTAAGCAGATCTAGGCAAGTATTTTAGCCTTCTGCTCTGATACCACTTGTAAGTCCCAACTCAATAGATGGTACTACCTGAAGACACCTCAATGTCAATGGTGAGGTTACTTTGCAATATAAACACTGAACTGGAGACGACCAGTTGCAGTGAGTGTATACCAAGTTCTGGATAGATTACTTATTATCGTGACAATAAGTAAATGATAATGCAATAATAGAAAGTACTTGTAAAGTAAATTGGTGAGACAATATGTATTTTTCAAGTGTAATTTATTTATTAACTTTAAATAAATTACAAGGTTGTTGCGGAACCAAGATAATACAAACTATGTAAATATCCTAACAACCTATGAAATACAATTGATCTACACTTGAAATTCTCTTGACAATCGAAACACTTAAAGTTGTGAAATGTTCCTTTTTTGCGATTGAGAGAATATTGCACAAGTTCACCAAGAATATTGCAGGTTTGCAAAGTTGTTTTTGTATTGTGCAAAGACCTCTATTTATAGGCAAAGTTGACATTGGGATGTCAACTTTGTCCGTACAAATATGGTTGAGAACATTTAAGGAATAACATTTAATTCCTTAAAATGTTGTGAAAAGTTACAGAATAAAGTAACTTTTCTCAACCTGCTTTATGTACCTTTTGTACTTTATACATAGATAAATCATTTTATCCGTGTAATAGCACATAAAGCATAAAGGTCTTTTCCTAGTAATCAGTGTAAAGCTTTGTAAGTACTTTACACTGATGCTCTCCAGTTTGTATCTGAGGAGAATGTCAACTGGGCTTCGCTGCCATTGTCATTCTTTATCTTCCACTTGTTGTCTTCGACTTCAACTGGAAGGATTCTTCATCTGGTCAGATCTCAACTGGAGGAAGTCTTCAGTTGCGTTAACTGTACGCTGCAACTGGACTTCAATATATTTCTGGACAAATCTTCGTAGTCTCCAGATGCAACTGGAGACTGGCCAGTTTCAATCAAACTGGTCCTAACACATATGATTAGATTTATTAGATTTAGGTTGATTGATTTAACTTTCGTGTTATGTTTTTGCTGATAATTTTTGTTATCACTGGTCAGACATAATGGTTATTACCGAAGACATTGTGTCTATTACCGACCTATAGATAGAGAATATCACTCCCGAAGCAATTGATCATACACATAATTCGGACGTGGTATTTTAGTTTTAGTTTTATATTTGAAGCATAGATCTGGGCAAGGACGCCTGTATTTGGTGAGGGAGAAGGAATGATAATTTTAGTATTACATGGAACTTGGATTTGAAAGAATGGATAAATGAATATCAGAAAGTGATGAATAGATAGAATGATTGGTTGTTCAACTAAGTTCTATTTTATAAATTACGCAAAATTGATATTGCATAGAACAATCGTGTACATACATTGTAAGCAGTACACCATAATGAATCTTTATATTTACATATTTTTATGTTAAATGTTATAATCTTATAATCTTATATTTTTCAAAATTATAAAGTTAAATATTAAAATAATATATATTAGAAGCATCTATAGTTTTTTTTATAAATAGCGGTTAAAATCAAATGTATATATATTGCATTTCACTAGCTAAACACAAGTGCATATATATGTTAACAAATTTAATACAATAATCATTTATAAGTATTTCAACCTTCATTCAATTGCCTATTTAGCAAATATACATATATAAAGTTTATTATATATATATAAATAATTTTGAGTCAACCGTGCAACATGCACGGGCATTAGTACTAGTATATATATATATATATTATATATATATATATATATATATATATATATTATTATATATATATATATATATATATATATATATATAGGGGTGGGATAAATTGAGTCCAGCTTAATTTGAGTCCAAAAAGGGGTCCATGTAACTTACACATGTGTAAGTCGTGGTGGCGGTGGTCGCCGTCGTCGGAGATGATGGTGGTGGTGGTAGGAGGTGGTTGGAATTTGAGGAGATGAAAGAAAATCAATGGACTCAAATTGGACTCAAAATAAGTTGGACTCATTTTATCTTTTCCCTATATATATATATATGTGTGTGTGTGTGTGTTTCAGAGAACTAACATAAAAAAATAAATAGAAAAAAAAAAGAAGAAAGAAATGCAAAACGGATACAACTTAAGGGGCCCACCACGCTCGTCCTTCTTGTTATTAATTAGGAATTGAGTGATTTTCGACGAGGAGGAGGAGGAAGGGGCTTGTAGCAGTAACGTCGACGAGGACGAGCTCGTCGACTCCTTACTACGAGCGGCCTTAGCCACACATTAACAGAACATATTCATTGAATAAAAAGCCATGCTAATTGAATAATATTCGATTAGCATGGCTTTTAATACAAACATGGTTTGAGGCTTTGAGCACAAATTTCACGTATCAAAATTTTGACTCACATGAATCTACCAATATATATACTCACAAATTGCAGTATTATTACAGGCCCACTTAGCCTAAATTTTGGGAATGCTTTTGAGGACACAACATTGACATTGAACCCAAATTCATGGACAAAGGTTCATCATATCCTAATTTAAACTTTTTATTTTTGAAAAATAACCTTATAAAATACACCTTATGTTCTACTCCTAAGGACCCAACATATTTCTAAATAGTAATGCTCATATTGTACATGGCTAATATCATATTCATTGATATGCCAGCTGGAACTGGATTTTCGTATGCTACAACAGATGAAGCATGGATCAGTAGTGATAGCATTATAGCCAACCTAGCTATTGATTTCCTTAAACAGGTCAAAATGTTCTCTACTTCATTTTTTTTTCCCATGAGGTTTTTTATAAATTTGATCATAACAATTTTTTTTTTGTTGTTGTTGTTATCTTCTTATACAAAACAGTTTTTTATCGACCATCATAAGTTTATGAAAAATCCGCTATACATAGCCGGTATTTCTTACATGGGAATTGTGACGCCTATCGTCACCTTAGAACTATTCAAAGGTAATTAGTTGTCTTACTTAGTCATTTTTCTTTCTTAAATTTTGTCCGGATATATTTTGATCATTGAAAATTTCTTTTTGTAGCTAATGAACGTTGTGATCAACCATCAGTAAATATTCAAGTAAACAATCCACGCATTTGAACATTAAAACCTCAACTTCTAAAGTATATTTATCTTTATACAACTAATATTTGTTTCTTCGATTGTGATGTAGGGTTATATTCTTTGTAGTCCTCTTACTGATAAATTCATGGACTTCAATTCTAGAATTGAATATGCTCATCGTATGGCACTTATATCGGATGATATATATTGGGTACGTAATTCTTGATGTTCTTAGATAAAACTTACTATTGAACGTACTATCCATATGATTCATACCTGTAAGGTTAAAATAATTTGATTTTGCGTGCAGTCCGCTATAGAAAACTGTCGTGGTGACTATGTGAACATGGACAAAGCTAGTGCATTATGTTTAGACACTATCGAAAGATATAATGATGTGAGTTCATGGTATATATTGATTTGTAAATTTACTTTCACTTTGTAATTAAAACATGCAGACGTCTAACTAAACATAGGGATTAATTACAGTGCACAAAAGGAATAGATTTGAGAAACATATTGGACCCAGTTTGTGATGAACAAGATTTGAAACCGTATTGTGTGGTATGTAATTAACTTGATTTTAATTGCATTAGTATTATTTTGGAGTAATTAACTTCAAGATCAAGAATTTGCCAATACAGAATTTGCTAATGAGTTTTTTTTTTTGGCACTTTTAGGATTACTATAATAAGTTAATTGAGGATTGGGCAAATGACAAGGCTGTGCAACAAGCTCTTAATGTCCGCGAGGTAATTAGTTAATTAGCTTAACTTCTTTCGATTATTTGATTATGAATTCTTACATTTTTGTGATACCAATTTTAATATATAGCACTATTATGATGAGAAACTAATGCAGTTATATATATATCCAACATCTTTTTAGGGGACGATTGGAAAATGGGAGCTGATAAACAATACCTTGCATTACTTTGAAGGCAAAAATGACACAATGTGCTATTCTTATGACATTTTTAGTAGCTTTGCCTACCATAAGAAACTTGTTGATAAAAAGTGTCGAGCTCTGATCTTTAAGTAATTAATCTCACAGATAGTTTTATATATTCTTTATTAATCAATTGGATTATATTAGAATAAATTTACATAATGAGAATCATATTAACTACTGACAGTAGTGATCATGATATGACATTTCCGTATGTTGGAGTTGTGAAATGGATACATGCTCTTAATCTTGGAATAGATAGCTCTTGGGAACCGTATTACGTGGATAATCAAGTCGCAGGGTATATGAGAACACACTCGCTCCATTTATACCAATTTTGTGATTTTGTTTGCAGATATGAAATGACATACACAAAAAATAGTTTCTCCTTGACATATGCTACAGTCAAAGTAAGATTTACAACATATATTACTATCATCTATTATATCTCTTCGATATGATCTAGAATTACGTTCGATGTTAAAATATATGACCAATGAATTCATCACTAATTGTGTCGTTCTCGTTCCACAGGGGGGGGCCATTCAATAGCGCTGTCCAAGCCGAAAGAAGCGATGGTATTAGTAGAAAAGTGGCTGCATGCTCCAAAAATATATACAAGCTAGCACCATCAGTTAAATCTATTATTTATGGGATCCATACTTGTCAATTCCCACGCATTTGAACATTAAAACCTCAACTTTTCATATATATACGTATATATAGATACCAATTTTAATATATAGCACTATTATGATGAGAAACTAATGCAGTTATATATATATCCAACATCTTTTTAGGGGACGATTGGAAAATGGGAGCTGATAAACAATACCTTGCATTACTTTGAAGGCAAAAATGACACAATGTGCTATTCTTATGACATTTTTAGTAGCTTTGCCTACCATAAGAAACTTGTTGATAAAAAGTGTCGAGCTCTGATCTTTAAGTAATTAATCTCACAGATAGTTTTATATATTCTTTATTAATCAATTGGATTATATTAGAATAAATTTACATAATGAGAATCATATTAACTACTGACAGTAGTGATCATGATATGACATTTCCGTATGTTGGAGTTGTGAAATGGATACATGCTCTTAATCTTGGAATAGATAGCTCTTGGGAACCGTATTACGTGGATAATCAAGTCGCAGGGTATATGAGAACACACTCGCTCCATTTATACCAATTTTGTGATTTTGTTTGCAGATATGAAATGACATACACAAAAAATAGTTTCTCCTTGACATATGCTACAGTCAAAGTAAGATTTACAACATATATTACTATCATCTATTATATCTCTTCGATATGATCTAGAATTACGTTCGATGTTAAAATATATGACCAATGAATTCATCACTAATTGTGTCGTTCTCGTTCCACAGGGGGGGGCCATTCAATAGCGCTGTCCAAGCCGAAAGAAGCGATGGTATTAGTAGAAAAGTGGCTGCATGCTCCAAAAATATATACAAGCTAGCACCATCAGTTAAATCTATTATTTATGGGATCCATACTTGTCAATTCCCATTTTGAGTTTTTTTTTTTGGCACTTTTAGGATTACTATAATAAGTTAATTGAGGATTGGGCAAATGACAAGGCTGTGCAACAAGCTCTTAATGTCCGCGAGGTAATTAGTTAATTAGCTTAACTTCTTTCGATTATTTGATTATGAATTCTTACATTTTTGTGATACCAATTTTAATATATAGCACTATTATGATGAGAAACTAATGCAGTTATATATATATCCAACATCTTTTTAGGGGACGATTGGAAAATGGGAGCTGATAAACAATACCTTGCATTACTTTGAAGGCAAAAATGACACAATGTGCTATTCTTATGACATTTTTAGTAGCTTTGCCTACCATAAGAAACTTGTTGATAAAAAGTGTCGAGCTCTGATCTTTAAGTAATTAATCTCACAGATAGTTTTATATATTCTTTATTAATCAATTGGATTATATTAGAATAAATTTACATAATGAGAATCATATTAACTACTGACAGTAGTGATCATGATATGACATTTCCGTATGTTGGAGTTGTGAAATGGATACATGCTCTTAATCTTGGAATAGATAGCTCTTGGGAACCGTATTACGTGGATAATCAAGTCGCAGGGTATATGAGAACACACTCGCTCCATTTATACCAATTTTGTGATTTTGTTTGCAGATATGAAATGACATACACAAAAAATAGTTTCTCCTTGACATATGCTACAGTCAAAGTAAGATTTACAACATATATTACTATCATCTATTATATCTCTTCGATATGATCTAGAATTACGTTCGATGTTAAAATATATGACCAATGAATTCATCACTAATTGTGTCGTTCTCGTTCCACAGGGGGGGGCCATTCAATAGCGCTGTCCAAGCCGAAAGAAGCGATGGTATTAGTAGAAAAGTGGCTGCATGCTCCAAAAATATATACAAGCTAGCACCATCAGTTAAATCTATTATTTATGGGATCCATACTTGTCAATTCCCATTTTTTTTCAACAGTTATGTATGGATTTTCTATGAAAGGCTTATTTTTGCGAGTCTTGGGTGTGGTGTCGACTCAATATATATGTGAAATATATATTTATGTATTTTTTTAATCAGAAGGCCATTGCCTTCTCATTTTATTGATTCTCAACAAACATCACAAATCTTAAATGAACAACTTGGAAATATCCTAAGTGTTACAATACATACAAATCCAATCCTAAACTATCACCTATCAAGATGTACTCAAACCTCAATATATATATATATATTATATATATATCCAACATCTTTTTAGGGGACGATTGGAAAATGGGAGCTGATAAACAATACCTTGCATTACTTTGAAGGCAAAAATGACACAATGTGCTATTCTTATGACATTTTTAGTAGCTTTGCCTACCATAAGAAACTTGTTGATAAAAAGTGTCGAGCTCTGATCTTTAAGTAATTAATCTCACAGATAGTTTTATATATTCTTTATTAATCAATTGGATTATATTAGAATAAATTTACATAATGAGAATCATATTAACTACTGACAGTAGTGATCATGATATGACATTTCCGTATGTTGGAGTTGTGAAATGGATACATGCTCTTAATCTTGGAATAGATAGCTCTTGGGAACCGTATTACGTGGATAATCAAGTCGCAGGGTATATGAGAACACACTCGCTCCATTTATACCAATTTTGTGATTTTGTTTGCAGATATGAAATGACATACACAAAAAATAGTTTCTCCTTGACATATGCTACAGTCAAAGTAAGATTTACAACATATATTACTATCATCTATTATATCTCTTCGATATGATCTAGAATTACGTTCGATGTTAAAATATATGACCAATGAATTCATCACTAATTGTGTCGTTCTCGTTCCACAGGGGGGGGCCATTCAATAGCGCTGTCCAAGCCGAAAGAAGCGATGGTATTAGTAGAAAAGTGGCTGCATGCTCCAAAAATATATACAAGCTAGCACCATCAGTTAAATCTATTATTTATGGGATCCATACTTGTCAATTCCCATTTTTTTTCAACAGTTATGTATGGATTTTCTATGAAAGGCTTATTTTTGCGAGTCTTGGGTGTGGTGTCGACTCAATATATATATATATATATCCAACATCTTTTTAGGGGACGATTGGAAAATGGGAGCTGATAAACAATACCTTGCATTACTTTGAAGGCAAAAATGACACAATGTGCTATTCTTATGACATTTTTAGTAGCTTTGCCTACCATAAGAAACTTGTTGATAAAAAGTGTCGAGCTCTGATCTTTAAGTAATTAATCTCACAGATAGTTTTATATATTCTTTATTAATCAATTGGATTATATTAGAATAAATTTACATAATGAGAATCATATTAACTACTGACAGTAGTGATCATGATATGACATTTCCGTATGTTGGAGTTGTGAAATGGATACATGCTCTTAATCTTGGAATAGATAGCTCTTGGGAACCGTATTACGTGGATAATCAAGTCGCAGGGTATATGAGAACAGTTCAAAGATTTTTGATTTATCTTCTTCAGAAGCAGAGGAGTGAGCACAAACCTTTTTATGGTGACGTTTACCCACTGACTTGAGGAGACTTGATCTCTTGTCAAAGCATCTCCATCAGCGAGTGCCATAAGGCACATGGCGTCAACATATTCTTCACTGTCTGAATCATCTGATTCAGCCCAGTCGTGTTCTTCAGCAACCAGCCCTTTCGCTGGTGTTTTGGCCTCCTCCATTTCAGCAACCTTGGCCTTCAGCTGATAGTATTTATTCCTGTACTCATCAGCAGGTTTAGAAGGGTTAAGGTTAGTTTTAGGAGCTGCAGGAGTTGGTAAGGCAACTCTGCAATCCTTTTGGTAGTGGCCTTTTCTGCCACATCTCCAGCACTCCTCTTGAGCTTTGTCAACAGGAGGCTTGTATGGAGCAACCGACCTACGGTTATTCCATTTTCGGGAGTATTTCTTGCCAGCGACTAAGGCAAAATCCATGAAGTCGCTGAACATCTCTTGTTTCTCTTCAGCATCAAGATCATCAACAAGAGATTGAATAGGATGTGGAAGAAAAGAACTGGCACCAGTATTGAGATTACTGGGCTCAGCAGAAATAAGGGCCAACGGGTCGAGGGCACAATGAGAAGAGGAGGAAGCTGAAGAAGAAGAGGGACCCGCACGATGCTGTGCATCAGCGGCAGCTCTAAGATTCTGAGCAAGAGCTCTTTCTTCGAACTGAAGCATGCCAAAGAGAGACTCAAGGTTAAGGCCATTGAGTCGCTCAGTGGTTCTGAGGATTTGTCTCAGTCCTTGCCATTTGATAGGTAAACTATCAAGAAATTTGTGGCAGACTTCAAAATCGTCATGAGAAATACCAACAGTGGTCATGTCGTTCAGCAACCCTTTAAATCGGGTATATGAACCATTTAGACCTTCGTTGGGAAGGGAAAAGAAATTTTCATAGGCTCTTTTCAAGTCTATCTTTTTAGTGGCAATGGTAGCAGCAGAGCCTTCATGCATGCTAACCAATCTATCCCAAACTTCCTTTGAAGAGGGATATCTAATCACCACTTTCATGAGGTCAGTGGGAAGAGTGCTGACAATCATGTTTTTGAGCCTTGCATCAAGATTAACAAGTCTCCTTTCATCGTCCGTCCATTGAACTTCTGGTTTGACAATGTCAATCACAATCTCAGGGCATCAACAGTTGCTCCTGGTGTTCTTTGAACCAGAGTTGGAATATAAGGACCGACGGTCAGTAAAGACATAAGATAGGGTTCCACACCCACTATATGTAGTAACATTCTTTCCTTCCAAGACCCAAAGTCATCGGGCTCGAATCTTGGAGGGACAGATACGTAACCGAAGTCACGTGTGTTAACTAGGGTTGGAACAGCAGACATGTTCTTGTTTTTAAAAGAAGATTTAGAAAAGAAAGTTTAGAAAGAAAAAGTATGCAAACGGATCTAGTTTCAATGACTTAGAAACCTGGCTCTGATACCAATTGACAGTCCAGGATTTGCACACTTAGATTAGTTTTAACAAGACAATAAAGTAAAGAACAGAAAGTAAAGAACAAGGAATAAGTTCAAGTGTAAATGTCTAAGCAAGTCTAGTCATATGTCTCATTGATTAAACGATGAATACATGGTCGAGATTACAACTTGTCTTACAAGACTACAAATGAACTATGTAATTGCTAAGTCTAGGAAAGAAGGAAAACTTAAACAATTACAAATAAAGTGATACACACTTTTTGGTTAACAAGAACAACTATAATGATCGCAGGGTATATGAGAACACACTCGCTCCATTTATACCAATTTTGTGATTTTGTTTGCAGATATGAAATGACATACACAAAAAATAGTTTCTCCTTGACATATGCTACAGTCAAAGTAAGATTTACAACATATATTACTATCATCTATTATATCTCTTCGATATGATCTAGAATTACGTTCGATGTTAAAATATATGACCAATGAATTCATCACTAATTGTGTCGTTCTCGTTCCACAGGGGGGGGCCATTCAATAGCGCTGTCCAAGCCGAAAGAAGCGATGGTATTAGTAGAAAAGTGGCTGCATGCTCCAAAAATATATACAAGCTAGCACCATCAGTTAAATCTATTATTTATGGGATCCATACTTGTCAATTCCCATTTTTTTTCAACAGTTATGTATGGATTTTCTATGAAAGGCTTATTTTTGCGAGTCTTGGGTGTGGTGTCGACTCAATATATATGTGAAATATATATTTATGTATTTTTTTAATCAGAAGGCCATTGCCTTCTCATTTTATTGATTCTCAACAAACATCACAAATCTTAAATGAACAACTTGGAAATATCCTAAGTGTTACAATACATACAAATCCAATCCTAAACTATCACCTATCAAGATGTACTCAAACCTCAATATATATATATATATATATATATATATAATATAAATATAATATATATATATATTATATATATATATGTGTGTGTGTGTGTGTGTGTGTGTTCAATTTTGTGTAGGTACATCAATTCTAAAGTCGCCACCTCAACCAAACAATATGCTGAATATTCCATCTCCTCTTTAAATCCCTATAAGCATTATCTTCTTTAAACTTCAATCTCACTAGTTTGCTATCTGCCTTTTATTTGTGTTAACGTCACTCCATTAACTGACAATATTGGTGAAGAAGAAACTATGGTGGAGACGTTTTCACTTCTATGGATAAAGAAACCGGGTTGTTTAGGAGAAGGTAGTGAACTTTCTCCACCCAACATCGAAACAACAGATGGGGCGCTAGGTCTATCTTCCGCCAGTTGTTGGACACACAATAAACCAATGTGTATTGATCGCGACACTTCAGAAACAGAATACGATTTACCAAAAGATGTGTCAACTAGATCAATAGACTTGCCTTCTTTGTAAAGTCTCCATGCCTAAATGAATCAAGTAAAACAATCACAAAGTTAGTTAGCAAAATAAATGAACTTACATGTTCAATATATGAACTTACATGTCCAAGAAGGTTATCATGGTGGTCTTCATTAACAAAACCTCTATTTTTCATCCCACTCACTATTTCTAGCACTAAAACCCCAAAGCTGAAAATATCTGACTTCACTGAGAAGAGACCGTTCGCTGCATACTCTGGTGATATGTAGCCCCTGCTTAATTAGTAGAAGTTAGGAACTAATTAGGACTATATATGTAACTCAGTAGACAAAAGAGATATGTAGGTTGTATCAGTATATATATTTTCTCACAAAGTTCCCACAACTCTCTTCGTATTTGCTTCGCTTTCGTGTTCTTTAAACATTCTAGCCAAACCAAAATCTGATATCTTGGGAGTCATGTTATGATCAAGCAAAATGTTGCCTGCTTTTAAATCTCTATGAACAACTCGAAGGCGGGAGTCTTGATGCAGATAAAGAAGACCACGAGCAATGCCATGGATTATATGGAAGCGTTGTGGCCAATTTAGTAATGACTTTCTGCTTTCATCTGCTAAAGTTGAAAAACATGAGTTAAAATTCATATTCTTTATATTAATCAGATAAATATGATTGAAAGAGAGCAAGCCTAACCAAATATAAAACTGTCTAGGCTATTGTTAGGCATGTATTCATAAATTAACATTGTCTCGTCTCCTTGAATGCAATAACCTAAGAGCTTCACAAGATTCCGGTGTTGTAGTTTAGCAATGCAGATGACTTCATTCTCGAATTCGTTAAGTCCTTGTCGAGAGAACTTGGAGAGCCGCTTTACAGCAATCTCTTGTCCACCTTCTAGCACACCCTGAAGACTTGTACCGCTATTATTATGTACTTATGCCATGTCTTGTTTAATACACATGTACTTATCCTATCACTTACCTTGTAAACTTGACCAAATCCACCTTCTCCCAGCATGTTGTCGACCGAAAAGTTATTGGTTGCCTTAGAAACTATAAATAAGCTAAACAACGGCACCTCTATACATGTTTCGCTGCTACCTTCGTGATTTTTATCGATGATCTTTATTGGTCTCCCTGGAAAATTATGACATCACGATAAATCTTATTTCCAAATATTGATAAATAAAAGTACTCCGTTTAAGTTTAGCTTTATTTTATGTACAACATTAAAATAAAATAAAAATAGCAATTGAGATTGATATCACTTGCCTTGTCTATCTGCATCTGATCTCATCTTCCTTTTACCCCAAAAAATGAGGCCCAACAAAGCCAACCCTGCTGATATCGACAAAGTAATTGTAACAGCTAGACGTTTCTTTCTGTTGAAGCTGGAACGAAGGCCTAAGAGATATATATATATATATATTACAGAGTTCACACAAACAAAACATGTCAATTTCACGTTACTAATTAAACTACATATGGTGCGAAGGGTGTTAAAATACGAAGCATGCAAAGTGTCTTAAAAACTCATTTCTGGCGTCTCCGCCTTCTTATATATATGTATATATTTATAGGGCTTACGTAATAATTCTGAAGCGGCAAGTCTAACATAAAGATCTTGTCCGTTTTGGGCATAGACTCGGACATCAATCAAATCGCCGAACCATCTCAGGCATCCAACTCCACCTGCAGTAATATTTGAATTTGCATAGGCCGTGCACGAGCAATTATCCTTGCAA
>CM067171.1:60032245-60039745 GCA_034093135.1 Erigeron breviscapus | reverse complement strand
ATATCTAATATAAAGTTGAGAATTTCTTACTATTTTGTTTTACGTCTCAGATCTGGACACCGGTCGTCAATCCGCCGTTAATTTGGTATAAATTTATTATTTTTTTTCAATTGGTATAAATCTTTTTTTTTAATTTATTTTTTACATCTTTTCTATGTGATATTTGTATATTTTTTTTATTTTTTCCATGATTCATCTTTTTTTTCCCGAACGGCAATAGCAAATTTATTATAATAGACCGACTAGCAACATACTAGTGATCAAAAGTACAAACAAGGAATACAAATCTAGAGATACAACAATTACACAAAAACTAGATCCCTCTTGAAACTTTAACTGCTAAGATTGCAAAAAGGTTGAAAGAAACTTATGGCGATTACAGTAAAACCGAGACATAAGAAAAAACCCCATCAAAAGGCCAAAAAAAAAAAAAAAAAAAAAAAAAAAAAAAAAAAAAAAAAAAAAAAAAAAAAAAAAAAAAAAAAAAAAAAAAAAAAAAAAAAAAAAAAAAAAAAAAAAAAAAAAAAAAAAAAAAAAAAAAAAAAAAAAAAAAAAAAAAAAAAAAAAAAAAAAAAAAAAAAAAAAAAAAAAAAAAAAAAAAAAAAAAAAAAAAAAAAAAAAAAAAAAAAAAAAAAAAAAAAAAAAAAAAAAAAAAAAAAAAAAAAAAAAAAAAAAAAAAAAAAAAAAAAAAAAAAAAAAAAAAAAAAAAAAAAAAAAAAAAAAAAAAAAAAAAAAAAAAAAAAAAAAAAAAAAAAAAAAAAAAAAAAAAAAAAAAAAAAAAAAAAAAAAAAAAAAAAAAAAAAAAAAAAAAAAAAAAAAAAAAAAAAAAAAAAAAAAAAAAAAAAAAAAAAAAAAAAAAAAAAAAAAAAAAAAAAAAAAAAAAAAAAAAAAAAAAAAAAAAAAAAAAAAAAAAAAAAAAAAAAAAAAAAAAAAAAAAAAAAAAAAAAAAAAAAAAAAAAAAAAAAAAAAAAAAAAAAAAAAAAAAAAAAAAAAAAAAAAAAAAAAAAAAAAAAAAAAAAAAAAAAAAAAAAAAAAAAAAAAAAAAAAAAAAAAAAAAAAAAAAAAAAAAAAAAAAAAAAAAAAAAAAAAAAAAAAAAAAAAAAAAAAAAAAAAAAAAAAAAAAAAAAAAAAAAAAAAAAAAAAAAAAAAAAAAAAAAAAAAAAAAAAAAAAAAAAAAAAAAAAAAAAAAAAAAAAAAAAAAAAAAAAAAAAAAAAAAAAAAAAAAAAAAAAAAAAAAAAAAAAAAAAAAAAAAAAAAAAAAAAAAAAAAAAAAAAAAAAAAAAAAAAAAAAAAAAAAAAAAAAAAAAAAAAAAAAAAAAAAAAAAAAAAAAAAAAAAAAAAAAAAAAAAAAAAAAAAAAAAAAAAAAAAAAAAAAAAAAAAAAAAAAAAAAAAAAAAAAAAAAAAAAAAAAAAAAAAAAAAAAAAAAAAAAAAAAAAAAAAAAAAAAAAAAAAAAAAAAAAAAAAAAAAAAAAAAAAAAAAAAAAAAAAAAAAAAAAAAAAAAAAAAAAAAAAAAAAAAAAAAAAAAAAAAAAAAAAAAAAAAAAAAAAAAAAAAAAAAAAAAAAAAAAAAAAAAAAAAAAAAAAAAAAAAAAAAAAAAAAAAAAAAAAAAAAAAAAAAAAAAAAAAAAAAAAAAAAAAAAAAAAAAAAAAAAAAAAAAAAAAAAAAAAAAAAAAAAAAAAAAAAAAAAAAAAAAAAAAAAAAAAAAAAAAAAAAAAAAAAAAAAAAAAAAAAAAAAAAAAAAAAAAAAAAAAAAAAAAAAAAAAAAAAGAAAGAAGTAGCAACAATAGAATTAAAGATAACCAGGCTGCTAACAGTGGAGTCGTTATGGAGCTTATCATTCCTAACTTTCCAAATGTGCCACCACCAAACATACAGAATCGCTTCCAATCTTTTTCTGGTAATCAGTGAGTGACTCAGGTTATCACACCATACAAGGACACCTTCAGGCGGTTCAATTGGAATATATTTTTCCAATATATTTTCAATTGTATTTGTTTTTTATAAACGCTTTTTTCCAAAATATTTTTTTGAGAAAATATTTATTTACGCACATGATTCATGGACTTAAAATCAAGTTAACTTTACCATGAAGACTCACTCTTCTTCAACCACCAGAAAAGTTATACATCATCATATCAACTTTATAAGAACATTACATTCTTAAGAGTATATATGTTATTCTTCAAATTTGTAACTCTATCTATCCCCACTTCGTTTGATTCTTATTCTCATATCTAAATTCCTTTTGGCATATGTTACGTCTAAAACGAATTAGATTATACAAACTAGTGGTGACAAAGAAATAAGTAGCTAGAGCATATTCAGACTGAATTATAATGTAATGTGTCAATTTCACATGAACTCTGAGCATATAAGGCTGAGCCTTGAACAATTTTTGTTCTTCCTTATACAAATGATATCTACAACTTTTGTTATTGACATAGACCATAGTTACGAATACAACACATGTAAATAATGATATTCTACTTTTCTTTTTTCAACAAAACATTCAATTAGAAGATGTCAGAAATATATAATACGTATACTTTAGTCGAATAAAAATTTGACAAGTGCGGCCCTTTATATGTATGTATATTATTATGTTATGAGTATACTAGAACGGTACCCGCATGATACAGCGGTAAAATGACAGAGGTGGTAATGGGTGGTGACTATGTAATGGCGATGGCCGTGGTGGCGGTGATAAGTTGTTACGGTGCGCGGCAGTGGCGGCGATTGGTGGTGGTGACGAGAAGTAGTATAGGTTATTGGTATAATGTGGTTTTGATGAATTGTTGAAACATAAAATTCAATGTTGAAAATTGAAAATTTAAAATGTGCTTTGCTTTATAATATGTAGAATGGTATTCGCGCGATGCAGCAGTGTAATGGCGGTGGCGATGTGGCGGTGATGGTGGTGGTGGCGTGCGGCGGTGGTGGAGGTGGCGGCGGTTGTGGCGATGTAATGGCGGCGGCGTGACAGGTGATGGTGGCGCGCGGCGGTGGTGCAGCGGCGATTGGTGGTGGTGGCGAGTAATTTAAGTTATTGATGTAATGTGTTTTGATGAATTGTTTAATGTTGAATGTTAAAAGTTGAAAATGTTACAGTATTTGCTTTATAATATAGTATAGATATAGATATATTCATTAAGGAAAAGGTTAATGTGAGAATCATTTAAATTGGAAGAACCCAAATTATAACTTGATGTTCATATACGAACATTATATGTGAACATACATGTGAACAAATCAAATTATATTTAACTTTATCTATGTTCGTATGTGAATAGTCTCACATGAACCTACCCTCATTACTAAATAACAACCCAAATCCAGTAGTTACTAAAATATAATTTGAAATAATCGCACCCGATGGCAAAAGCAGAATAGAACACCTTGTTATCGTGATATTAAGTGATAATCTAGTTTATGGTGTTCCGTTAATCCGATTTTAATAACTAGTTTCTGGTGTTCCGTTAATCCATTTTTAACTTTAGCCCTTGATTTTTTTTGTTTTTTTATTTGAAAGTATCTGAGGTTTAACATAAGTAAATCTTTACCCGGTCCGCACTAGAAGCTTTCTCGCCAAATAGATCCTCAATTTAAATCTCTAGATAAGGTACCCCTATCGCTCAGAGATCTAGAGAGAAAATTCACCCACGCCTATTATAGGTGAAAATTAAATACCTATGGTTACTCTTAAATATGTTTAGGACAAAACTAGAACCTAAAAACTCTTGAGAAGAAACATACATACTTATCACCCGAACATTTGATGATAATTATTAATTAACAAAATATCATATGTCGGGGTTCATTAAACAGTAATTATATTGTCTTTCAGTGACTTCTCCGAATTTAAAGTTCAATATATGTACCAGAGTATAGCAAATGAGCTATCCGCCCCAATATTTTGGTTACTTTGATTGTTGTCCTAAGCTTATTCAAATTTTACTATAAGGTCCGTGACTTATTGAAGGTTTTTAAGTTATTTCATAGTTTTTTCATAAAAATGAAAAAAAAAATTAATTAAACGATTTTATAAATTTTCGACTTATATAAAAAAAATGTCTGGTAACATTGTGCAGGCAAATCATTCCTTGTTTAATCTTATAGATGAATTTAACTTTGATCAACAAAAATAATCGATTTAGATAATATTGTTTGTAATTGCGATATTTATTCCGACCCGATACAAGTTACTATCAAAGTCTAGGAGTGAACTCCAATATGTGGGAAAAAGTAGTGGTTGATGGTTCACCAAAATAATGAGTGGTTTGTTGTTGCTTTGGTGTATACATCTCTATCTCTATCTCTACTATCTCTATCTCTATCTCTACTACATTATATCTTTATCTCTATCTCTATCTCTATCTCTATCTCTATCTCTATCTCTATCTCTATCTCTATCTCTATCTCTATCTCTATCTCTATCTCTATCTCTATCTCTATCTCTATCTCTATCTCTATCTCTATCTCTATCTCTATCTCTATCTCTATCTCTATCTCTATCTCTATCTCTATCTCTATCTCTATCTCTATCTCTATCTCTATCTCTATCTCTATCTCTATCTCTATCTCTATCTCTATCTCTATCTCTATCTCTATCTCTATCTCTATCTCTATCTCTATCTCTATCTCTATCTCTATCTCTATCTCTATCTCTATCTCTATCTCTATCTCTATCTCTATCTCTATCTCTATCTCTATCTCTATCTCTATCTCTATCTCTATCTCTATCTCTATCTCTATCTCTATCTCTATCTCTATCTCTATCTCTATCTCTATCTCTATCTCTATCTCTATCTCTATCTCTATCTCTATCTCTATCTCTATCTCTATCTCTATCTCTATCTCTATCTCTATCTCTATCTCTATCTCTATCTCTATCTCTATCTCTATCTCTATCTCTATCTCTATCTCTATCTCTATCTCTATCTCTATCTCTATCTCTATCTCTATCTCTCTCTCTCTCTCTATCTCTATCTCTATCTCTATCTCTATCTCTATCTCTATCTCTATCTCTATCTCTATCTCTATCTCTATCTCTATCTCTATCTCTATCTCTATCTCTATCTCTATCTCTATCTCTATCTCTATCTCTATCTCTATCTCTATCTCTATCTCTATCTCTATCTCTATCTCTATCTCTATCTCTATCTCTATCTCTATCTCTATCTCTATCTCTATCTCTATCTTTTTCATAAAAATGAAAAGAAAAAAAAAAAAAAAAAAAAAAAAAAAAAAAAAAAAAAAAAAAAAAAAAAAAAAAAAAAAAAAAAAAAAAAAAAAAAAAAAAAAAAAAAAAAAAAAAAAAAAAAAAAAAAAAAAAAAAAAAAAAAAAAAAAAAAAAAAAAAAAAAAAAAAAAAAAAAAAAAAAAAAAAAAAAAAAAAAAAAAAAAAAAAAAAAAAAAAAAAAAAAAAAAAAAAAAAAAAAAAAAAAAAAAAAAAAAAAAAAAAAAAAAAAAAAAAAAAAAAAAAAAAAAAAAAAAAAAAAAAAAAAAAAAAAAAAAAAAAAAAAAAAAAAAAAAAAAAAAAAAAAAAAAAAAAAAAAAAAAAAAAAAAAAAAAAAAAAAAAAAAAAAAAAAAAAAAAAAAAAAAAAAAAAAAAAAAAAAAAAAAAAAAAAAAAAAAAAAAAAAAAAAAAAAAAAAAAAAAAAAAAAAAAAAAAAAAAAAAAAAAAAAAAAAAAAAAAAAAAAAAAAAAAAAAAAAAAAAAAAAAAAAAAAAAAAAAAAAAAAAAAAAAAAAAAAAAAAAAAAAAAAAAAAAAAAAAAAAAAAAAAAAAAAAAAAAAAAAAAAAAAAAAAAAAAAAAAAAAAAAAAAAAAAAAAAAAAAAAAAAAAAAAAAAAAAAAAAAAAAAAAAAAAAAAAAAAAAAAAAAAAAAAAAAAAAAAAAAAAAAAAAAAAAAAAAAAAAAAAAAAAAAAAAAAAAAAAAAAAAAAAAAAAAAAAAAAAAAAAAAAAAAAAAAAAAAAAAAAAAAAAAAAAAAAAAAAAAAAAAAAAAAAAAAAAAAAAAAAAAAAAAAAAAAAAAAAAAAAAAAAAAAAAAAAAAAAAAAAAAAAAAAAAAAAAAAAAAAAAAAAAAAAAAAAAAAAAAAAAAAAAAAAAAAAAAAAAAAAAAAAAAAAAAAAAAAAAAAAAAAAAAAAAAAAAAAAAAAAAAAAAAAAAAAAAAAAAAAAAAAAAAAAAAAAAAAAAAAAAAAAAAAAAAAAAAAAAAAAAAAAAAAAAAAAAAAAAAAAAAAAAAAAAAAAAAAAAAAAAAAAAAAAAAAAAAAGAAAAAAAAAAAAAAAAAAAAAAAAAAAAAAAAAAAAAAAAAAAAAAAAAAAAAAAAAAAAAAAAAAATCGAGCTTCAAATAAATTTATTGTAATAAATTTATTGTATGTATGTAACTTTCAAAATCTACCATTTCATGAATACGATCATTCAAAATCGTCTAAACGGATGACGTGGTTACCTGGTACAGATGTGGCAACCTATGTGGACACCACATATATAATCGGATGCATAAAATACGTAATTTTTAAGAGTTGTATACACACAATAAACATGTTTAAAGTCTGTACATATATATGTTGATCTCATTCTTCTACATATAGACTTATGAAAATTAGGCATACATATACCATTAAAACATTGGACCACATCAATGATGATGATTGATGTATAATCATGTGGATTATATTCAAGCATTAAAAATGGGTCATTTAGATCACCAACAATTAAAAGACAGGCCTAGTCGTATATGTTGAAGTGACATTCGATAACCATATAAGAGTATTGAAAATATCTAATACATAATGCCTATAACTCGTTTAGCAAACATTATCACCCATTTGGGAAAGGTTTAGTTATTTCAATTTGATGTAATAAAACATAATATGCGCGATGTTACTTTGGGTTTACGCAGGAGTACTACGAGAGAGGCATATGGGACCATTTGTTTCGTATTTACGTATTATCGTATACTTCTACATATGTAATTTTGTGTGTGAATTTAATGATGAATTGTCATCATATTAAGTGTATTATCATGTAAAAAAATACTAGACTAATGAATTTTGATCCTGCAAGTATTTGAATTCAACAAGTGAGTGATTGCAAAACAATGAAAACTATAGTCTTTCACTCTTTTGTAATACTTATTTAGAACTTGTAAGTAATTACTGAATTACTCTATTATTTTGAAACATACTAAATGGAAAAGTACACAATAACTTCGAGATAGAAAGAGTATTAGTTATTTATCATATATAGTTTTAGACTGTCCTCAGTATAGTATGATTTGAAGTTGAATTACATCATAAACTTAACTGTTTTTTATTTATAATGTGAAAATTCTAACACGTTTTGACAATTATGTTTAAACTATAATAAAATTATTCACTAAATTAAAAAAAAAATGTTAATGTAAAAAACAAGAAATCATAAGCATCACTTGTTTTTCCTATAACATAATCAAGCCAAGTTAAATTATACTGAGTAATTAATTTTTAATTTTA
>CM067171.1:59919745-60027245 GCA_034093135.1 Erigeron breviscapus | reverse complement strand
GGAGATTACATGGTTTGGTTGTAGCCTATTGACCTCGTCAACTACGTAACTTGTTTGAGCAGAATGCTGGACGCTTTGCGATTATGTGTTGTTTAAAACGATTTAACAGCAATTCAAGGGCATAAAACAACCAACCTTGTATAATGTTTACTATGCTTAACCATGTTTACTAAGATGAGTCAATATGCATAGATCTGGACTTTCATGTCTATGGCGTGTGTGAAACCGTTCCCTGTCACTGGATTGTCTTGCTTCAGATCGTTTCCCTGTCACTAGATCGTCTTGCATCAGATCGGTGATCACGACTCCTAGATGTTCTCTTATGTCTATGAGAATCTCTACTCTTTTTGGAGTTGTCTTCCCTCTCATCATATTGACGGTCATGGCTGTAGGGCCTTTCACGTTCATCATGATAACTTCTACTGTGCTTGTGGCTCTTCCTGGAACCATCTATGGTAATCACTTTCCTCATGTAGGCGATCCCTGCTGCTTGATCTTGTGTTATGTCGGGTGTTTCTATCTTCCCTGTACGCATGTTTTTTCCTTCGGGGCGGCGATGGAATCTACATCAATTATAGGAAGTAATGTTGATAGTAAACACAATACTGCTTTAAGAAAAATAACAAGTTGCTGATTAAGGAATACATGTCTATGGCCACAAAACAAGATGAACTTCTCAGCAAAACCAATGCAGTACCACTAGGCAAAGTTGGGAAATTTTGTTAAACATGAAAATTTGGGGTGACTAAGAGCCTTCTTATTATATGGGTTGACTAAGAGCCTTCTATGTGAAAAATTGGAAACTTTAGGCAAGCAAAAACAACATAACTGAAGTAGAAAGCGTATCCTTCTCATGGTTGCAAGAAAGAGAAAAACATACCTCAAATCGTGACATGTAGTTTCCTTCAAGGGGAGGCGGGATCCCAAGCCATTTCAAATCATCCAATGGAATTCGACGCCTTAATCAAGTAAAAGGAAAAGACAAGTTGGTTTCATCTCTACATGTAAAATTATCTAGCAGATGTTAAGAATTCGTACAATGGGGCACGAAAAGGTCTTTCACGTCCTCCAAAACGAAGCTGGCCAGATTCTTTTTTACCTCCAAGACCCCCTCCTGAAAAATTAACATAACCTCAAACTATTGTCGCGTACACCAAAAAAGAGTATTCAACAAGCAAAAATCCAACTGACCTAATCTTCTTGGAATCCACCCTGGCATTAGTTGTTGGCGGTTGTAATCAACTATAACTTCAGAATCATCGATAAATGAATGGTGCGCTTTCTGCACACAAGAAAGAAATAGACAAGTTTTATGCATCAGCGTGTATACTCAAAGTCAAAAGCAGAAAAAAGAACAATGTTATCATTTCATCATACATTCGTACCTCATATTCCCATTGCATCTCTCTTTCACTTTCATACTCCACATAAGCATAACCTTGAGAAGCACCAGTAACTGTAAAACAGCCCACTCATTATTTTCAAGGAGATACAACTTTAGTTTAACTGTTTAAGGCTACAAATCCTTTTTATATAATAAGGCTACAGCTTGTAATAAACTTTTAAAAAAATGACATTCACCCGAGGATCAGGGGATACTAATTTTGCAATTATGAAAGTTCAAAAAAATTTAATTTAGTCAATAATACGATCTAACAATGAACGTCTAGGTTTGGATTGTCAAAACACTGTAGCAATATGCATTACCTATATGCCGGACCAATCGCAAGTTCTTCACTGTTCCATATTTGCTCATAGCCTATAAAACAATTCAAGAAACAGCAGATGTTCAATGCCTTGAAGATGTGGTATAGCTACCTTCAAGTTTTCGTATCAAATATACTTAGTGTGGGTAAACAACAAACATAAATACATTACTCATAACCTCGAAATATTATACCTTATGTTTCAAATTATGCTTGAAATTGTAAGCTTTTCCATAATTGCAGCACGGAGATGATAACTAAAATTGCAGTCTGCAGAGTGCAGTGAACCAGCCGTGCATAAAACTAATTAATTATCGCAACACCAACATACATACAGATTGTACAACGAGTATACATTCTACACTCAGCTGTAGAATTAGTAATTACAATGTTCTTAAAATGTTAATAACTCATCTGAATATTATGCAACTTCCACAGTTATTGGTACTTCAATTTCTTCACAAGAGTTAATATCTGAACTTTCTTCTTCATCTGCTTCCAAATCATGAGTATTAGGAACATACCCGAACAGCTTCATAACACTACTAAGAGTTCTCAACATGATATAGATTTCTTTCTTTTTAGCTTGTCGTTTATCTTTTACCAAAAACACATGAACTTTACCCTGAACTTCAATCCAACTACAACCTGGTTGTTTAACAACATTTCGTTGCTTCATAAGCTTTCTAATTCGTTTAACGTCTCCCCAATTTCCAATTTCAGCATACATGTTTGAAAGCAAAACGTATGGACCGGAGTTATTACCATCAATTTCTATCAGCTTTTCCGCCACATACTCCCCTAGCTCAATGTTACCGTGAAGTTTACAACCACCAAGCAATGACGCCCATACAACAGCATCGGGTTGCATCGGCATTGTGTCGATTAAATCCTTGGCTTCATCAAGACAACCAGCTCGACCAAGTATATCCACAATACAGGCGTAATGATCAGGCGTTGGTTGTATTCCATAATCTTTACTCATTGAGTAGAAATAATGACGGCCCTCATCAACTAAACCAGCATGGCTACAAGCAGAAAGCAGTCCAATCATTGTAATATGATCTGGTTTTTCCCCAGCTGCCACCATTTCCTTAAACAATTCAAGAGTTTCGGCCCCATAACCATTTTGAGCAAATCCCACTATGATTGCATTCCATGATACCCAATCTCTATGAACCATATTTCTAAACACTTGCTTTCCATCTTCAACGGATCCACATTTGACATACATATCTATAAGAGAGTTTCCAACAAAAACATCATTTTCCGGTCCAGTTTCAAATCTAAATCCATGTTTTAAGACATGGGTGTGAGCCTGCTGTCCTAATCTCAAATCAGCAAGGTTTGCACACGCACTAAGAAGATTCCCAAAAGTGTAATGTGTTGGAAAGACATTGTCTTGTTTTAGTTTCCGAAAAAGTCCTAACGCAGTTTCATTATCTCCATTTTGTGTGTAGCCGGCTATCAACGCATTCCATGATACTATATTCCTATCTGGCATATTAACAAATATTGAACGTGCGGTGTCAACATTATCAGACTTTGCATAACCACTAATGATTGAAGTTTCCGTTATGATATTCCTAACAGGCATCGCATCAAAAATCCGTCTTGCTTCAACTATTCTACCGCATTTCGCATACATATCAACCAACGTGTTGCATATGACCATATCATTCCTCAGCTTATTAAACTTGATAACTCTGTTATGAATTTCCCGTCCCAAATTCAACTTACACAAGCTAGCACAAGCACTTATCACGCTAGCTAGAGTGACCTCATCCGGTTCAATCCCAAACTCCATCATCTTTTTAAAAACATCAAGAGCCTCATCAGCCGGACCATTTTGTTCATAACACGTAATCAAACTATTCCAAGAAACCACATTACGCCGACCCATCCCATCAAAAACCTTTTGAGCACAATCCACATTTCCACATTTCGAATACATATCTATAAGTGCACTACCCATATAAACATCTCCTTCATACGGAGACTTGACAACCGAACCATGAATCTGAACACCCATCTTCATATCCCTCAAACCCGCACAAGAACTTAGCGCGCTCCCATACGTATAAGTATTAAGCACAAAATCTTCCTTATGCATAGATACAAAAAACTCAATCGCCTCATCAAACCGATCACATTGAGCAAAACCTGACACCATAGAGTTCCACGAACACTGATCAGTATCAGGCATGGACAGAAACACCGATTTTGCTTCATCTAAAAGACCCCCATTTGTTAACATAGACAAAACAGCATTCCAAGAAAATATATTTCTCTCAGGCATTTCATCGAACACCTTGTATGCATTTTCGACAAAACCAGATTTTCCATACACATCAATGAGCCTGTTTAGTATGAAAGTTTCGGACCAAAATGGAGACTTGATGATGTGGGCATGTACGGATGGTGTTTGTTTTGATAATATTTTTGACTTCAGACATTGTTGTAATAAGCTTGCTAATGGGGATGAGTTGATAAGTTGGAAATAATTGTTGTTGAATAAATATTTTGCCATATATTTTTAGTAATGGGTATATAATGAACACATGTTTCTGCTCGTTTTAATCCCTTTAATTTGTGTTTCTTTTCTTTTTAATTTGTGTTCTCAATGTTCCTTTGGGATTTTTTAAATGTAGGTGAGTAGTATGCACCCGTTTAGAAGAGTTTTGAGTTTCAATACCTTTCACATTGTATGAGACAAGTTAAGATGTAGACAACCATATCCAAATCATGACGGTGTACAGAGACTCATTCTAGATTGAAAGAACATCCCGTTTTGAAAGGCACGGGGATAAAAGTCTTAACATCCCGGAGACAAAAGTATTAACTACTTATCCAATCTTGATGGTTTTCGTCTTTAAATATGTAAATAAATGTAGAGAAAAGTGAATGTATATATATGTTCTTAATTTTAGACATATTAATTTTTTATTTATCGTATAATGAATAAATGATTGACCTTCAATGTATTTTATTGATTAAAATATTAAGATATGAGAAATTTTATATTTAAATTTATCAGTCATATATTCTCAACCCTCATAAATGTAAATGTTCAATTGTGATCTACTTTTTTTTTAATAAAGTCCAACTACTTGAGTAACCCAACGGCGAAATGTGACCCTATACCTTCACGAATGCAGACAACGCTAGGTATTTCAAGCCCGCCATGAGTTTCATTACAAGAAAAATATATGAGGTCCAAGCCAAAACTGTTGATCTCATGAGTAAAAGTGTAAAACATGAATATCATCTGTAAGTCATTAGCCATTTGTAATTTACTTGGTGGAAAGGTTTGATTTACATAGTGACCTAGCCATTTGTAATCTACTTAGTGGAAAGGTTTGATTTACATAGTTTTACGATATGTGGAGTCCTAATTACTCGATCGGTAGGTGATTGGCCAATAATAAATATCAAGGAAAATGATTATATAGTAAGTTATTAATTTAGACATAGTCAAATACTATAAAACAATATTAGACTAGCTTATTTGGTTCGATTGTAAGTTATAAAGTATACTGTATACCAAATGTTAGTGATGCACTACAATCATGTATTTACAAAGTGTGGAGTCCTAATTGTCATTGACTTTCTTTATAGTGGTTTGGCTAATCATTAGCCTAAGGTAACGACTAATGGGAGTTTTCATTAACAACACATTCGAAATTATCGGGTTGAGATGATGGCATCAAATGAATGGATTATCGAAGTGATTAAACCTGGTCTCGTGAAGGAGTTTTGATGAATTTGTCCTTGAGGGGTTGTAAATTTTTGTAATCAAGACTGGAAGTAAATGGATGATATACATGATTCTCTCATGTATATTTAAAATATAAAATTGCATTTCGTAATTGTTACATGAGCAGATATTGGTAGAGATTACATGGTTAGGTTGTAGCCTATTGACCTCGTCAACTACTTAACTTGTTTGAACCGAATGCTGGAACGCTTTGCGATTAAGTGTTTTTTAAAACGAGTTAACAGCAACACATTGGCATACTATGCTCAACCATGTTTTACTAAGATGAGTCGATATACATATATCCGTACTTTCATCTTGAATACAACTTATTCATGTCTGTGGCGTTTGTGAGATCGTTCCCTGTCACTGGATCGTCTTGCTTCAGATCGTTGTTCCCTGTCACTAGATCGTCTTGCATCAGATCGGTGATCACGACTCCTAGATGTTCTCTTATGTCTATGAGAATCTCTACTCTTTTTGGAGTTGTCTTCCCTCTCATCATATTGACGGTCATGGCTGTAGGGCCTTTCACGTTCATCATGATAATTTCTACTGTGCTTGTGGCTCTTCCTGGACCCATCTTGGGTATCCACGGACTCCCTTTTCCCATGTAGTCGGTCCCTGCTGCTTGATCTTCTCCCATGTCGGGCGCTTCTATCCTCCCTGTCTGCGTGTTTTTTCCTTTGGGGCGGCGATGGAATCTACACCAATTATAGGAAGTAATTTTGACAGTAAACACAATACTGCTTTAACAAAATAATAAGTGCCGATTAAGAAAAAACATTCGTTGCCATAAACTTTGGCTTACTTGGGTCCTAAGTTAAAGATTAGGGAATATATGTCAATGACTACAAAACCAATGCAGTGCTACTAGGCAAAGTTGGGAAATTTTCCTAAACATGGACTTCTACTATTGCACTGGTAGAGTAACGGCCCAGGACACATTATGTTGAGGTGGCAAAAAAGATGGCGTGTTGGGTAACATTCAAAACAAACGAGTTTTGGGTGTGGGCCAAAACTATTCAGGTTGACCCAAAACACATTTGGTCCAAAATACTATTATTTCAATATTGATAATTTGGTATACTTTACAAGTAAAATGATTTAGCCATTTAGGAGTTAATCAAAGTACACTTTCGAGTTTCGACCTGTAACGATTAACCGTAAAACGTAGCCACAGACCCACAGTCATCATATTCATAAGCAAATGGCCAACAATAGCCACCTCTGCTCATAAGGAGAAACCTTATTATATGTTGGTTGGCTAAGAGCCTTCTCTCCGGGAATTTGGAAAGTTTAAGCAAGCAAAACAACATAACTGAAGTAGAAAGCTAAGGTCTTCTCATGGTTGCAAGAATGAGAATACATACCTCAAATCGTGACATGTAATTTCCTTCAGGGGGAGGCGGGATTCCAAGCCGTTTCAAATCATCCAATGGAATTGGACGCCTTTACCAAGTATAAAAAAGATAAAGACAAGTTAGTTTCATATTTATATGTAAAATTATACAGCAGTTGCTAAGAATTCATACAATGGAGCACGAAAAGGTCTTTCACGTCCTCCAAAACGAAGCTGGCCAGATTCTTTTTTACCTCCAAGACCCCCTCCTAAAAATTTAACATAACCTCAATAAAAATTGTCACGTACGCCAAAAAAGAGTATTCAAAGAGCAAAAATCCAACTGACCTAATCTTCTTGGAATCCACCCTGGCATTAGTTGTTGGCGGTTGTAATCAGCTATAATTTCGGAATCATCGATAAATGAATGGTGCGCTTTCTGCACACAAGAAAAAAGTAATCTTTTACGCATCAGCGTGTATACTCAAAGTCAAAAGTAGAAAAAAGAAAAGTGTTATCATTTCATCATACATTCGTACCTCATATGCCCGTTGCATCTCCCTTTCACTTTCATACTCCACAAATGCATAACCTTGAGAAGCACCAGTAACTGTCAAACAGCCCACTTATTATTATCAAGGAGATACAGCTTTAGTTTAAGACTACATATGTCCTTTTGATATAATAATGCTACAGCTTGTAATAAACTTTTAAAAAAAGACACAGAAATCAGGGCATACGAATTTTGCGATTATGAAAGTTCAAAAAAACCTAATTTAGCCAATAAAACAATCTATCAATGAACGTCTAGATTTGGATTGACAGAACACTGGAGCGATATGCATTACCTATATGCCGGACCAATCGCAAGTTCTTCACTGTTCCATATTTGCTCATAGCCTATAAAACAATTCAAGAAACAACACATATCAATGCCTTGAAGATGTGGTATAACTTCTCGCATGTAACAATAAGGGGACACAAAATGAAGTTTACGTAGTTATCTTAGAATAACAAGGTATCCGCTAGTCCACTGAATATAGATTAGCATCACCTTTTGGCGTTAGTGCTAACTGAATGTCAACTCCAGTCTCCAGATAACCAAATCAATGGTTTTTCTCATAAAAAATGACAATGTAGAGCGGCACTTTTTCATTTTGTAACTTTTACCATTGTACTTTTTTTCTCAAGTCATTAAAGATGGTTATGTCAACATAATGCCGACTTCTGGGCTCAGTAACCAAAAAAACTTACAAAAAATTGTTGGATTTATATAATAATGTCAGATTTTAAAAAATATATTAAATTCAACTATTGTTTAGAAGGTGTTTGGGAGTACGTATAACTATAAGTTATTGCATTGATCGTAAGCTAGAAATGCAGTTTGAAGTGTTTGGTTATTTCCTACTTTAGCCTTTAAACACACTTTTAAGCCAGGTAAATGTTGTTAATTATGAAAAATGTTTTTCTTTCTTTTTGGGTAACTTTTAAGCTAAGTTTAAATGCAGGTAGTAGAGTGGCGATTTTGGCGCGAATAGGTAACCGCTTTCCACCATTAACAACCTTCATTTCTCCATCAATTTTACACCATTTTTCTTCTTTCTTCTTCGATTCTCATTCTATTTCATGTCCACATAACACTATTGGAGTTTTTTCTCGAGAATTTCGGCTTAATCAAAACCCTAGAATTTGGGTTTTTTGTTCAAAATGCCTAAAAGAAGATCCTCTGGTAGAAATACCAGAACTCCAATAAATTTAGGTGATTATGTGCTGAATAATAAGAGTAATAGTATGAATAAAGCTGATTGTGATGTGAATTGTAATAATAAAGAGGATGACGTCAGCTTTTTGAAGGAGAAAATTGATTTGGAGAATAAAACTGGCAGAGAAGGAGTTCAGAAGAAGGTTTTGAGTAAGAATATGAAGGAAGGAGAGGCTGATACAGAATTAAGCAAAGTACCTGAGGAAACTCCAATTGTAAGTAATTCTGGCAGTCCTAAGTCTGAATGTAAAAGTGATAATGATGATGCTAATGCTAATTCAGTTAAGAATATGTCCATGAATGTTTCATATGCTAAGATTGTTAAAAACAGTGGTAGTGAGTTAGAGAAGAATCTGTTCTATGTTCCTACTGAGATGAATGAGAAAGGTGAGGAGGTTGTTATTTTTGAAGAGGATTTGGTTATGGAAGGGTGTGAAAAGTGGAAACTTACTGCTTGTGGTTTCTTTTTGGGATGTAATATGGCTATGAGTGAAATGAGGTATAACCTGAGAAGGATGTGGGGAAAATTTGGGTTGGGAGAGATTTTAAAAGACAATAATGACATCTGCTATTTTAAATTCAAAAATAGAGAAGGAATGAATTATGTGATTGAGCAGAGCCCATGGATGGTGAATGGTAAGCCATTAATTGTTCAAGAATGGAATCCTGAAGTGAACATTGAGAAAACTGAGCCTAACAAGTTGCCAATTTGGGTTAAACTAAGCAATGTTCCTTTGGAAGCATGGAGTTTGAGGGGAATTAGTACTCTGGCTAGTAGACTTGGAAAACCTCTTATGATGGATAGTATGACAGCTTCTATGTGCCATTCTGGGACTGGAAGAGCTGGATTTGCTAGAGTATTAATAGAGATTGAGGCAGGTAAGGGAGTGTTGGACAAAATTGAGGTGGTATATAAGGATGCTCTAAAGAACATTAAAAGTACCAAATTTGTTTCTGTTGAATATGCTTGGCAGCCTATTTTGTGTAAACACTGTAATGTGTTTGGACATAATGAGATCAAGTGTAATAAAATTAGTAAGAACAAGGAAACAAATGAAAATGAAAATGCCAGTTTTGGTGAGCAGGGGAGTAAACAAGATGAAGTTGGATGGAATAAAAATAAGAGAATGGGTCAAAGAGCTAGGTATGAGCAGAATACTTTTGGGGGAAAATTTAACAAGGAAAAAACCAAAACTGCTTTTAGGCAGGTGATACCCCAAAGTAATGTCTCTAATAAGGTGGAAAAGGGGAAGAATAGGTCCACTGCAAAGGGGATAAGTACAGCAAATAAGTATGATGTTTTGGATACTGAGCAAGATGAGAGTAATATGGTTGGGGAAATGGATTTTTTTGAAAAAGCTAAAGTTGAATGGTATGTTAAGAGTGGTAAGCAGCCTACTGAGGAAGAGTTAAAGGACTGGTCTGACTTGATGCAAAAATATTTCATTGAGAAGTGGCAAAACAGAAGTCAGGATAGAGAGAATAAGAATATGGAGGAGGATATTATAGATGATGGATATGATTAATTTTTTTTTTTTTTTTTTTTTTTTTTTTGGATTTTTTTGAAAAAGCTAAAGTTGAATGGTATGTTAAGAGTGGTAAGCAGCCTACTGAGGAAGAGTTAAAGGACTGGTCTGACTTGATGCAAAAATATTTCATTGAGAAGTGGCAAAACAGAAGTCAGGATAGAGAGAATAAGAATATGGAGGAGGATATTATAGATGATGGATATGATGCTGCTAAAGATTTAGTGGTTGATGAGATGAATGGAGGAGATAATCAAATCCTTAATTAGTATAAATGGAGCTCAAAATGATGTCTTGGAACATCAGAGGTATGAATACTTCTTTAAAACAGAATGAGGCCATTAAGATTATGCAGGAGGAGAAAGTACAAATATGTGCTTTTATTGAAACTCATCTTAAGATGAATACTGTTAGTAAAGTAGGAAATAAGATTTTCAGAAATTGGGAGTGGATATCTAATGTGCAACAGAGTCCTTCTAGTTGCAGAATAGTACTAGGTTGGAATTCCAACTTGGTTAAGCTAATGGTGATTGACAAAAGCAGTCTTTGTTTTGTGTTGTTGAAACTGTACCTAAGAAAGACAGATTCTTTTGCAGCATAGTGTATGCTAGTAATAGTGGTCATGAAAGAAGAGTTTTGTGGAGAGATTTGGATAAACAAAATCAGTTTGTGAATAAGCAGCCTTGGGTTATTTTAGGAGATTTTAATGTCACTATGGATGTTTCTGAGCACTCACTTGGAGGATCTTGTAGAACCCATGATATGCAAGAGTTTGCTGATCTTATTAATAAGATTGAAGTTGAAGATATTAATAGCAGTGGATTTAATTTTAATTTCACATGGACAAAATCTTTGAAGAATAGTCAATGCTCTATCCTTAAGAAGTTGGACAGAATCATGGTGAATGATGCTTTTTTAAGCAATTTTCATAGAGCTCATGGGGTTTTCTTGCCATATGCTATCTCTGACCACAGTCCTGCTGTACTCACTATTAAAGAAGGATTTCCCAAAAAGAATAATGCCTTTAGATTTTCAAATTTTAGTGCTGGGAAGGAGGAATTTTTAAGTTTGGTTAAAGAAGAGTGGGATGATGGTATTCAGGGATGTTACATGTATAAACTGGTAAAGAATTTAAAGAGACTAAAGAAGCCTTTAAAGAAATTGAGTTGGAAGGATGGTAATATCTTTGAAAGAACTAAGGTGCTGAAGGAGGAATTGAGTAAAAATCAAAAAGCTATGAATGATAAACCTCATGATGAATCTGTCAGAAAAAAGGTGAGTGAGTCTTTAAATGAGTATTTGGCTGCTGCTAAGGATGAAATGCAACTTCTACAACAAAAAGTCAATATTCAATGGTTAAAAGAAGGGGACAAGAACACTGCCTTTTTTCATAGCATGTTGAGGTCTAGGAGAAATAGAAATAGAGTATTATTAAAGATGAGGATGGAAACACTCATGAAGGGGAAGAGGTGGCTAAACAATTTCTGAGGCATTTTGAAAACTTTCTGGGGAAGGTTGATCATGTTGAGCATGTGGTGGATGGGCTATTCAGAAATACTCTTAGTAATGAAGATGCAATTGATATGATTAGACCTGTGACTAATGAGGAGATTAAGGATGTTATTTTTAGCATGGATAGTAATAAAGCTCCTGGGCCAGATGGTTTCACTGCTGGTTTCTTTAAGAAAGCTTGGGAATTTGTGGGCTCTAAAGTATGTTTGGCTCGTAAACTACTTGGGGAGGTCAATGCAACTCTTATTGCTTTGATTCCAAAGGTCAGCACTCCCAGTAAAGTGTCTGAATTCAGACCTATAGCATGCTGCAATGTTATATATAAGTGTATAAGTAAAATTCTAACCAATAGAATTCAAAATGGGTTGGCAAAAATTGTGCACATTAACCAGAGTGCCTTTGTTCCTGGAAGACATATTCAGGATAATATTTTGATTGCCCAAGAACTCCTAAGGGGATATAATAGGAAGAATGGACCCAAAAGGTGTGTTATGCAAATTGATATTCAAAAAGCATATGACACTGTGAGTTGGGAATTCTTGGAAGACATATTCAGGATAATATTTTGATTGCCCAAGAACTCCTAAGGGGATATAATAGGAAGAATGGACCCAAAAGGTGTGTTATGCAAATTGATATTCAAAAAGCATATGACACTGTGAGTTGGGAATTCTTGGAAGTCATATTGCAGAATTTTGGGTTTCATGGGGATATGATAAGATGGATCATGACATGTGTTAGCTCTACAAAGTTCTCTATTTGCTTAAATTACTTTAAAGGTGGCAGGGGGCTTAGGCAAGGTGACCCCATTTCACCATATCTTTTTACATTGGTTATGGAGGTTTTTAATCTCATAATGTCCAAGAATATACTGGAATCAAGTGAATATAGGTACCATTTTGGGTGTAAGGAGCTTAAGCTCTCTCACATGTGTTTTGCTGATGATCTTCTAGTGTTTTGCAAAGGAGATGTGGGTTCTATTAAGGTGGTTAAGAAGAGTTTGGAAGAATTTGCTCAGGTTTCTGGTCTAACTCCTAATTTAGGAAAGAGTGTCATATTTTTTGGTAGCATAAAGGAGAAAGATAAGATGGATCTGCTGCAAATTTTGCCTTTCAAATGTGGAAAGCTCCCTGTTAGATATTTAGGAGTTCCTTTGCTTGCCAAAAAGTTGGGTGTTGCAGATTGCAAAGTGCTAATTGATAAAGTCAAACAGAGAATTGACAGTTGGAAGAACAAGATGCTCTCTTATGCAGGGAGAATTCAGTTGATAGCTTCTGTATTGTCATCTATGCAGCTGTATTGGGCTTCTGTATATATGCTTCCTAGTACTGTTATTAAGGATATTGAGAAACTGTTAAAAGGCTTTTTATGGAATGCTGGTGGTTCTGCTATGGGGAAAGCAAGAATTGCATGGAAAAATGTTTGCAGACCAAAGGAACAGGGTGGTTTAGGTATTAAGGATTTGAAAAAGTGGAATGAAGTCCTGCTTGTGAGGCAATTTTGGAAAATTTTGGAGAATAAGAATTCTTTATGGGCAAATTGGGTTAATGTGGTCAAACTTAAAAATGTAAGTATATGGGAGGTGGTTGATGATAAATATGATAGTTGGGGATGGAAAACAATGTTGAAAATAAGAGATATGGTGAAGCACAATTGTGGATACAAGATTGGTAATGGCAGAAAAATTTCTGTTTGGTATGATAAATGGTGTGCAGAAGGTCCACTATGCACTTTATGATGCAAGAATGGATGTGGATGCCAAGTTATCATCTATGATTAATGGTGGAAAATGGATATGGCCTGATGGTTGGGAGGACAGATTCAATATTTTGAAAAATATTCCAGCTCCTGCCTTGCAGATGGATATAGAGGATAAAATTGTTTGGGTTACAAGGAATAACCAACAAGTAGAGTTCTCTACTAAGCAGGCTTGGCATGATTTGAGAACTAATTGGCCAAAAGTTAGCTGGAAAGATGTCATCTGGTTCAAGCAGTTTAACACTAGACATGCTTTTATTCTCTGGATTGTTGTGCAGGGGAAACTGATGACAAAAGATAGAATTGCTAAATGGAATTACAATGAATGTATGCAGTGTGTGTTGTGTAATTCTGGAAGTGACAGTCATGAGCATTTATTCTTCAAATGCAAATTTGCAGAAGCTATCTGGACTAGTTTAAGTAATTTTAGATGGAAAATGGGAGCACAAAACTCTTTACAGGTAGTAATTCAGGAGATTGCAAGGCTTAAAGGCAACAACAATATTGGAGTTGTGGTGAACAAACTCATTCTAGCAGCAGCAGTATACTTCATATGGCAAGAGAGGAACCTTAGGATTTTTCAGAAGAAGAAAAGGAATGAGGAGGTTGTATGCAATATCATAAAGGAAAGTGTTAGGAATAAACTTCTATCCATTAGAGTAAGGAAGACAAAGAATGTGATCAGTATTGGTGCAAAATGGAAGTTGCAATGGGTCAATTCCTGTTTTGTGGCTGCCTGATGGAGATGAGAATTTGATTCTTATTAAACTTGAAGTATGCATGCGAATTGGAATAGTGAGCTGTGAAAGATGAAGCTACTTGGTCCTTTTCTAGCATACTTTGAGTTCTTTGAATATCTTGTTATGGTATCTGGTTTGTATGATAGAGTCTGTATAGGCAGTGGATGTCTAGTTTTAAGTTTTTGCTTGAGTATTTTCAGTTTGTTTGTGGCTTGATTATGTTCAAGTTACTCTGTCTTTATTGTAGATATCTTGAGTATTAATAAAATTCGCCTGTTTAAATTAAAATGTTGTTAATTTTTAACACAACGTTTATTCAAAACGCATATATAAACACTAACAGCTAAAAACGCATATATACGCACTTAAAACACTCAATTACTAAAACAAAATAACATAAACGCTCTATTAGCACTTCACACCCTAGTCCTACAATGACTAAAACGATCCAGAAACCGAACGGTATATTTCGGCTCAAAAAAAGATAAAAAAAAACATAATAAATAATAAACACAACAAATTCCAGCAACTTCATGGGAAATCATTAAAATGAAACACATTTTACTAACCTAGGTTAGCCACTCAAAATAACTCATTTCATAAACTTTAAAAGTAAAATCAATCAGAAAAAAAGAAAAAAAGAAAAAGGTAACCTTGTGAAGAGTATCTTCAGTAGTGAGTCGAGACAAGCGGCCAACAAAGAGAGTACAATATGGATCTTCACCGATTACATTCGGGTCACCAAACGGGTCATCTACATACGTTAACTAATAAATTAATTTAACTAATAATAAGTGACTTCAGTTAAATAGATATATAAATAATTAGAACAAAAAGAGGAAGATTACAGAGGCCAGCGGAAGAACATAAGAGAGCTCGGTAAACGGCGTTATCATGAGGAAGAATGTCGGTGCCGTCAATACTGCCGGCTTGAATTGGGTGATATGATTTTGCGTAAAACACCGAGTTTAATTTACTGCTATTATTCTCATCGTTTCTGCTCATCTTAATCTTAATTTGTGTTTCTTTTCTTTTCTTTTTGGTCCAGCTGCTTGTTCTCAATGTTCGTTTGGGATTTTGTGTTCGTCTTTAAATGTAGGTTACTGGTAACCATAGTTGTTTTTACGAGTTTGCCTGTGAATTTGGAATAAGTCAATGAGTGTTGTAGTTTGATTATTTATGTTTTTTAGTATGGATGGGTAAAGCATTTGTTATAGATGGCTAATAATTGTTGTAGATATATTAATTGATTTAGACCTAATCAATCAAATACAATAAAAACAACATTAGACTAGCTTATTTGGTTTTGATTTTAAGTTATAATATACCAAAAGTTACTAATGCACAGCAATCTTGTATTTATAAAGTGTGGAGTCCTAATTATCATTGACTTTCTTTATGGTGGTTTTGCTAATCATTAGCCTAAGGTAACGACTAATGGGAGTTTTCATTATCCTACAAGTGTGATAAGTTGTAAGAAATGGTTAATTGAATCAAAAGCAAAAAGTGATGATTTTCACATCATTTAGAGATCTTAAACAATCAAACCATATAGTGGTTGGATAAATGGAAATTATCAAAAAGCTATCAAGCTATCAAGTGTTTATAAAGCATAGGCTTTATAAACAATAAAATGTGTTATTTAAATAGTTACTTACCCACTCCTACAAATAGCGGAAACCAAAATCATAAAATATATATCCAAACTGACATATCTCTATTACTTTATAAAAATTATCACACAATATTTCCTAATACTTTTTAACACTCTCTCTCATAAAAATGTCTCCATGCGAAATGACTTATCTATCCTTAATGATTTAATTAATTTTCTCTCTTTTATTCAATAAATTAAACATCTCACTTAAAATACATATAATACCCTTAATGAAATAATTTACAACATAGACCCATCAACTTCTAAAATAATTGCACCACCCCTTTTACATTAATTATTTTTACAATAATAACCGCACCGCCACCACCCGTAACACCACCACCACTACCAACCACAGCCGTCACCACCACACCGCCGCCAACACCACACCGTTGCTACCACCACCGCCGCATTGCGCGGGTAAACTGCTAGTTGTAGTAAACGAATATTTGTATTAGTGTCTTATTTTTTTATTGACTAGACCAGAAAAGTGTGCAAATGAAGAGGCACGTAGAGTTGAAAATTGATCTATTTCTTCGTTTTGTCATGGTAATATTTGTTATCACAATTTTGTGCTCGAGTTAGTGCACTCTTACTTTTGTGGAGTAAATTTCAGTTGTGAAACATCTGGTTTTTTTACTATTTGCTATCACACACGGTAAGAGAATGGCAAAGTGCTTAATAGATTTTTAATAGGTTGCAAGTTTTGTCATGTATAGATGTATTATGTACATATAATAATCGACAACAATGCTTCCATTTGAAGAAAAAAAGAATAATCAATCCTACAAATAAACATAAGCAAATGTTTCCATTAAATTTGATCAACAGGAACTGTTATTGGTAATGAAACACGTTCCAGACTTTAACACTTTACGATAAATAGAATTGTGCACGATGTTGGGGAAATTCGTGAATAACGAACAGATAACCAGATACAATCAATCTTTGAAGGCACGTAATCGCTTTCAGATTGAATCAATTTGGCGGTTCACCCAAACTATTCAATCGGATACAATCAAAGATTAAGAATTTTCTGTGCGTATGTGTTTGAGAGAAAGAACCAGAAGAAGAAAGAAAAAGAATGATCAGATATCTACATACGGGTTGCATATATGGTGGCCTATAACTGCCTAAACGGCAGTTAAACAAGAGGGTTTCGAATTGCCACTTTTGGTCCCTCAAGTTCCGAAAAATAAATTTTCGGAGGGATTTTTACTATAGCAATTCAATGGAAATAAATTTTCGGAAGGCTCGACCCCAGCCAGGGGCTCTGCCCCTTGGACCCCGCTCCCAGGGGCGCTGCCCCCGGACCCCCGTACCTTAGGGGCTTCACCCCTAAGGTCATAATAAATTCAGATAAGTGTGCACTCCGCACCTCCAAGCCTATATGATGTATTATTATGACGTTATCGATCAAACAAATTAATCCAATTACACTAAAATATACAACAATCCTCCCCTATTTTAGTGTAATCCATGATTAACTATAAACCATCTCAAACATTCAAACTTTTGCATAAATGAAATGTCGTAACGATTGAATTTCACATTAGTACATTACACATTCCGAATATTCGAATTTCAGGGTGTCGTAACGATTGAACCCTGGGAACTCTATTGAATACACGAAGATAATGTACACAAAAGTTTACACACATAGTAGTTCTATCTTGATATATGTTTTACTAGCCTATGTCCCTATCCTTCATAAGCATGTCAAAGCCAAGTCCCAGCTTCTTGAAGCGGCTAAACTTCATGCTCACATAGGTAGCTCCTTTAATCTTGCACCTGCATATGCAATTTGTCAAAAGAGCTATTAAGAATATAAACATTCAACCTCCTTATCTTGCAGGTCCGAACACATACCTTGGGATGAATCTTTAAATGTGTTCCAATCTCTAAACATTAAGCCTTCCACATTGAATTCAGCATCTAGCGTCATACTAGATGGGAATTGGGTATCTCAATGATCAGAGATTTCTGACGGACTTTAATCCCACCCCTATAGCCGACTTATTCACGAGATCTCTATTCAACCCTTTGGTTAAATGGTCGGCTAGATTGTGTTGTGTTTTCACATACACCACAGATATCACACCATCAGTGATTAACTCACGTACCATGCTGTGTCTAACACCTAAGTGTCTAGACTTCCCATTATATACTTGACTATATGCCTTAGCCAACGTGGATGCACTATCACATCTGATAGATATGGGTGATATCGGTTTAGGCCACAATGGAATTTCATATATCAAATTCCTTAGCCATTCAGCTTCTTTACCAGCTGCTGCTAATGCCACAAACTCAGATTCCATTGTCGAATTAGTGATGCAAGTTTGTTTCTTCGATGCCCAACATATGGCACCACCTCCAAGAAGGAATACCCAGCCACTTGTGGAAGAATGATCTTCCAAATTGGTAATCCAACTTGCATCTGAATAACCCTCAAGAACAGAAGGAAATCCAGTATAAGTCAAACCATAATCCTTGGTTCCTTTCAAGTATCTAAATACTCGATTAATCGCTTGCCAATGAATCAAACCAGGATTGTGAGTGTACCTACTCAGCTTTCCAACAGCAAAGGCTATATCAGGCCTAGTACTAACCATGGCATACATGAGAGATCCAATAGCCTTTGAATATTCAAGTGGATTCACTGCAACTCCCTTGTTAGGCACGAGTTTTAGAGTAGGATCCATAGGAGTACTCATTGGAGAACTATCTTGGTGATTGAATTTATCCAATATCTTCTCAATATAATGAGATTGAGAGATAGTAATTCCATGTTTTCCACGTATGATCTTTATTCCAAGAATCACATCAGCCTCCCCCATGTCTTTCATATCAAACTTTGATGACAAGAATTCCTTAGTTTTATCAACTTGATCTTGGTGAGTACCAAAAATCAACATGTCATCAACATACAAGTAAATGATCACTCCTTTACCAAAAGTGTCAAATTTGCTATAGACACACTTGTCTGCTTGGTTTAATGCAAAACCATGAGACAACACCACCTCATCAAACTTCTGATGCCATTGCTTAGGGGCTTGCTTCAGACCATAAAGAGATTTTACTAATTTACAAACCTTTTGTTCATTACCAGGCATGACAAATCATTCAGGTTGTTTCATGTAAATCTCTTCATCCAATTCACCATTTAGAAAGGCAGTCTTAACATCCATTTGGTGAATTACAAGATTATGTGTAGCAGCAAGTGCTAGCAATAATCTAATGGTGGTAATCTTAGCAACAGGAGCATAGGTGTCAAAGTAATCAATTCCAGCCTTTTGTCTAAAGCCTTGGATCACCAATCTAGCTTTATACTTGTCTATGCTTCCATCCACCTTCATCTTCCTTTTGAAGATCCATTTACTACCTAAAGGCTTACACCCAGGTGGTAAATCAGCCAATTTCCAAGTATTATTGTGCATGATAGAGTCAATCTCATCTTGGATTGCCTCTTTCCAAAATGCAGCATCCCTTGAAGCCATAGCTTCACTGTAGGTCTTAGGATCATCATCAACATTAAAGCAATATTGATATTGAAAATCAATTCCATCCCTTGATCCTTCCACCAAATACAATTGGAAATCATCCCCATAAGACTTGGGTTTTCTCGCTCTTTCACTCCTCCTAGGCTCAGGAGGTGTCTCAGTCACTTGGTCATTTCCACCAGTGTTACTAGAGCTTGCCACCGTGTCTCCAGGTCTAGGTAAAGATGTGAACCTATCCTCATTCCCAAAATCAACATCCCTTGACTCAACAATAGAGTGCACGGATACATAGTCATTAGGTTCTATGACATAGAACCTATAACAAACAGAATTTTCGGGATAACCAATGAAGATACAATCTATACCTCTTTGACCAATGTTATGAATCTTAGGGTCAGTCAGTCTCACCACTGCTCTACAGCCCCAAACTCTAAGATAACTCAGATTTGGAGTCTTTTTATGCCAAAGTTCATAAGGGGTTACTTTGTTGTTCTTATTAGGAACTCTATTCAATAAATGACAGGCTGTTAACATAGCCTCACCCCAAAAACCTTCACTAAGCCCAGAATAGCACAACATGGAATTAACCATTTCTTTTAGTGTCCTATTCTTCCTTTCAGATACACCATTTTGCTGTGGTGTATAAGGAGCCGTGGTCTGATGTACTATTCCAGTGGACTGAAAATACACTGGATCATAATACTCGCCTCCCCTATCAGTGCGAAGGGTTTTAATCTTCACACCATGATAAAGCTCTACCTCTTCTTTATAGATTTTAAATTTATCAAGAGCTTCATCTTTTGAGTGACACAAATAAACATAGCAATATCTAGTAGCATCATCAATAAAAGTAACCACATACTTTTTATTACCAAGTGATGGAGTAGAATGGAAATCACACAAGTCACTATGCACGAGTTCTAATACCTTTGTATCTCTAGTGACGTTTTTAGTGAAAGGTTGTCTAGTAATCTTAGTCAACATGCAAGTTTTACACCTTTCATTACTAACATCAAAAGAAGGTATTAGACTCATTTTCGACATGTCAACTAATCTCTTGTAATGTACATGTCCTAGTCTAGCATGCCATAATTCTGATTTGTTAAAATTATTGCTAGAAACGGTAGAAGTCATGCAAATAGAATTATCAAAAGAAGAAACATCCAAATTTAATTTAAACATTCCATTCAAATATCCAAATCCAATAAAGGTTCCATGTTTTGACAAGATATACTTGTCACTTTCAATGACCTGCTTGTATCCACAATTATTCAATACAATACCAGATACTAAGTTCTTACGAATTCCAGGTACATATAAAACATTATGTAAGAGTAAAGAGTTTCCAGAAGTAAATATTAATAGAACAGATCCTATTCCTTTAACAGGTTCAGTAGCAACATTGCCCATCTTCAATAAAGATCCATCTTCAATTGGTTTAAAGTCCTTGAACCATCGAAGATCCTTGCAAACATGACATGTTGCTCCTGAATCTGTCCACCACGAAATATCATCATCCTGCACATAAAATGCTTCAGATATTAATGATATATAATAAATCTGAACAGAATGATCACATGGTACCAAAAACGAACCTGCTTGTTTTTCTGGATCCTTGGATCCACTTGAACCAGCCTCGTTTTTGCCTTTTCCTTTACCCTTACCAGACCTGCATTCACGCTTCAAGTGTCCAGGTTTCCCACACTTCCAACAGGCCAATTTTGGTTTCTTATCAGAACCTTTATTGTTATTGCCTTGAGATTTTCGTTTCCCTTTACCAGCCTTGGAGGATTCACCCTCCTCCATCATGTTCACAGAAGAACCAGCCATGGTTTTAGTACCACCAACAGATACCTTTTCCATATCACGTATGGATTGTTCAATTTGGAAGTGACTTCCAAGTTCAACCAGACTCATTTCCTCTTTCTTATGTTTCAGATTATTCTTAAAATCTTTCCAAGAGGGGGGCAGTTTGTCAATAACACTAGAAACAGAAATAGATTCATCCATTTTCATATCGTATTGTGCAAACTGTCCTAGCATCCTTTGCAATTCATGATATTGTTCCATGACAGGCCTAGTATCTACCATCTTATAATTAATGAAATTACTAACAAGAAATTTCTTACTAGACGCATCTTCTGCCATGTATTTGGCTTCAAGGGAATCCCATAATTCTTTTGCAGACTCTACGTTTTGATAGACATCAAACAAGGAATCAGACATACCGTTAAGAATATGACCACGACAAATGTAGTCAGCGTTTTCCCACTTTGAACGAGCGCGAGTTTGTTCCAGGGTTTCATTCTCAACAGCCTCAGGGCATGGGGTACTCAGAACATACACCACTTTCAAATTCGTCAAGTAAAAGTGCATCTTTTTCTGCCAGCGACGAAAATCCTGCCCAGTAAACTTGTCCAATTTCTCAAAGGGTTTCATCATATCCTTCCCAGAATCGTTGTTCGTCATCTTCAGTAAATTGATTCAATCTTTGTTGGGGAAATTCGTGAATAACGAACAGATAACCGGATATAATCAATCTTTGAAGGCACGTAATCGCTTTCAGATTGAATCAATTTGGCGGTTCACCCAAACTATTCAATCGGATACAATCAAAGATTAAGAATTTTATGTGCTTATGTGTTTGAGAGAAAGAACCAGAAGAAGAAAGAAAAAGAATGATCAGATATCTACATACGGGTTGCATATATGGTGGCCTATAACTGCCTAAACGGCAGTTAAACAAGAGGGTTTCGAATTGCCACTTTTGGTCCCTCAAGTTCCGAAAAATAAATTTTCGGAGGGATTTTTACTATAGCAATTCAATGGAAATAAATTTGGGCTCGACCCCAGCCAGGGGCTCTGCCCCTTGGACCCCGCCAGGGGCTGCCGCCCCTTGGACCCCGCTCCCAGGGGCGCTGCCCCCGGACCCCCGTACCCCTAAGGTCATAATAAATTCAGATAAGCGTGCACTCCGCACCTCCAAGCCTATATGATGTATTATTATGACGTTATCGATCAAACAAATTAATCCAATTACACTAAAATATACAAAACTGACTAGTTGTAGTAAACGAATATTTGTATTAGTGTCTTATTTTTTTATTGACTAGACCAGAAAAGTGTGCAAATGAAGAGGCACGTAGAGTTGAAAATTGATCTATTTCTTCGTTTTGTCATGGTAATATTTGTTATCACAATTTTGTGCTCGAGTTAGTGCACTCTTACTTTTGTGGAGTAAATTTCAGTTGTGAAACATCTGGTTTTTTTACTATTTGCTATCACACACGGTAAGAGAATGGCAAAGTGCTTAATAGATTTTTAATAGGTTGCAAGTTTTGTCATGTATAGATGTATTATGTACATATAATAATCGACAACAATGCTTCCATTTGAAGAAAAAAAGAATAATCAATCCTACAAATAAACATAAGCAAATGTTTCCATTAAATTTGATCAACAGGAACTGTTATTGGTAATGAAACACGTTCCAAACTTTAACACTTTACGATAAATAGAATTGTGCACGATGTGTGATGGTGGATGTATTTCTACGGCTAAAATTAAGATTACAAAGCTCAAATTAAATTATCAACTAAAAGGTGAAGGATAACTCTCTCTCATTTTGTAAAAGTTTACATCTTTTTATAAACTTTTTGTATTGTATATAATGTGGAAGGAGTAAGAGAAGAGTAGAACTTAGTTCTAAAAAAAATTAAAAAATTTGGGACAATGTCATAATGAGAATTTATATCTATAATACTATATAAAAATTATACCTCATGTTGAAAGTTTAGAAAAAATGAGACATGCGAATTGACCAAACTACCCTTAATGAATTAAATTACCACAAACCCTTAATATTAAATTACACCATTAGTCCCTTATATTATAAAATATCTCTACTACCCCTTTTAAATCAAACACCTCTACATCAATTACCTACACCATTTGACGTTGCCACCACCATCACCATCCGTCGCCGCCATCACACCGCCGTCATCGCCGCTGCATTGCGCGGGTACCATGCTCGTTTATAATAATGATAATAGTAACAATAATTATGATAATTAGTCGACCATTATCACCCTTTTGATCTTTAACAATTTTACAGGTTAATTCTTTTATATTGTGGAACATATCTACAGCGAAATAGAGACCCGAAAAGTTATGTATTTTCACACACACAATAAATGGCGTAGGACACAAGACATCACACACATGATATATCTCTTGTATTAAACGGATAGTGAAGTGATCAAGTGAGAACCAAAACAAGAGGGAGAACCGTGAGAACCAATAAAAAATCATGTCTAAGGGCGTATTCCTTAGAGTTAAGGGCTACGCCCGTAACGTATCTAACCGCTACCATCTCTTGGATCGCCGCCCATCAAATCCATATCATTCTCATATGCGTCCGGTGACAACCACTTTAGATCGGATAAGGGCAACGCTCGTAAAGTATCCATACGTTTTCAACACGAACCCATATAATTTTTTAAATTTTTTTAATTTTTTTTGGAATGGGTATTTATTAAAAAAAAAATTAAAAAAACCACACCAGAAAAAGAAAAGGGGAGGAAAAAGTTCGTACCCTTACTTTGGTTCTCATATTAACCCTACTCTAAACGAATATATCCATATTTAGAAACAGAAGGGGATTCTGGTATATCTAAAGTTTACAATGATAGCACTATTATGAGGTCTTGTTTGATTAATTATAGAAATTTCATTTTAAAACGTTGTGAATGATTTAACAACCAAAAAAAGGTCATATTTATTTTAGGAAAAAAGAATAAGATGTAAAATGATTTTTTTTTACAAAAAGTTGTAAAAATATTTACCGCACTTCTTTAAAAAGCTTTAACTTTCGCGGTAAATACAATCATAAGAGCTTTTTACATAGATCGTCTCTGTGGTTATACCAAAAAATCACTGTCTTATTTCATCATGCATTAATCATTATACACTCATTCTCTTTCTTTATTTATTTAAGTTTATCATATGTCCAAAATGCCCAACTCATCTAGGCTCTTGCATCACTGCCATTTAGGAAGAAGACGAGTGGATACCAAAAGAACTAAAAGTCCATTTTCGACTGATGACACCAGAGGATCGAACCAGTATCATCTCTCAATTGTATATTATTTTCAAACCATAGTAACCCAAATATAGTATCAGTTTAACAGACCAGTTTGAGACCGAACCTGTTCTGAATCAGAGGCAGACTTGTCATCTGTCTGGTTACCGGTTCCATTATTAATATCCTGGATCGACACCTAGTAAGAAGATGTTTGTACTTCTTCAACATCCAGTTCAGTTAAGAAAGATATCCGAATGTTCAAATATTTCAGCTGATTCAAAATGTAATGTGAATAAACTTGTACAGCACAACAAAATAAAACTCAATGAAATGCTAATTGTTGACTTGATCTGAACCCAAAAATGGGGCATTTTTCACGAAAGTGGAAAGGAAAAATGAAATAGAGTGAGTGTTATCTATATATGAATAGAGTGAGGTCCAAACCAGAATCTACATACAAACCCACACCTGATTTTAAGAGATGCCTAGACCTCGGCCACAGGTGCAGGAGTGGCTGCCTTCAGGAGTGGTTGAAGCGCTTTAACCACAATGCTCATATTTGGCCTAAATTCAGACTCGTACTGTACACACAATGCTGCCACTGCTGCAAGCTGCATTAAAATCACGGGTGATGGTTTATTAGATTTCTTCCATCATCTATGTGTGTGTGTGCAGATGTTAGAGGTTGGGAAGAAGCCCCGGGTCTGAAAATTGGACTGGATCAGACCCAACAAGGAACGGAAGTAGCTGGGCCTAATGGACTGGTTAGGCTCGGCCAGATGTAGACCAGTGGCGGACTCAAGACTTTAGGTTACCAGTATCAGAACCTCTTTCCTGCGATATGAAATGTATGACCATAACGATTGTGTTGAACTCTTGTATTTTTTGTGACTTGTGGCTCTCATGTTTGGAACTTTGGTCAATTTTTCAGAAACTATTGCTCAAAAGATGTTCAATATAAAAAAATAGTGAAAAGAATTCACACTTCACGGACGAAATTGACCAGTAGCATCTGTTGCGCGGAACCCTTAGTAGGTCCACTCCTGACATAGAGACACTTTATCATGGGCTGAAGCCTGATGATGACAAGATTTGGTTCTGAAACCATAGTGGGTCAAGATAAGACCTGGGACTGGTGAGGACTGGTTGATTTTAATATTGCAGTTGACTTTGATGTTGCAAATTCTAGTAGAATCAAGTGTAAGAGAGAGAGGGAGGGAGACCTTTGCAACGGCTTTTGGAGGATACTCTCCGTTAAGTTTTGGATCTACACATTGTTTAACTTTGTCTTCACTTAGCCTTGGAGTAGCCTGTTCAAATCACAACCCACAAGAACATTTCAATACTTTCATCTTATCTTGTACGCCATATATAGAACTACAGAATATATGACTACTGATCCCAGATTCTTGATGGGGAAAAATGGGAACTCACCCAAGTGACGAGACTCTGCTGTCCACGTGGCATCGTATGATCAACAGGTTTCCGACCTGTTAAAAGCTCAAGTAGCACAACCCCAAAGCTATAAACATCACTTTTCTGTGTCAACTGCCCCGTCATTGCATATCTACACAAGTATCCATAAATAAAAAGATTGAAATTAACATGACTCTGTCCAATAGGTAATCAAATATAATTGAGTTAATTACAATTTTCGTCCCTCTCGTCTACCCTTACTTGCAGGTTTCATCCCTAAGTTTCATAAATTACACTTTTAGTCCAAAAAACTTTTCATTGTCAACACTTTTGGTCCAAATCATTAACGGCCGTTAAATGTGAGGTCACGTGACCTGCACATGATGGGTATTTTAGTCTTTTCATTAAAACATGGACCAAAAGCGTAAGAACTTCTTCTACGTATTTTGGAATCATCATCACCATCATCATCAATATGTCCATTCATCATCATGTAAATTTGTATCTGTATGACTATGTCTATATCCACATTTATATCAAAATCTTTTTCATTCATTTTACTAATCACAATAAAACAACTTTTCTGGATAATCTTCACCATATTTCTCCAAATACCATTTATGATTAGGAAGTGTTGTAAGAACGAGATTAATTAGCACAAGTATACAACAAAATCCAATACCAGGCCCATGACATTATTCCATCCCAACCTAACCACTCAACAACATCAAATTCAAAAGTAGATTCTTGGATTTCATCTTTTTATATGTGTTACAAACCATCCACCACTACTACCTCCCTTCACCCAACCACCACAACCACTAGTTCCTTCACCAGATTTCTACCAGACACCGCGAAAGTTGTGATGGTGACGATTCTGAATACGTAAACACATATCTCCGACGTATCTCTCATATATAACTCTGATCTATACACACACACACGCATATATATATATAGATCTGAAACAAAAAGAAAACTGGTGGGGAAAGTGAACAAAAGAGGGATTTTTTTGTGTCGGATTGGTTAATCGGAAGCTTAGATTTAAATATGTAAATAAAGTTATACAGATTTGTATCTGTTACTAATATGGAAGCTTACAGGGTATTAATTCTGGTTCTCCTTCACCTTGATGAATGATCTCCTTTTAATTCTTTTTTAATTAATAGGCTTCATCTTGATGAATGATATGGATGCATAGGTAGTTTATCCTTTAGTTATAAAAACGATATATGATTATTAATAATGAATGAACGAATGGATTTTTAATGATGGATAGCTCTTTGTGATTGGGATTTCTGCTAACAGCTCATTATATGGAATAACAAAATTATAAGGCATAGTTTATTTATTATAAAAAATTTATATACAATAGAGGGTTTTGATATATGAATATGAATTATATATAGAATAAATGAATATAAAAATATATATAGGGTTTGTAAAGTGATATGATGCTGCAAAGTAAAAAGGAGTGGTCAAATATAGAAGTTCTTACACTTTTGGTCCATGTCTTAGTGAAAAGACTAAAACACCCATCATGTGCAGGTCATATGACCCTATATTTAACTGTCATTAATGATTTGGACCAAAAGTGTTAACGAGGTAAAGTTTTTTGGACTAAAAGTGTAATTTATGAAACATAGGGATGAAACCTGCAAGTAGCGGTCGTCGACAAGGACGAAAACTGTAATTAACTCAATATAATTATATAAATATGATTAGAGGGGGATAATTTGACCCATTAACATATGAATAGGTCAATTTGAGTTGTATTTAGTCTCCATTCTCAAAAAGAGTCAAACCAAAAAGTTTAGATAAAAAAGAATGGACCAAACGCAGATGAAGCCACCCTACGTCTATTTTAATGCATACAACCTCCTGAATCATTTTTTGGGATTTAAATGATAACTGTTATCCAGTTAGATTTTATATTTTTATTTGGAAAAAGTCATTTATATAAATTATGCAAAAAGTTGTTTACATGTCAACCCAGTCCACTGTAACATTCACAAAAATATGACCGGTTTCAAGCCAACCCTTTTTGACCCATAACCCAAGCTGGCCAAAGTGCCAAATCATGCATCTTGCCACCTCTAGACATGATGGGTAGAAATCGAGATGCATTACTCTGGTGCATGATAGCCAAAAGTTCCCAGAACTCGAGTTGAATGCAGACGAGCAGCCATATCTGGTGCTTGACTCGAAAGATTAAAGTCAGCAATCTTGGCTTTCATATCTTCAAACAACAGCACATTGCTGGATCTAATATCTCGGTGTATTATCGAAGGCTGCGTTTTCTCATGTAAGTACTCGAGTCCTCTGGCTGCATCCACAGTAATCCTTACTCGTTGCATCCAATCGAGCACAGGCCCTGGTTGTGCTCCTTGCACACCCTTCCGACCTATACACGCACATAATTATCATACATATACATATATTATATAAACTTGTCACAAAAACATTAAACCAAGAAAAGTAAGAAATTTATATTTCCCGTACCATGCAAGATGTCATGTAGAGATCCCATCGTTGCAAATTCATATGCTAGGACACGAACATCTCCTTCGACACAATATCCGTGCAACTCAACAAAATTGTCATGACTCAATGAGGAGACCATGGAAACCTTGTGATATGGAAAGACAAATATCACTGGATTAGAGAGAAATATGAACTAGATGTAGCAATATCAACCCATTCATCTATGATAGGGTCGATCCAGAATATGTTTAACTGGAATTGGCTAATATAAAATGTTTGGACAAAACATCTTTTAGGTCAACCTGACAGGTTCCTAAAAGTTGCCCATCCGACCTGTCACCCTACCTGACCCGCCCACTTTGCCACCTGTAATATGAACTTTTAAGTTTGTAAAATTGTTTACTTACCTGAGTTAAAAACTCATTGCTAGATTCTTCCTCGGTAGAAACATCGAGCTTCTTGACAGCCACCGTTTTGCCATTATTCAAGTCTGCAAAGTAAACTCTTCCATATGAACCTTCACCGATCAATGCCTTTGATCCAAAGTTGTTAGTTTTTTCTTTCAGCTCATCTAATGAAATTGCGGGCACTTGAATTGTTGGCATGGGTTTTGGCACCTCGGATTTGACTACAGGAGGTACTTTCATCCCCTTCTGGTTCCCTAAAAATAGGTAAAATTCGACAATTACAAAAATAATTACATTACCTGTTGTGCCACTGTTGTAACTTTCAACTAACTGACAAAAAATAACAATAAACATTAAATTAAAAAGAGCAACGTAGAAATGAAAAAATATACCATCTGTGTAACTGGAATATTTTTTGAGTTCATTGTCATTTGACAGGTCAGGCTCCTCCACATGAAAAAAACCACAAAGCCACCTCCGCATCCTACAGGGCTTCCCCAAATACAGATCGTCTTTACCAGTTAATTTTCCAAAAGCAGTTACTATCCTTGCACATATGATATTAGCTAGAGGTAAATGTGCCTGCTTAACCATTGCACATATGATATTAGCTAGAGGTTGCAAGATGAATGGGCTGACTAATGGGTTTGGGTCAAAATGGGTACTTATGCTACATGTCAAAACGGGTTGAGTCGGGTTAGACTCACTAACTAGGTTGTTAATATCATTTCAAGAACTATATAACTCAAGCTATCTGATTTTTTTAATAAGACGATTTAGCGGGCTGAAAAAAGGTACATTTCCAGTTTGACCTGTTTCCTACTTATCTTTTATGATCTTACATGTTAAAGATTGACACAAGTGGAACCATTGATAAGTAAACGGGATTTCGCTTGATATCTTATATTAATTTCATTATAGTATAAATGCCTCAAAGTAAGAGTCTTTGATAGATGTTGGATGCTACCTATAAACCCCAGGAATTCAAGGAACAAGAAAATGATTTAATCGCAATTTGAAGCTTAGATAATCAGTTTTTCAAATCTTATATCTTCTAATCCTAACACTTGGACACTAAATAATCATTCTCACCAAGATCACCCTAATGTCTCATCTGAAAACATAAATCTTGAAAAATGAAAAAAATTCAATCTTTTTTAACTAAAAGTAAAACAAACAGTTAAAAACAATTCAATTATACAATATCAAATGGATCATTCAAGTATAACTAAAAAAAATACTATACAAATTTTCTTTGAAAGATTTACCTGCGAATTCTGTCCTGCATATACTGTCACTCACACTTTCTTGGTTTTGGGTTATTTAATGAATGAATGATTTCATAAGTATAGAGAGACAGCTGATGTTGTTGAATGTTGACTAGGTAGGAGGAGAACCTTCCTAGGCAGGCAGTTTAACATCTTGTTATAATTATTCCCCTTTTTATTTGTTTCTACTCCTCATGTTAGTTTTAAAATATTCTAAAGTACTATTTTATCCTTTCAAATACATAATAGAACGAATTGCATTTTTGGTCCCTGTGTTATCACACATTTTGCAAGTTTGATACAAAAGTGTGAAAAGTCGCGAAACTCATCCCTGTCATATCACATCTGTTGCAATTTTGGTCCAAAACTAACGTGCCGTTAGAATTCAGTCGTTAATGCCCCCATGTGCTTGTCACATGGGGGGTAGTTTCGTCCATTTATTGCTCATAGGACCATTTCTGCAAAAAAAAAAAAAATATTTTGTATAAATCTAAAAAAATTATTTTGTATAAATCTAAAAAATTATTTTTATATAAATCTAAAAAAATTATTTTGTATAAATCTAAAAAATTATTTTTATATAAATCTAAAAAAAATTATTTTGTATAAACACAATCGAAATAAACAATCTGATCTCATTCTCTTGTTCCTTTTAGGCATGGTTTGGATCGGAGTTGAAAAAGGAACAAGAGAATGAGATCAGATTGTTTATTTTGATTGTGTTTATACAAAATAATTTTTTTAGATTTATATAAAAATAATTTTTTAGATTTATACAAAATAATTTTTTAGATTTATATAAAAATAATTTTTTAGATTTATACAAAATAATTTTTTTAGATTTATATAAAAATAATTTTTTAGATTTATACAAAATAATTTTTTTTAGATTTATACAAAATAATTTTTTTTTTTGCAGAAATGGTCCTATGAGCAACAAATGGACGAAACTACCCCCCATGTGCTTATGACTGAATTCTAACGGCACGTTAGTTTTGGACCAAAATTGCAACAGATGTGATATGACAGGGATGGGTTTCGCGACTTTTCACACTTTTGTATCAAACTTGCAAAATGTGTGATAACACAGGGACCAAAAATGCAATTCGTTCTACATAATATCTACATTTTATCCATTTAATTAACTTATATTTAATAATAATGTTCCAAAAAAAATATAACTTATTATTAATATTAACTGTCAATATCAATTAAATTTTATATAAAGGTATAAAATTTATTAAAAAACGCACAATAAAGTACTCGTGCAGTAAAGTATTGTCAAAAACAATTAGGATGAGCTTGAACATATCATAAGTTTTGTTAGCAATTCCATTTCTTTTTGGAAAAAAAAATATCCAGGCCTAATTACATAGAAAAACGCACATATGCTAACTGTTAATCACGACATGATTCTACTTCATCTGCAATGTGATCATCAATGTGATCTCTATCATTATATGCGAGCGTTTGATTTTGTCATTATTTGACTACCAATATTGGTTTGATTTGATATCAACCAAAATTGGTAAGTATGTGGTCATTAAATCTGACAAGCTTATTCGATGTTGTTCCTACTTTTTTACAGGTTCAGATAGTTCAAATTGAAGCAATTATGGACCAAAGAAATGGATATCAAATTAACAAATAAGGGTGACTGATGAATACCAAGTAGATTTATCGGTATGTAAAATTTTAGTAAATCTTAATTTTGATATTGAAGTTGTACCGATAAATATATAAAGGTTATGATTAAAAATAGTTAAAAGTGAAAGTTATTTGAACTATAAAGATTGACGCTTTTAAATATTTAAGAAATAAATCCGGCTATCGTGGCTAAATGTGATATAAAAGTATGAAATTTTGGATATCAAATAGGATCAAATAGGTACTAATATACGGGGTTGCATATAAGAGAAAATGTGGATAAATATGTTTATTATAAGTTGTTACTAGATTTTAGACCCGTGTCAAATACACGGGTTTTACAACATTATCAATATAAGAATTAGTATATAGAAGAAAAAAAAAAATATTATACGTTAAATGTAAATATATACTTAAAAAGAAATTGAGATATCAAATGTTAATACTAAATGCTAAAACATATCAAGACTGGAAGGTGTAACAAAGTTTCTTATATACAAATTCTTCCAAAAATAAGCAATATCTTTAACTTTCATTACAATTAATAATATAAAATATTAATATAAATATTAATTCGTGTTAATCCAAAGAGAATTGATACGTACCATAAAACTTGATATATTTACCATATATAGAATTATTAAAGCATACTGTACATGTCAGTAAAATATGTTTGTGGTAAATAAATCAAGAGTTATGATACGAATATCACCTCCTTAATCCAAATGTTGTAACCTCATTAATTTGATGGTTTACATATAAAAATATTAAATGGTTATTATTATATCCAATTATATATTTAAGTATTAAAAGTATTAAACATTCGCAGGTGTTCTGTTTCTTTAATGTTGCTAAGAGAAAATAAACAAACCAATTTTTTTGGTTTCTTTTGACTTCGACAGAAGCAGAGCTGAATATTATGGCTTTGAGTTTTTTTCAATGCGGCTTAGAATAAAAAAAAACAATGTTTATATATACATTTACGTTGATTATGGATATGTTTACTTATATTTTAATTTCATTTTTGAGAAAAAAATACATAATAATTTTTGTGTTATCTTTGTTTATTTTTTATTATAAATTATTACATAAGCAAATTTTAATTTCATGAAATTGAGCATTCTTATTAGTTAATAAGCTATTAAGTTAGTTGTCTTTTAGTATCTTAAGTAGATTTTAGACCCGTATCCAACGCTGGATACGGGGCTTACGGTATTATCAATATTAGATCTTCATACATTTAAGTCATAAAAGCTTATAATTCTGAAGATATACGGTTCCAAGTGTTATACTTTGCAAGTTGTAATACAATAATCACAGGTTTGTCACTGTCATTATTAGCTGAGACATATTGATGAAATTGTTTGTCGTAGTCATTCCACAAATGTAAAAAATGTAAGTAAAAACAAATTCAAAAGAATATACTTCTAGAACAGTGAACACATATATTGTATTTCATCTTTTGAAATAATTTTTAGTAGACATTAATTAAATGATTAAAAATTAAAAAAAAAAAAAAAAAAAAAAAAAAAAAAAAAAAAAAAAAAAAAAAAAAAAAAAAAAAAAAAAAAAAAAAAAAAAAAAAAAAAAAAAAAAAAAAAAAAAAAAAAAAAAAAAAAAAAAAAAAAAAAAAAAAAAAAAAAAAAAAAAAAAAAAAAAAAAAAAAAAAAAAAAAAAAAAAAAAAAAAAAAAAAAAAAAAAAAAAAAAAAAAAAAAAAAAAAAAAAAAAAAAAAAAAAAAAAAAAAAAAAAAAAAAAAAAAAAAAAAAAAAAAAAAAAAAAAAAAAAAAAAAAAAAAAAAAAAAAAAAAAAAAAAAAAAAAAAAAAAAAAAAAAAAAAAAAAAAAAAAAAAAAAAAAAAAAAAAAAAAAAAAAAAAAAAAAAAAAAAAAAAAAAAAAAAAAAAAAAAAAAAAAAAAAAAAAAAAAAAAAAAAAAAAAAAAAAAAAAAAAAAAAAAAAAAAAAAAAAAAAAAAAAAAAAAAAAAAAAAAAAAAAAAAAAAAAAAAAAAAAAAAAAAAAAAAAAAAAAAAAAAAAAAAAAAAAAAAAAAAAAAAAAAAAAAAAAAAAAAAAAAAAAAAAAAAAAAAAAAAAAAAAAAAAAAAAAAAAAAAAAAAAAAAAAAAAAAAAAAAAAAAAAAAAAAAAAAAAAAAAAAAAAAAAAAAAAAAAAAAAAAAAAAAAAAAAAAAAAAAAAAAAAAAAAAAAAAAAAAAAAAAAAAAAAAAAAAAAAAAAAAAAAAAAAAAAAAAAAAAAAAAAAAAAAAAAAAAAAAAAAAAAAAAAAAAAAAAAAAAAAAAAAAAAAAAAAAAAAAAAAAAAAAAAAAAAAAAAAAAAAAAAAAAAAAAAAAAAAAAAAAAAAAAAAAAAAAAAAAAAAAAAAAAAAAAAAAAAAAAAAAAAAAAAAAAAAAAAAAAAAAAAAAAAAAAAAAAAAAAAAAAAAAAAAAAAAAAAAAAAAAAAAAAAAAAAAAAAAAAAAAAAAAAAAAAAAAAAAAAAAAAAAAAAAAAAAAAAAAAAAAAAAAAAAAAAAAAAAAAAAAAAAAAAAAAAAAAAAAAAAAAAAAAAAAAAAAAAAAAAAAAAAAAAAAAAAAAAAAAAAAAAAAAAAAAAAAAAAAAAAAAAAAAAAAAAAAAAAAAAAAAAAAAAAAAAAAAAAAAAAAAAAAAAAAAAAAAAAAAAAAAAAAAAAAAAAAAAAAAAAAAAAAAAAAAAAAAAAAAAAAAAAAAAAAAAAAAAAAAAAAAAAAAAAAAAAAAAAAAAAAAAAAAAAAAAAAAAAAAAAAAAAAAAAAAAAAAAAAAAAAAAAAAAAAAAAAAAAAAAAAAAAAAAAAAAAAAAAAAAAAAAAAAAAAAAAAAAAAAAAAAAAAAAAAAAAAAAAAAAAAAAAAAAAAAAAAAAAAAAAAAAAAAAAAAAAAAAAAAAAAAAAAAAAAAAAAAAAAAAAAAAAAAAAAAAAAAAAAAAAAAAAAAAAAAAAAAAAAAAAAAAAAAAAAAAAAAAAAAAAAAAAAAAAAAAAAAAAAAAAAAAAAAAAAAAAAAAAAAAAAAAAAAAAAAAAAAAAAAAAAAAAAAAAAAAAAAAAAAAAAAAAAAAAAAAAAAAAAAAAAAAAAAAAAAAAAAAAAAAAAAAAAAAAAAAAAAAAAAAAAAAAAAAAAAAAAAAAAAAAAAAAAAAAAAAAAAAAAAAAAAAAAAAAAAAAAAAAAAAAAAAAAAAAAAAAAAAAAAAAAAAAAAAAAAAAAAAAAAAAAAAAAAAAAAAAAAAAAAAAAAAAAAAAAAAAAAAAAAAAAAAAAAAAAAAAAAAAAAAAAAAAAAAAAAAAAAAAAAAAAAAAAAAAAAAAAAAAAAAAAACCATCAAGCTAAACCTGAGGGAACAACCACATTAAAAGAAACAAGTGTTAGCTATAAGAATAGCTAAGTAAGATAACACTTAATTTAAAAGCATTTGTCCAATTAAAACAATCTTCATTATTAGACAAGTTCTTTAGGCACGTCACACATCACACAAATCTGCATAACAACTTCATATCAAATAGGATAATCATCCTTAATGTGCCTATCCTGCATTACTTCATTATCCACATATCTGCTTTCTACATTTCTGCTTTACTACGTTTTTTTTTTTTTTTTTTTTTTTTTTTTTTTTTTTTTTTTTTTTTTTTTTTTTTTTTTTTTTTTTTTTTTTTTTTTTTTTTTTTTTTTTTTTTTTTTTTTTTTTTTTTTTTTTTTTTTTTTTTTTTTTTTTTTTTTTTTTTTTTTTTTTTTTTTTTTTTTTTTTTTTTTTTTTTTTTTTTTTTTTTTTTTTTTTTTTTTTTTTTTTTTTTTTTTTTTTTTTTTTTTTTTTTTTTTTTTTTTTTTTTTTTTTTTTTTTTTTTTTTTTTTTTTTTTTTTTTTTTTTTTTTTTTTTTTTTTTTTTTTTTTTTTTTTTTTTTTTTTTTTTTTTTTTTTTTTTTTTTTTTTTTTTTTTTTTTTTTTTTTTTTTTTTTTTTTTTTTTTTTTTTTTTTTTTTTTTTTTTTTTTTTTTTTTTTTTTTTTTTTTTTTTTTTTTTTTTTTTTTTTTTTTTTTTTTTTTTTTTTTTTTTTTTTTTTTTTTTTTTTTTTTTTTTTTTTTTTTTTTTTTTTTTTTTTTTTTTTTTTTTTTTTTTTTTTTTTTTTTTTTTTTTTTTTTTTTTTTTTTTTTTTTTTTTTTTTTTTTTTTTTTTTTTTTTTTTTTTTTTTTTTTTTTTTTTTTTTTTTTTTTTTTTTTTTTTTTTTTTTTTTTTTTTTTTTTTTTTTTTTTTTTTTTTTTTTTTTTTTTTTTTTTTTTTTTTTTTTTTTTTTTTTTTTTTTTTTTTTTTTTTTTTTTTTTTTTTTTTTTTTTTTTTTTTTTTTTTTTTTTTTTTTTTTTTTTTTTTTTTTTTTTTTTTTTTTTTTTTTTTTTTTTTTTTTTTTTTTTTTTTTTTTTTTTTTTTTTTTTTTTTTTTTTTTTTTTTTTTTTTTTTTTTTTTTTTTTTTTTTTTTTTTTTTTTTTTTTTTTTTTTTTTTTTTTTTTTTTTTTTTTTTTTTTTTTTTTTTTTTTTTTTTTTTTTTTTTTTTTTTTTTTTTTTTTTTTTTTTTTTTTTTTTTTTTTTTTTTTTTTTTTTTTTTTTTTTTTTTTTTTTTTTTTTTTTTTTTTTTTTTTTTTTTTTTTTTTTTTTTTTTTTTTTTTTTTTTTTTTTTTTTTTTTTTTTTTTTTTTTTTTTTTTTTTTTTTTTTTTTTTTTTTTTTTTTTTTTTTTTTTTTTTTTTTTTTTTTTTTTTTTTTTTTTTTTTTTTTTTTTTTTTTTTTTTTTTTTTTTTTTTTTTTTTTTTTTTTTTTTTTTTTTTTTTTTTTTTTTTTTTTTTTTTTTTTTTTTTTTTTTTTTTTTTTTTTTTTTTTTTTTTTTTTTTTTTTTTTTTTTTTTTTTTTTTTTTTTTTTTTTTTTTTTTTTTTTTTTTTTTTTTTTTTTTTTTTTTTTTTTTTTTTTTTTTTTTTTTTTTTTTTTTTTTTTTTTTTTTTTTTTTTTTTTTTTTTTTTTTTTTTTTTTTTTTTTTTTTTTTTTTTTTTTTTTTTTTTTTTTTTTTTTTTTTTTTTTTTTTTTTTTTTTTTTTTTTTTTTTTTTTTTTTTTTTTTTTTTTTTTTTTTTTTTTTTTTTTTTTTTTTTTTTTTTTTTTTTTTTTTTTTTTTTTTTTTTTTTTTTTTTTTTTTTTTTTTTTTTTTTTTTTTTTTTTTTTTTTTTTTTTTTTTTTTTTTTTTTTTTTTTTTTTTTTTTTTTTTTTTTTTTTTTTTTTTTTTTTTTTTTTTTTTTTTTTTTTTTTTTTTTTTTTTTTTTTTTTTTTTTTTTTTTTTTTTTTACACCTATCGTACATTAACATACGAAGTATAAGTCATTTAGGACCTTAAATAGACCCTCGTACGAATTTAAGACTGGCTACGTAAAATTCCAGAATTACACCTAACGAATTTAAACTTCGTACGAACTTTATCTTCGTTCGTTCTACTTTACGAAATTGAGATAACCTCCTTACGAAGATAGACCTTATCTTCGTTTGGTTCTTACGAACTTAAGTCACACGTTACGAAGATAGGCATTTAAACGAATTTAAACAACGAACTTCATCTTCGTTCGTTCTACTTTACGAAGATAACCTCCTTACGAAGATAGACTTTATCTTCGTTGGGGCAAACGAACTTAGACTGCATAAACGAACTTGGCATCAGCAAACGACTTTAAGCATATTTTCGTCCAGAAATCAAAAACGACCAATCTTCATCAATTTTCCAGAAAACGACCCATCTAGGCTTCACCCAAAACATGATTTTGACACAATTAAACACATTTTGATCATCCGGATCGACTATAGACTCGTTTAACACCATTTTGAATGTTAATTGACCAAAACACCTTCTACGCCCTAATTACTTGCATAATCCCTTTTTAATCAGATTTGATTCATAAATATCAACCTCTAAATCTGAAAATACAATCAATACATCTATGATTACCTGCTTGACTCGATGATCGATCGATTCCAACACCAACACACACAATTGTTAGACCCAAAACTAGATTAATTGCTTTAGGATTCAAGAAAGGATTAGAGACTTTGGGTTTGAGTTATTATTTACTAATGGCTGCTCCAAAACACCCTAATTACACCCATCAAAACCTTAATCCCGTTTTTAGGTTTCGACCTATGTCAAAATCAACCCTTGAACTTCTAAACCCTTCATTATTGGTCACAAACTGCATTATTGACCATATACAACATTAGTCCTTCATTAAAAGGCACTACATAGCCTTTAAGCGACATTAAACACACTTTTATTCGTCATTAGTATTTAGGCTCTCAAACCTAACTACTTTATCTACGTTAATCACACATAGCTACATTCAAATATTAAGTAAAGACTTAACAACACCCCAAATTGACTTAACGGCATTAGTCAACCATTACATAAAAGTTCGGGATGTTACAATTACCTCCTCCTTAAAAGGATTCCGTCCTCGGAATCTCATCAGATAGGAACAACTCGGGATATTTCTCCTTCATTACTGCTTCAGTTTCCCAAGTCAAGCTTTCTCCATGATTATGCTTCCACTTTATCAAAACAAGATCTATCACTTTCCTGCGTAACTTCTTTTGCTTTCTTCCAAGTATCGCTACCGGTTCGTCTACTATTCTCTTCATTGGGTCAATACTCACGTCTTTAATAGGAATCACACTCGACTCCTCAGCTAAACATTTCCTCAAGTAGGATACATGGAAGGTGTTGTGAATTCCATCCAATTCTGGAGGTAATTCCAACTGATATGCCACATCTTTAATGCGCTTCACCACTTTAAAAGGTCCAATAAATCTTGGACTCAACTTTCCCTTCTTTCCAAATCGGATAACTCCTTTCCAAGGTGATACTTTCAGCATCACTAAATCACCCACATTAAACTCAATCGGTCTCCTTTTCTTATCTGCATATGTTTTCTGCCTTTCTCTTGCCACACGTAAGGCTTCTTTAGCTACATTAACCTTTTCAGAGGTAATTTCAATAATTTCGGGACCGGTCAACTGCTTTTCACCGGGCTCCATCCAACAACTTGGAGTCCTACATCTCCTTCCATATAACATTTCAAATGGTGGCATTCCAATACTTGCATGGTGACTATTATTATAAGCAAATTCAATCAACTTCAAGTGTTCATCCCATGCTCCACCATATTCAAGTACACACGTTCTCAACATATCCTCCAAGGTTTGAATGGTTCTCTCACTTTGCCCATCGGTTTGGGGATGATAGGCGGTACTCAAATTTATTCTACTACCCAACTCCCGTTGAAGACCCTTCCAAAAGTTTGACACAAACCTCGAGTCTCGATCCGAAACAATAGATAAGGGAACTCCATGTTTCGCTACTACTTCATCAATGTACATCTTTGCCATCTTCGTTAAAGGCACATCTTGTCGGGTAGCTAGAAAATGAGCACTCTTCGTCAATCTATCTACAATCACCCATATCATATCATTCCCTTTCGGCGTTTTAGGTAGCTTCGTTACAAAGTCCATGGTAATATGATCCCATTTCCACTCGGAATTTCTAATTGATGCAACAAACCATACGGCTTTTGATGGTCCGTCTTCACTCTTGCACACGTCAAACACTTTGCTACAAAATGAGCTACTTCACCTTTAATATCCGGCCACCAATAAATCGGCTTCAAATCTGCATACATTTTGGTGACACCGGGATGCATCGAATACCTACTTCTATGGACCTCTTCAAGGATCAACTCTCGGTTACCACCAAGCAGTGGCACCCAAATGCGACCCTTGTATGTTTTAAACCCACGACTATTAGTCTCCATCACAAGTCGTTTCTTCTTCCCAATACTCTCGTTATCAATATTATCCTTCATTAATGCCATCTCTTGTGCTTCTTTAATTCGATCTAATAGACCCGACTTGGCCTGAACTTGCATGCTCATCAACTTACAAGAAGAGCTTTGCACTTTCCTACTTAGTGCATCCGCCACTACATTGGCTTTACCCGGATGGTATTTGATTTCACAATCATAGTCTTTAAGTAATTCCATCCACCTTCTTTGTCTCACATTCATCTCCTTTTGAGTAAACATATATTGTAAACTCTTATGGTCGGTGTAAAGTGTGCATTTAGTACCATATAAGTAATGTCTCCATAATTTCAATGCAAACACAACCGCCGCTAGCTCAAGATCATGGGTAGGGTAATTCTTCTCATGAGGCTTCAACTGACGTGAAGCATAGGCAATCACTTTGTCTCTCTGCATTAAGACACAACCCAAACCCGTAATAGAAGCATCGCTATATACCACTAAATCATCAGTACCTTCAGGCAAGGCAAGGATAGGAGCTTCACACAACTTCTTTTTCAACGTTTGGAATGCATTTTCCTGCTTTTCAGTCCACTCGTACTTCACACCCTTCTTTGTTAATTCCGTCATAGGCTTGGCTATTCGAGAAAAATCCTGAATAAACCTTCTATAATACCCAGCCAAACCAAGAAAACTCTTAATCTCGGTAGGAGTCTTTGGCTGCTCCCACTTTGAAACAGCTTCAATCTTTGAAGGATCTACTTTAATACCTTCCGATGTAATAACATGACCAAGAAACTGCACTTCTCGGAGCCAAAACTCACATTTAGAAAACTTTGCGTACAACTTCTTCTCCCTCAACACCTCCAAAACTGCTTTCAAATGCTCACGGTGTTCATCCTCTGACTTAGAGTAGATCAAAATATCGTCAATAAACACAATAACAAAATGATCTAGAAAGGGGCGGCATACCCGATTCATTAAGTCCATAAACGCGGCTGGAGCATTGGTCAACCCAAATGGCATGACCAAGAAACTGCACTTCTCGGAGCCAAAACTCACATTTAGAAAACTTTGCGTACAACTTCTTCTCCCTCAACACCTCCAAAACTGCTTTCAAATGCTCACGGTGTTCATCCTCTGACTTAGAGTAGATCAAAATATCGTCAATAAACACAATAACAAAATGATCTAGAAAGGGGCGGCATACCCGATTCATTAAGTCCATAAACGCGGCTGGAGCATTGGTCAACCCAAATGGCATGACCAAAAACTCATAATGACCATATCTAGTCCGGAAAGCTGTCTTTGCTACATCTTCCTTCTTTACCTTTAACTGATGGTAACCGGACCGCAAATCAATCTTTGAAAAATACGAAGCACCATGTAGTTGATCAAAAAGATCATCAATTCTCGGGAGAGGATACTTATTCTTGACCGTTCGTTTGTTCAACTCACGGTAGTCAATACACATGCGCATTGATCCGTCCTTCTTCTTAACAAAGAGAACCGGAGCTCCCCAAGGCGAGGAACTAGGTTGTATGAACCCTTTGTCAAGTAACTCCTGAAGTTGCGTCATTAATTCCTTCATTTCTGTAGGAGCTAATCGATAAGGTGCTTTAGCAACGGGTGTAGCACCGGGAACAAGATCTATCTGAAAAGTAACTTCACGATCGGGAGGAATACCGGGTAGATCATCGGGAAACACATCGGGAAAATTGGATACTACCTCAACACTAGCGATTGAAGACTTCTCTTTTCTTGCATCAATGACATAAGCCAAGAAATGGCTCTTGTTTTTCCTTATACTTTAATAGCTTTCATCATACTAATAATCTTTATTCCTCCTCTCTTCTTGTCTCCATACACCGTTATCACTTTACCCTCGGATATAGGCAATCGAATTATCTTTTGGGAACATAAAATACTAGCTTCATTTCTAGCCAACCAATCCATACCAATCACTACATCAAAACCACCTAAGGTAGTAGGCAATAGTTGGACTGGAAAAGAACGACCTTCAATCTCAATGTCACAATCGTCATAACCCACACGTATATTATTAACCGTACCATTAGCAATTTCTACCTCTATCGAGCAATCTAAAGGGGTAGTGACTCTTCCTAGCTTAGGAGCAAATAAAGTAGACACAAACGACCTATTTGCACCCGAATCAAATAAAACAGAAGCAGGTTTTGAATTAACAAGGAAAGTACCACTTACCACCTCGTCATTGTTCTTAGCATCATCAACAGTCATCTGCAAGGCTCTCACTTTTGTTGCTGAAGTGGCTGCTTTCTTTCCGTCATTCTTCATTTGCGGGCAATCGGCAATAAGATGACCCGTTTCTTGACACTTGTAGCAACGAATCTTGTCCCTACATTCAGTTGCAAGATGTCCCGACTTCCCACACTTATGACACCTTCTTGTCTTATCGGAACATTTACCTTCATGAACATTCTTGCAAGAAGCACACCAAGACCCGTTCTTCTTTTTATCTCTGTCACCACTTGAGCTAGAATTCCCACGAAACTTCTTATTATTATTATTGTAGTTAGATGACCAATTTGACCCTCTTTTGAACCCTGCTTTCTTGTCATCAACCTTCACCACAACTCTCTCGCCTTTGAAATCATCATCCAACCTCTTTGACTCCTTTATAGCCGCTGATAAAGTCACATGTTGTCTACATAATCCACGATAACCAGCGGGAAGACCATCACAGTAGGCCTCAATTTGGTCCTCTTGCCTTCGAACCAAATGTCCAACAAACTTCAACTTCTCCATAAACGAGTGTGCATATTCAGAAATTGCACCGGGTTTAGCCACTAACGATCTAAACTCTTTTTCAATCAACCTTAACTCCCGCGTCCCTACATACTCCTCTAGAAATTTCTCCTTAAATGTTCCCCAAGGCATAGCTGCAAGTACCTCAGGAGCCATAGACACTATAGTAGCCCTCCACCAATTACGGGCATTCTTCTTCAACATCCTACTAGCACACAAAACCTTCATATCATCCGGACAATAGCAAGATGCAAAAACTACCTCAATGTCATCAATCCACTCCATAGCTCCCACTGCATTTTGGGTACCATCAAATTCCTTGGCACCACATTTCTGAAAACTTTCGTATTTGAAGTTATTAACACGGGGTGCATTAACAACTCCATGTCCTCCATTATTAACTCCATTAGCACCCACGGCTGCCATGGATGGTTCGGCACTTTGGGAGGGATTAGAGTAATTCCCCTCCGAACGCTCACCCCTTTGTTCGCTCCCAATCCTTTCTGCATTTCTCTCAGCCCTCAATTGAGCTAACTCTTCTTCATTTCTCATTAAGAGAGCTCGAATAGCTCTCAACTCTTCATGTAGTTGGGCTTGATTAGGAACCTGCTCTATAACCGGATTTGCCCTTTCTACTTCAGAGACAGTTGGTGGATCACCAAGACGGCGATTTTGTGCACGGGGTTGCCTTTGCTCTACTTCATTTCTAGCCCCGTTTCCATTAGGAGGAATACCACTACCATTTCCTCCTGCTCTCTGGTTACTAGCTCTAGTGTTTGCCATTAATTCTACAAGGCAACGACGACGGTTAGCAAGAATTAAAGAGTGACTACATATGTTAAGGCTCTACTACATATAACTACATTATCACACACAAAAACAAGCCTTAAATCACGCTCTCACTCACTCCCAAACCCGTCCTAGAGCATTCCACCTCATTAGCTAGGCATCCTACTTAAGCCTAACCTACTTCTCATCGGTCTAAGTCCAAAATCCTACGGCATAAGTCGAATTTTGGTTCACTTAAACCAATTCTCTGATACCAACTTGTAACACCCGTCGTTTAAAAATATGGGTTTTCAAAAACTTTTCACCTAACGGTGTCATATTGCGGAAGAAAGGACCTTAAAAGTCAAAACCAATAAAACATTTTGGTTTCTGCATTTAGTTGGTGTTACTTGCGACATCATAAAATAGTTCAAATGAAAACCCAACGGTTGCCCAACATAAAACAACCGTCCAAACGTCATTACATAAATTCGACATTAAGTACTGAATGTAACAAATGTCTAAACAAAGCGTCTATAGGGTAGCTAAGGCTCCTGCATTGCATCTACCCAAGCTCACACGTCTGCATCTAGATTCCATCAAGCTAAACCTGAGGGAACAACCACATTAAAAGAAACAAGTGTTAGCTATTAAAATAGCTAAGTAAGATAACACTTAATTTAAAAGCATTTGTCCAATTAAAACAATCTTCATTATTAGACAAGTTCTTTAGGCACGTCACACATCACACAAATCTGCATAACAACTTCATATCAAATAGGATAATCATCCTAAATGTGCCTATCCTGCATTACTTCATTATCCACATATCTGCTTTCTACATTTCTGCTTTACTACGTTATTAACTGCATTAAGTGTGCTCTACATTGCACCCGACTTGATGGTTCACCAAAAGGCCACCCATCGTACGTCGTTAAGGAATGGCAAGCCAATCCGAGAGTAATCCAAAATCCTGAGGGGGTCAATCCTCCGTTAATTACTCAAACTGCGTGTGACCACGTTGCTAGGAGCCACCCAAGCAACAACTGCGTTAACGTACTCATCCGGCTAAGACTTGTACGGGTTAAGCTTAACACTTTACTGCATCAAAGTTTAACGAGCTCGAACCTACGTTATTTAGTTTAGGTGACTGCATGACCTAAACATTTACTGCGTTACTGCTTTTACGTTTTGGGCCCTTAAACGTGCAAGTGACATGGCAACCTAGCAAGTCTAGTGCACTAGGTGTTCAAGCCATACAAACATGCACACAACATACATCAACTTCATTAAACTACATCAACTGCATAGCGTCATACTACATTAAGCAATACTTCATTCCTCTACCTTAGGGACTGCATTTCAGGTCTCATGGTCAACTACGTAATCCCATAATACCTCCCAAGTAACCCCATAAGCCCACATGCATTATAAGTTATCAATTGGAAGTATGTAAGTTTGAAACCTGCTTTTAGTTGATCCCCCAGCGTGACAAAGTAGTGTATCTTACCTGATAGTAGTGTACGCGCACAAACAAGTAGCTAATAATGCTTATCAGTACTTCCCGACACCTATCGCACATTAACATACAAGTATAAGTCATTTAGGACCTTAAATAGACCCTCGTACGAATTTAAGACTGGCTACGTAAAATTCCAGAATTACACCTAACGAATTTAAACTTCGTACGAACTTTATCTTCGTTCGTTCTACTTTACGAAGATAACCTCCTTACGAAGATAGACCTTATCTTCGTTTGGTTCTTACGAACTTAAGTCACACGTTACGAAGATAGGCATTTAAACGAATTTAACTTCATTTTCGTTTTGTTTCCCAGTTTACGAATTTGCCAACGAATTTGACTTAAAACGAATTTAAACAACGAACTTTATCTTCGTTCGTTCTACTTTACGAAGATAGACCTTATCTTCGTTTGGTTCTTACGAACTTAAGTCACACGTTACGAAGATAGGCATTTAAACGAATTTAAACAACGAACTTTATCTTCGTTCGTTCTACTTTACGAAGATAGACCTTATCTTCGTTTGGTTCTTACGAACTTAAGTCACACGTTACGAAGATAGGCATTTAAACGAATTTAACTTCATTTTCGTTTTGTTTCCCAGTTTACGAATTTGCCAACGAATTTGACTTAAAACGAATTTAAACAACGAACTTTATCTTCGTTCGTTCTACTTTACGAAGATAGACCTTATCTTCGTTTGGTTCTTACGAACTTAAGTCACACGTTACGAAGATAGGCATTTAAACGAATTTAAACAACGAACTTCATCTTCGTTCGTTCTACTTTACGAAGATAGACCTTATCTTCGTTTGGTTCTTACGAACTTAAGTCACACGTTACGAAGATAGGCATTTAAACGAATTTAAACAACGAACTTCATCTTCGTTGTTCTACTTTACGAAAATAACCTACTCTCTTTACGAATAGACCTTATCTTCGTTCGTTCTACTTTACGAAATAACCTCCTTACGAAGATAGACCTTATCTTCGTTCGTTCCTTACGAACTTTATCTTCGTTCGTTCTACTTTACGAAGATAACCTCCTTACGAAGATAGACCTTATCTTCGTTTGGTTCTTACGAACTTAAGTCACACGTTACGAAGATAGGCATTTAAACGAATTTAAACAACGAACTTCATCTTCGTACGAACTTTATCTTCGTTCGTTCTACTTTACGAAGATAACCTCCTTACGAAGATAGACCTTATCTTCGTTTGGTTCTTACGAACTTAAGTCACACGTTACGAAGATAGGCATTTAAACGAATTTAAACTTCGTACGAACTTTATCTTCGTTCGTTCTACTTTACGAAGATAACCTCCTTACGAAGATAGACCTTATCTTCGTTTGGTTCTTACGAACTTAAGTCACACGTTACGAAGATAGGCATTTAAACGAATTTAAACAACGAACTTCATCTTCGTTCGAAGTTTAGGCTCTCAAACCTAACTACTTTATCTACGTTAATCACACATAGCTACATTCAAATATTAAGTAAAGACTTAACAACACCCCAAATTGACTTAACGGCATTAGTCAACCATTACATAAAAGTTCGGGATGTTACATATCGGCTTCCCACTAATTTCTTGTAAATCCTACAATTTCTAATGAAAGTGATTTTTATAATAAAAAATAATAATAATAATAATAATAATAATAATAATAATAATAATAATAATAATAATAATAATAATAATAATAATAGATAATAATAATATTAATAATAATAATAATAATAATAATAATAATAATAATAATAATAATAATAATAATAATAATAATAATAATAATAATAGATAATAATAATAATAATAATAATAATAATAATAATAATAATAATAATAATAATAATAATAATAATAATAATAATAATAATAATAATAATAATAATAATAATAATAATAATAATAATAATAATAATAATAATAATAATAATAATAATAATAATAATAATAATAATAATAATAATAATAATAATAATAATAATAATAATAATAATAATAATAATAATAATAATAATAATAATAATAATAATAATAATAATAATAATAATAATAATAATAATAATAATAATAATAATAATAATAATAATAATAATAATAATAATAATAATAATAATAATAATAATAATAATAATAATAATAATAATAATAATAATAATAATAATAATAATAATAATAATAATAATAATAATAATAATAATAATAATAATAATAATAATAATAATAATAATAATAATAATAATAATAATAATAATAATAATAATAATAATAATAATAATAATAATAATAATAATAATAATAATAATAATAATAATAATAATAATAATAATAATAATAATAATAATAATAATAATAATAATAATAATAATAATAATAATAATAATAATAATAATAATAATAATAATAATAATAATAATAATAATAATAATAATAATAATAATAATAATAATAATAATAATAATAATAATAATAATAATAATAATAATAATAATAATAATAATAATAATAATAATAATAATAATAATAATAATAATAATAATAATAATAATAATAATAATAATAATAATAATAATAATAATAATAATAATAATAATAATAATAATAATAATAATAATAATAATAATAATAATAATAATAATAATAATAATAATAATAATAATAATAATAATAATAATAATAATAATAATAATAATAATAATAATAATAATAATAATAATAATAATAATAATAATAATAATAATAATAATAATAATAATAATAATAATAATAATAATAATAATAATAATAATAATAATAATAATAATAATAATAATAATAATAATAATAATAATAATAATAATAATAATAATAATAATAATAATAATAATAATAATAATAATAATAATAATAATAATAATAATAATAATAATAATAATAATAATAATAATAATAATAATAATAATAATAATAATAATAATAATAATAATAATAATAATAATAATAATAATAATAATAATAATAATAATAATAATAATAATAATAATAATAATAATAATAATAATAATAATAATAATAATAATAATAATAATAATAATAATAATAATAATAATAATAATAATAATAATAATAATAATAATAATAATAATAATAATAATAATAATAATAATAATAATAATAATAATAATAATAATAATAATAATAATAATAATAATAATAATAATAATAATAATCAATCAAACCATCAATCATCATCATAATAATAATAATAATAATAATAATAATAATAATAATAATAATAACAATTGTAACAGTTTTGTTAACAATACAGTAAAATAAACTATTATAGATTTTGTTGTGTTATTTGTTTTTCATGAAAAATTTGGGTTATATAGTTGTTATTTGTTAGATAGTATTATTTTTTTTATATATAATCATTCATAATTTGATAAGTTAAAATTATAGTTGGATGAAGATTAATTGAAAAAAATTGGTTTTTTTATTTATAGACATTACAAACTAAAATTAAATGTGTGAAAACTATATTATAAAGGGAAATGATAAACATAGCCCCAGGGGCTAAGTTTAATTTGTCAGGACATGTTTAAAAGTGTTGTACATTTCATATAACCACCTCCTGAAAATATGCATAAATATCGGAGTACAACAATATCATGCATGTCTAAACAAATTAACTATAGCCCCGGGGGCTACGTTTAACATTTCCCTATTTATAAATAGTATTTATATAGATTGGCTTTTTTTACAGTAATATTTAATAGAGATTAGACACTTATTTCGATAGTTATATTTATCTAGATGGAGTTTTTTTATATTTTATCGGCATTTAGTTTTAGTTCGAAATAACACAACTTAATTTTAATATACTCGTATTGAATTACGTCACATGTTTAATTTGAAAATTTAAAGAAATTAAGAGTTCTGATTGGTCAATTGAGGTTAAGTCAGTTGTTTTAATAGACTTTGTATAAAGATATATAAATAGTATTTATATAGATTGGCTTTTTTTACAGTAATATTTAATAGAGATTAGACACTTATTTCGATAGTTATATTTATCTAGATGGAGTTTTTTATATAAAGATTAAGGTCGGCAATTTTTCTTTAAAATAAAAAAATTACACTTCTAGTTGTATTTATCTAGAGAATTTTTAGAGAATTTTTTGGATTTTTAGATCGGCATTTAGATATTATTGCTGTATTTATCTAGACTTATAGTTGTACTTATGTATAGATTTGTTTTGTTTTTTTTATCGGCATTTAGTTTTAGTTCGAAATAACACAACTTAATTTTAATATACTCGTATTGAATTACGTCACATGTTTAATTTGAAAATTTAAAGAAATTAAGAGTTCTGATTGGTCAATTGAGGTTAGGTCAGTTGCCTTTTAGTATATATTAAGATTTCATTTTTAATTCATTGGATCAATTGAGGTTAGGTCAGTTGCCTTTTAGTATATATTAAGATTTCATTTTTAATTAATTGATCAATTGAGGTTAGGTCAGTTGCCTTTTAGTATATATTAAGATTTATTTTTAATTAAATTGATCAATTGAGGTTAGGTCAGTTGCCTTTTAGTATATATTAAGATTTATTTTTAATTAAATTGATCAATTGAGGTTAGGTCAGTTGCCTTTTAGTATATATTAAGATTTATTTTTAATTAATTGATCAATTGAGGTTAGGTCAGTTGCCTTTTAGTATATATTAAGATTTCATTTTTAATTAATTGGATCAATTGAGGTTAGGTCAGTTGCCTTTTAGTATATATTAAGATTTCATTTTTAATTAATTGATCAATTGAGGTTAGGTCAGTTGCCTTTTAGTATATATTAAGATTTATTTTTAATTAAATTGATCAATTGAGGTTAGGTCAGTTGCCTTTTAGTATATATTAAGATTTATTTTTAATTAAATTGATCAATTGAGGTTAGGTCAGTTGCCTTTTAGTATATATTAAGATTTATTTTTAATTAATTGATCAATTGAGGTTAGGTCAGTTGCCTTTTAGTATATATTAAGATTTCATTTTTAATTAATTGATCAATTGAGGTTAGGTCAGTTGCCTTTTAGTATATATTAAGATTTCATTTTTAATTCATTGATCAATTATTAGTTGATTTTCTTTTTCTTTCATTAAAAATAATAATTTTAGAGTAAGTAATGGGTTAAAAAAAAATGAAAAAAATTCACCAGTGTTCATAAACCCTAAATTTTCAAATCACCAGAAAATTTTCAAAAATAAAATAAAATGAAAAAAACCTCACTAAAGACTTATCTCAATCTACCAAAACAACATTCTTCCCAATTTCCCACTTCAATTTCCCCAATTCCAAACCCTAATTCATCAAATATTTCCCGCCAAACTTCATTTTTCAAGAAATCAATTAACACATCATCCACTGATAATTTAAAAGAACTAATTGATACCCATTTTAATTCACAAGAAGCCCACCCAAACCCACAAATTGATTCCAAAAGCGATGATAATTTAAATGAAAAATTTGGAATCTTGCAGAGTATGTTGTCAGTACAAAAGACTGAAACTTGTAAGTATACAGATGCTTATATTATATGTAATGCTATTAGAGACAGTAAAGATGTATTTAGGGATGAAACCCAGAAATTTTTAAGTAAATTTAGGGGGAAACTTAGTGAATCTTTGGTTGTTGATGTGTTGAAGTTGCTTAAAAATGGCAAATTAGCCGTAAAGTTTTTTATATGGGCAGGTAGGCAAATTGGGTATAGTCATACTTTAGTTGTGTATGAAACTTTGTTGGATGTAATGAGGTGTGATAATAGTGATGGGATCCCAGATCATTTGATTCGGGAAATTAAAGATGATGACGATAAAGAAGTACTTGGAAAATTGGTTAATGTTTTGATACGGAAGTGTTGTAAAAACGGGTCGTGGAATGTAGCACTTGAGGAGCTTGGTAGGCTTAAAGAGTTTGGATACAAAGGTTCACGAGTGACTTATAATGCTTTGGTTCAAGTGTTTCTTGAAGCAGGTAAGCTGGATTCAGCGGATCTTATTTACCGGGAGATGGGTGATTTGGGATATAAAATGGATGCACATACGTTGGGTTCTTTCGCGTATTCTTTGTGTAAAATCGGGAAATGGAGGGAGGCGCTTGATATGGTGGATAAGGAAAAGTTTGTTCCGGATACTAAGTTGTATACGAGGATGATCGGTGGGTTGTGTGAAGGTTCGTTTTTTGAAGAAGCGATGGAGTTTTTGAACCGGATGAGGTGTGATTCTTGTGTTCCTAATGTAGTTACTTATAGGACTTTGCTTTGTGGGTGTTTAAATAAAGGAAAGTTGGGTAGATGTAAGAGAATTCTTAGTATGATGATTGTAGAAGGTTGTTACCCGAGTCCTAAAATATATAATTCTCTTGTTCATGCTTACTGTAAATCAGGAGATATTGCATATGCATATAAGTTGGTTAAAGACCCTGAAAGATATGGTGTTCAACCTGGTTATGTAATATATAACATATTTATTGGTGGGATTTGTGTAACTGAGCAGCCCGGTCCAGAAAAGTTAGAATTGGCTGAAATCGCTTATGGTTTAATGCTTAAGGGAGGTTTTGTGTTGAATAAAGTCAATGCTATTAATTACGCTCAATGTCTTTGTGGGGCTGGGAAATTTGAGAAAGCTTATAATGTTATTCGAGAAATGATGAAAAAAGGTTTTATACCTGACACCGGTACTTATAATAAAGTCATTAGCTTTTTGTGTGATGCTTCTAAAATTGAGAAGGCATTTTGGCTGTTTAATGAGATGAAAAAGAACGGTCTTGTTCCAAATGTTCATAGTTATACAATGTTGATTGACGGTTTTTGTAAAGCGGGATTACTTCCGCAGGCTCGTAACTGGTTTAATGAAATGATTACAAATGGTTGTGCACCAAATGTTGTCACGTATACTGCACTTATACATGCTTATCTCAAAGCTAATAAGCTAACAGATGCCAATGAGTTATTTGAAATGATGGTATCATGTGGTTGTTCTCCAAATGTTGTCACACTCACGGCTCTGATCGATGGTCACTGTAAAATTGGTCAAGTTGGAAAGGCGCTGCAAATCTATACAAGAATGAAGGGTGAAGAAATCCCTGATGTAAATATGTACTTCAAAAAAACAGAAAAAAGCAACATGCTGGACCCAAATGTTGTAACATATGGAGCTTTGATGGACGGTTTGTGCAAAGCACATAAAGCTGACGAGGCAGTCAAACTTTTGGACGTGATGTCTCTTGAAGGTTGTGAACCTAATAGTGTCGTGTACGATGCTTTAATTGACGGGTTGTTAAAAGATGGGAAGTTAGAGAAAGCAGAAGAATTGTATACAATAATGTGTGAGAAAGGATATAATCCAAATATCTTTACTTATGGGTCTATGATAGATAAGATGTTTAAAGATAATCGTTTGGATCTCGCTTCACGGGTATTATCCAACATGCAAAAAAATTCTTGCCCGCCTAATGTTGTAATCTACACAGAAATGGTTGATGGGCTTTGTAAAGTTGGAAAGGTAGATGAGGCTTATCGCCTCATGGAGATGATGGAGACTAAAGGTTGTAAACCAAATGTTGTAACATATACGGCTATGATAAATGGATTTGGGAAAGTTGGTAATGTCGAAAAAAGTCTTGAAATTTTTAGACAAATGGGCGGTAAAAGTTGTGCTCCAAATTATGTTACATATAGGGTTTTGATTCACCATTGTTGTGCAGCGGGCCTTTTGGATGATGCTCATGAGCTTTTAGAGGAGATGAAACAGACGTATTGGCCCAAACATATGGCCAGTTATAGAAAGGTTGTTGAAGGTTTCAATCGTGATTTTTTGATTAATGTAGGTCTTTTAGATGGTATAAGTGAGTATGATGATGTGCCAATTATTCCAGTATATAAACTTTTGTTTGATTGCTATAGAAAGGCGGGAAAGTTAGATGTGGCGTCAAAGTTACTTAAAGAAATCTGCTCGTTATCTTCTCCGTTGGATAAAGATCTGTATATTTCGTTAATTGAGAGCCTTTCGGTTTCACATAAGTTCGAGAAAGCTTTTGTGTTATATGCAGAGATGATAAGTAAAGGTGGTGTTCCTGAATTGGGCCTTTTGGTCAACCTGGTCAAAGGTCTCGTCAGAGGCGACCATTGGGAGGAAGCAATTCAACTTTCACATGGTCTATGTCACATGGTATGTGGTTTTCAATCATTGTTCTGTTTATAAATAACTTGTTTTGGTAGAAACGTAGGTTATTGAGCTGTTGCAAGTTTGCTTTTTCGGATAAATATTTCTACAACATAATGATGTTTTTCACCCGTTATTGTCATCACAAATCATTGATTCTGGACCGTAGTTTATATTTTCTTGTCATGAATTATTTTATGAGTATTTTTGCTATCTAATTAACAGTCAACCACTGAACTAAGTATTTTGGTGGATCAAGGGTATCATTGAACTATAAGTTTGTTGGCTTATCTAAAATATCTTTAGTTCCATATATATTGTAATGTGATGATTCGAAACATAGTTTCTACAAAGGCTTTGTCCTTCTGTAAACATGTCCATACCATCATTCTACTTTTGATAGTGATGATTACAGTGAGCCAGTAGATGGTTTCAACTTAGGAACTCCCATGTAAGATGAATGTCACAATTTTGGTGGGATCCAAGGGTTATCGTTTTCTATGCACGCCAAACGTATAGCTATAAACAGTCACAATTTGTTATAAAATATTTGTTGCATGATAGTTTCTTCAGATGTGTACATATTACATTGTTATGTATCTATTTTTTAAAGAAGATTATTGCATATGAACAGGATATTCAGTGGCTTCCATATAGAAACGAAAACGAGAAGTAGTATTTGAAGTTGCTCGAAGTTGAGTTCAATTCTGCAGTGACCCAATGTGAAATTGTGGCCCTAATAGCCATTCATGATTATAACAAGATGTTAACTGCCTGCCTAGGAAGGTTCTCCTCCTACCTAGTCAACAACATCAGCTGTCTCTCTGTACTTATGAAATCATTCATTCATTCATTAAATAAATCAAAAAACCCAAAACCAAGAAAGTGTGAGTGACAGTATAGGCAGGACAGAATACGCAGGTAAATCTTTCAAAGAAAATTTATAGTATTTGTTTTAGTCATACTTGAATGATCCTTTTGATATTGTATGATTGAATTGTTTTTAACTGTTTGTTATACTTTTAGTTTAAAAAAATTGAATCTTTTTCATTCTTCAAGATTTATGTTTTCAGATGAGACATTAGAGTGATCTTGGTGAGAATGATTATTTAGTGACTAAGTATTAGGATTAGAAGATTTAAGATAAAAAAACTGATTATTTAAGCTTCAAATTGCGATTAAATCAATTTCATGTTCCTTCGATTCCTTGAATTTATTGGTAGCATCCTTTCTCTATTAAAGACTCTTTCTTTGAGACAGTTATTCAGTTATTCAATGTAGGATATCAAGCGAAATCCCATTTACTTATTAATGGTTCCACTTGTGTTAATCTTTTAACATGTAAGATCATAGAAGTTATAGCTTAAAAGGAAAGTAGGAAACAGGTCAAACTGGAAAAGTACCTTTTTCAGTCCGCTAAATCGTTTTATTTAAAAATCAGATAGCTTGAGTTATGTAGTTCTTGAAATGATATTAACACCCTAGTTAATTTTAAAAGCTGAGATTTTTGGACAGGAAGTGTTCCCGGTGAGTCTAACCCCGACTCAACCCGTTTTGACCCGTAGCATAAGTACCCATTTTGACCCAAATGGCCAAACCCATTAGTCAGCCCCCTCATCTTGCAACCTCTAGCTAATTTCATATGTGCAATGGTTAAGCAGGCACATTCACCTCTTGTTGGATGCTAACTGCATTTGGGAAAATTAACTGATAAAGACAATCTATATTTGGGGAAGCCAAGTAGGATGCGGAGGTGGCTTTGTGGTTTTTTTCAAGTGGAGGAGACTGACCTGTCAAATGACAATGAACTTAAAAAATATCCCAGCTACACAGATGGTATATTTTTTGATTTTCTACGTCGTTCTTTTTAATTTAATGTTTATTGTTATTTATGTCAGTTAGTTGAAAGTTACAACAGTGGCACAATAGGTAATGTAGTCAAGGTTGTAAATATCGCTTTTCGGTATTGTCTCGGTCGACCACCGATGAGCGATATATCGGGGATATATCGTCTCGGTCGACCACCGATAAGCGATATATCGGCCGAGATAACCAAGATTTACAACACTGAATGTAGTTATTTTTGTTATTGTCAAATTTTACCTATTTATAGGGAACCAGAAGGGGATGAAAGTACCTCTTGCAGTCAAATCCGAAGTGCCAAAACCCATGCCAACAATTTAAGTGCCCGCAATTTCATTAGATGAGCTGAAAGAAAAAACTGACAACTTTGGATCAAAGGCATTGATTGGTGAAGGTTCATATGGAAAAGATTACTTTGCAGACTTGAATAATGGCAAAACGGTGGCCGTCAAGAACTCGATGTTTCTACTGGGGAAGAATCTAGCAACGAGTTTTTGACCCGGGTAAGTAAACAATTGTACGACTTTAAAGTTTCTTTTTCTAGGATTTACAAACTTTGTCATTTTTCTTGATCATATTTGAAGCGTTATATAGACCAAATATAGGTAAATGTAACAAAGCCAAAATGTCAATTGAAACACATGTTCGTTATGCAAAATGTATCATATCTTTATTTTGGAACCCAAAATAGAATAATATGTCAATGCATAAATGGTTTGACGTGTGCAAGCAGTTGTAACATTTATCTTTATATAGCCGGACATACAGACTTAAGCCCATAAAGCTGTCAAGTTCTTGATGTAGAAAAGCTTTACAGTTATTGATTGCTAAATATCTACTGGTTTCAGGTATTTCACTTGTCAGCAGTTAGTGTTGATGCAGATCAGAGATTAACACGGGACCTGGAAAAGTTAAGCACTGATTTATCAGGGCTGGTGACAGGAATGGTAAAGCCAACTGTCGATATTCTATGGTGAGCCATGTTTTAGTTATTTAAGTGTTATATGTTAGTTTTTTTTAGTAAGACTGTAAGTGCACGTTTTGGTGCACAATTTGTGTCCGATGCATCTCAATTAATGGGCTGTTTTGCTACATGTGAATAGTGACACGGGTTTAGACTAAACACGTGTGAATAGTGTCACGTGTTTAGACCAAACACGTGTTACTGTTACACGCGTTTGGAAGCCCACGAGTTTGAAGCCCAGCCCATTTCTAGCCTATATATAGTGTTCTTAGGTTTCGGTTTTAGGTCAATGATTTTAGTTGCAACAGATTTCATTCACGGCAGGCTGAGGTATGCGCAAACCTCAGTCCGTAAGTCCACCATATTATTCGATTATCAAGAGTCGTCTCGTTGATTGTAATCCGTAATCATCGTAGATGTATTGTAAACGGATTTATTCATTGTAATCATTCGACTAATGATAAGGAATCAGATTTATATCTCCTGTTCATATTGATTTCGTGTTCATATATATGTGATTCATTTAATTACCTCAATAACGATTATGTTTGGATTCCGCACTTACATAGTCGTAGGAATCTCGAATCGATCGGTCACCCTGTACTTTCAATTGGTATCAGAGCAGGAGAGGCTTTATGTCTCTGATTCGTGGTTCGTTTTTAGGGTTTTTGGATGAAGAACATCGATCAGATCTGTTCTGTGCAGATGAGATCACACGCACTTGGAAAAGTACGTGGTACTGGTAACACGCGTTTGGATTTAGACTGCGTTACTGTAGCACGCGTTTGGTTTAAAACTGGTTACGTAGCACGCGTTTGGTTTAAAACTGGTTACGTCTCACGCGTTTGGTTTAAAACTGCGTCACTGTAGCACGCGTTTGGTTTGGAGAACGTGTTTGAGATTAGTGTACCACGCGTTTGAGTCCAAGCACGTGTTACTGTAACACTAGCACGCGTTTTATGTCCAAGCACGTGCATAGAAGAACGTGTTTGAGTTGTCGAAATGGAATCGAGGTTCAAGTATGTTTCGGTGTGGAAGGATCACTGCAGATCGTCTGATACATTGAAGCATAGAAGACAGGGTTGTAGAAAAAAAAAAGAGTATTTTGGCGGGAAAAATAATTTTTGTCCATGGTCTTAAAATGGCATGATTCATGGAGATTTGAAGTTTGGTAGCGTTCGAAAATTTTCGGTCCGTTTTTGTGCGATTTCGGCACGTTTTGGATGAAAATTTTCGGCAATTATCAAATTTTTCCCACAACCTTAGAAATAAAAATTTACGTGAATACCAATGTTTCACGTAAATGTGTTTTTCCTCGGAAATTTGGAGGAAAAACGAATATACCCTGTTTGGCGAAGAGTTTTAACCGTCGTGAGCTCTAAGCTTTTTGAAGAACCTCCAGAATGGGAGATATTTAAAACCTAAGATGGGCTAGATTTCAGAATTTTGCAGAGAAAAGGGGAGATAAAAAATTTCAGATTTCTGAGTAAAATTCTGTGCTACTTGAGAGACAAACCAAGATCTGTGTTTAGATGATGGTGTGCTTAATGTGAAATATGCTCAAGTATCAAATAGATGGCAGTTGTGGAAACTTTGTCGAAATATTAAGAGCAACGAAGTTGGTCATCTGTTGTTAAGTAATTGAAGATTGAACCTATTTATATTCCAAGAATTGAGATGATTATCAGGCGATCATTTATTGTGATTGCGAGATTAAAGATCTTTATATTTGGTGGTGTATACAACTGAAGGGGAGATCTGATAGGAAAGACTTCGGGTGGTTGGTGGAATTGTGAAGGTACAAGACAAAGTCAGATGCTGCTAGTTGAGACAGGATTTATGGTACTGCAGTTTGTGATTCAAGCTACAGAGTTTCTTATTTTTGTGAGAGCTGATTGATTTGATGCTGATTGTTGGAAATTCAACTTCTCTATTATATGCCGGTTAAGCAAGTCGAGGAATGTCTCGAGCAAAGTTCCAAGCAGGAAGAAGATTGGATATGTTTAATTCGGAGATGGCTACTGTTGAGGGGGAGAACTACAATGAGTGTTAGGTTAGTTGGTTGTCACAGAGATACAGAGATTTTGGAGTTTGAAGATCAGAGTTGTGTCAGAAGATCGAGTCTCAACAAAAGAATACCCGGTATCATTAGTTAAGGGGGAGTTTGCTTTTGCAGGTTTTCGATTGCTAATGATTATCGGTGAATGAATTGAGTGCATCGGTCAAGGGGGAGACTGTAAGTGCACGTTCTGGTGCACAATTTGTGTCCGATGCATCTCAATTAAAGGGCTGTTTTGCTACATGTGAATAGTGACACGGGTTTAGACTAAACACGTGTGAATAGTGTCACGTGTTTAGACCAAACACGTGTTTGTCCACGCGTTTGGAAGCCCACGAGTTTGAAGCCAGCCCATTTCTAGCCTATATATAGTGTTCTTAGGTTTCGGTTTTAGGCAATGATTTTAGTTGCAACAGATTTCATTCACGGCAGGCTGAGGTATGCGCAAACCTCAGTCCGTAAGTCCACCATATTATTCGATTATCAAGAGTCGTCTCGTTGATTGTAATCCGTAATCATCGTAGATGTATTGTAAACGGATTTATTCATTGTAATCATTCGACTAATGATAAAGGAATCAGATTTATATCTCATGTTCATATTGATTTCGTGTTTGTTTCATTCAATTACCTCAATAACGATTATGTTTGGATTCCGCACTTACATAGCGTAGGAATCGCGAATCGATCGATCACCCTGCACTTTCAAAGCCCTCATTCTGGAAGACATTTTTTATAGTATTCAAATTGCTCAAGAAAGGTTTACATTAGTGATCAATTTTTTTAAGTTATGAGTCATACTTTATTCTTTATTATAGTATTAATAGATCATAAAAGAAGGTAATATCGTATAAGTCAGTAGTCAAATGTGATAAGTTAGATGCTTAGATACTCAAGTTTAATGGAAGTTGTATATTTGGATTATAGGAATACTTTATTAGAACTATAACAGTTTTTATGGTATCCTGACTTGTGACCAAGATTCGGAAACATGATTTTTTAACCATTAGAGTTGTAGATTATTACCTTTTTTTGCTTTGTTATTAACAAAGCAAACAAATTGAAGTGCACAGAGAAACCATTAGGATTTGAGATTTCATCTAAAAAGAAGCAAGAAAGTGCTTCTTTGCGTTCATCAACTTCAATCCAGTCACAGGTTAATGGGTTTTCCAATCTGGCTTTTTTTATCTTTTCGGTAATTTTCTCCCTTGCACATGGTTTGGTTTCCTATTTGTAAAGTCTTGATTTTTTTGAAGTTTTTAAAAATATTATATTAAAATTTGAGATGATCTAGTGTAAATTTATTCAGTTTGATGTATTTTAGTGTAATTTGGGTCAAAAGTTTGATCTTGACCATGTTGTGGAAGGAGATGATGTGTTTGCGAGATAAGTAATGATTACCTGGATTTTGTGCAATACTTTTAGACAATTTTGTGTGAAGTTCATAGTTATAGAGTTGCCCATTTGGAGGGGATAATGGAATTCGCAAGTCTTGGGTATGGTTGCTTGGCGCCGTCTGACCTCGTGTCCAACATCGTTTGGCGACCATACCGGTCAGGGGTGGCATGTATTCCGAACTTCCACGTCGTTGTTTGACATTGGATATTTATTATTTAATTTTTTTTTTCCCTTTCCTCTCGCACACATTAAAACATTAAAATATACTTGTGTCCTTGGTTGTCCTGGATGATAAAAAGGCTAAAAGTGGAGCGGCTGCACGAAAGTGATGTGGCCTCTTGGGCCGAGGCTACCATACCTGGTTTTACAGGTTGATCTTATCCCAGGCTAAAGTATTTTATGCATCATTTTGTTGTTTGATGTTGCAGTGCTTAGTTTGGTGCTATATTAAGTGCAACTAAATTTCTTATATATTAGTTTTAATAGCCAACTTTATAAACCTAGGATAGCTATTAGAATTTTTGCGAAGGCTGGTTCTCTGCTTGATAGGTTATCAAAGAGGTGATGTGGACTTTTACTGTGGTGTTTGACTATATGTTGTTGCCACTTTGATCATGTGTATACTCGATATATATTTACCTGAAAACGTTGGGGAAATGATGGTCCAATGCCTGTCATTGCTTTCATTGTCGGAGGAGTTGGGTAATAGGTTGAGTATTTGTCGCATCCCGCACTTCCTTTACTGTCAATACAAGTTTTGATTGTTACTTCCCTTTAGGCAGGTATAGAGCTTTCGGTTCTCTTTTAGGTCGCCACTTATCAGGTACAGACGTCATATCCATTGTAAACATTTATCTATTATTATTAGGTACTTGTGTTGCAAGTGTGGTCTTTAATAATTCATTGCAGTACAGATACCATTCAATATAGTTACATTTATTTGCACCATTTTTGTTTTTCTTTGTGGATTATTTGAGAGATGAGACTTGATCCTGATGGTTGAAATCTGCATACAGAAATTATCCAAAGGCTACCATCAGCGAGATGGTTTAGGATGGTTCACGAGGAACCTCATTTGTGTGCAATAATATCTCTGAATATGGTGGTTATCCTAACAGGTACATATATATGATTATAATATAAATTTGTAGATCCCATTTAGTACACTAAATCTAAGCGATCGAGTCTTGATATTAGTTTTTCCTTTTTTTTTTGGAATGGCAAGTCTTGATATTAGTTCATGGTAATTTTGAAGGATTCATTTGATGAGACTGTCAGTTGGTGCACACATTCATGCGTGTGCCCTCTTGGAGCAGGCAAGGATTTTGTTGATTTAGGTGCTTCGTCTTTTTGTTTGATTTGGTTCGCATACTTGTCAGTCATGTTTGAGCTCTCCAAGCATACCAGTTGCGTCTCAAGTTGCTTACTCATTGCACAAGAAAACACTTTATTGGCTAACCCATATGCAAATTGAAGTTGTATCTTCCTCCATGACCACAATAAGCTCTGAATGGATGCACAAAGCCTACAATTTGAACAACTTTGTTAATCATTCAATAAAACACTTTCTTGGGTAACCTTGGTATATTTCAAATTACTGGGCTATTATTTGGTAAATGCGTGAACGAACTATGTTATTTTGCTTACTACCATATATTGGAAATCATATTTGATATTGTTTCTAATGAATGTAAGATATTTATTTGTATAATTTTTATTCATTTAGGTTGGGTTGTTAATGGGAGCGAATTGGGTTTAGTTGGGTTGTGATTGTGGATATTTTCTTCAAATTCAAATTCTTATATACGACATATTTGGGTTCCTTGAGGCCTCTCCTTAGAGACGTCTTGGATACGTCATGGGATGACCTTATAAGCACCATGGCGCCGTGGTCTCAATGGTGAGGGATGGCATCTTCTATGAGGCCGATGAGGAGTAGTGAGGTGTGGGGCTAAAACAATCTGTAGAAATATTTTCTCATTTAACATTTGTATTTGAAATAATTAAATATTTGAGGAAGAGGATGAAAAAGAGAGCTTATTGGTAGGTGTAGAAAACATAATGAGAACCAAAAGGAAATACCAAGCTGATTACTACCATATGTTGAGAACCTAAGGTCTTTCCTTGTAAGGAGGAGAGTCTTCCAGCTTCTTCACTGCCACGTCAGCAGGACTCCCCTCAGGACTCTCCATGCCTATAGGCAAGCTTCTTCAGAACTTCTTCGTCACATCATCAATTCTTTTATCATTTATTTTTTTCTAAATACATTTAACCAAACTATATATTCAACATTAAAACACACACATTTATTTTAAAAAAACACATTAAAAATAAAAAAAACACACAACATTTATTTTAAAAAAAAGATTACAACACAATTAAGATAACATTAAGTTCCTAATACAATAAAACATAACGATAACTTATTGAAAACAGACAAAGCAACACGAAACACAACTAAAACAAACTACTCGTCGTCTTCATCGTCACTGCTTCCACCCATCGCTAGAAAGTCTTCCCCAAACTGATCCATCAAAGACTTACGATAATTTAGACATGGTGGGTCGGCTGTGGAAGAAAAAGAATTGGAGAAGGAGAAGAAACAGGTTTGGAGGTTGGCTGTGGAAGAAAAAGAAATGGGGGTCGGCTGTGTGGAAGAAAAAGAAAAGGAGAAGAAAAGGATTTGGAGATGTAGCCGTTGGATTCAAAATGGAGAAGAAAACAAATTTTTTTTTAGCCGTTGCTATATTGGGCCCACAAAGGAGCGTTCTTGGGAGTCCTGGGGAGGACTAAATTGAAGGACGCAATTAAACAGACGCTCCATGCCTATAACGTTCGGAGTCTTCGCATGGTGGGACGCACAAAAGGCCGATTTATAAGCAAAGGCCTAATGTTATTTATTATTGTAGCAAACAGGAATTACATACACAAGTACGCGTTGCAGCGTACATACATTGACTGCATCCACCTCGGAAATCTTAACAAGCAGAATTTAAAAAACATAAAAATCACACAAAACACACATCATATTACAGTAGTTCTTCATTTGGAACCACCTTGGATTTATAATGAACGTTATAGGAGTTTATGCCAGTGAAGAGGCCGTCATCTTTGCGAGTGGAAACCGTCTCACCGGAAGGAAGAAGGTCAGTCTGAGTGTATATGAGAAAGGGACATCACAAGAAGCCTTTGTACACAGCATCGTCACCTTCATTGTAGTTAATTTTGGAACCGGAACACTGTAGGTCGATCCTCTTGTACACGTGTCTACCACAGAGCCTCCCCACACATTAGTATTACCAACTTCAGTTGACAATTCGACCTTCCCAGACGCAATACATGGTATTTTCTCTATTTCGAATCCTATCTTTGAACCACATTTTATTGACAAGGCATTACTCCAGCTAGTGGTTTTGGAATTAGTAAAGGAAAAATTGACGCTGACAGTGGTCTTTTCGTCTCGTTGGTTGCAAAAGCATGGTCGCATTCTATGATGTGCTCCCCATATATCCTTGAGTCGGATAGCCGGTATTTGAGTTCTGAGATCGTCCTTTGAAGGACGACCTCCTCTACAACCAGCCTTGTCTGCTTTGTCAAAGTAGGATAATGGGCGTTCATACAATTTGATTCGTTCTCCGTGGATAGTGGACCACAGAGGGAGTTATTCTCCAAGTTTTTAAGAGCGATGACATTGTCGTCTAATTTGATAACGGAAAACAAGGTTTCATTAGAGTAATTGTCAGGTCCGGCGTCAGCCCATATCCAGTTGGCGTTAGCCCCTGGCCAGGAAGGTTTACTACGCCTCCAAAACTTATCAAAGTACAAGTCCTTTATACGATAGTATCCATCAGCAGTGGGGAAGAGCTGCTTGGCCACCCGTGGATCTCCGATATTGTGTTCATCCTCGAACCGCAGATATGGCCAACCAGCCTGCCATGGAAAACTTCTAATTTTACGGGAGCAGAGGTATTTTGCTTCTTTATCGTCTGTTTTGAATGAGACTAGTGAGGGAAGCACTGTCACACTCTTCGAATCAATTGCACGAAAAGCAGATCCTGTTGGGTTATATAACAATTATCAAATTAAATCACAAAGCACGCAGCGGAAAATTAATCTATGTAATTAATTAATTAACCAAGAATAGAAACATGTACCTTTGATTTGAAGAAAGATAAAGTAAGAAACTTTATAAGGATTTGAAATAAATCCCTCTACGTTTGCACACACGACACACGAATGCTCGTATGCTAGTACTTGATCACGAACCGAACAACCTTTGTTTTTATCTCTTATAATCGAACCAACCAAAACCCGAAACTCTTTGCCTTTGGTGAGTTCGGCCGAAGCCAAGAGAAGAGGGAGGAGGAAGAAGTGAGTAGGGCTTTTGTTTTTCCCTTTTTATATCTCTAAACCTTTTCGTATTTGATACAAATTAGGATTAGTATTTGATACAAACTAGGATTAATATATTAGAAAAATAAGTTAAGTTAATGAGTTATAAACTCATTAACAAAACCGGCCCCCCACTTAAAACACAATTAGGAAACTTCTAGAATCTCCTAATTACAAATTAAGTCTTCTTTAACTAACGCCGTTAGCTAGTAACCGTTAGTTTTTAACGACCACTCGTTAATTGAAATCGTGATCATATTAATTAAATACATTAAATATATTAATTAATATTAAATACATTTGTGTCGAGACGTGTGACCCCGTAGGCTTAAATCATTTCTGGACATACGTTCATTTTTACGTGATCATATACTAACAGCTCCCACTTGAGCTCGTAATAAATGAAGGTAATAACATTGGTTAGCGTCTAGCAACACGCCAATGCTCCCAGAAATATTTAAGTATAGTTTCTTAAAGTATATTTAAATGGTTAAGGCATTTATCATCCCTTTGTTCAGATACCGTGTTAAACATGAATACGGATCAATGTCATTTCATGATTTAACGATTCTGTTTCTCATTCCACAACTAATTAATGATTACCAAATATAATCGAGAACCATCTGGATTTATTTGGGCACGGCCATGCAAACATCTTAATTAGTCCTAATGAGGGGCCCAGTGGTATCATTCTCCAACTATCAGTTGGAGGAACAAATCCTGTTTTGACTACACGTGTCAGTCATCATACTTCAATACACTTTCTGAAAATAGCCCTTTATGTACTCCCTTATTCAGGAGAGTTAGAACTATATCAAGTAAGTGCAATCCATACATGCTGACCTGCTTGTATCTCAAGTCAAAGGATCAATAAAGTAACCATTTACGAATTTCACTTAATGACGCTGATCCATAAAGTGATGAATTCGTTAGTGGGGTAGTCCGATATGCATCAACTATGGATATCATGTGAGTTTGGTGGGACCATCCATTATATATTCCAAGAATATAACCAATCGCTCAGATTTGTCTTAGTTTAATTATATTCCCATATAATTAATCGACAATGGACAATTTAGAATATTTATTAAAATATTCAAGGATTAAACATGCAAATATAGGATACAATTAATATTAAATGAAATCAAACATATCAAGTACTTTATTTCATTATGAAAAATATAAATTGTTTAACATCCCTTATCCAAATACCGAAACAACAGATTTACATGAAATAACTAGCTAATTTAAGTCCTATGCCCTCGACATGCCTTTCAAGCTTGGGCCTAGACAAAGCTTTTGTGAAAGGATCAGCTAAGTTAAAATCTGTGTGAACTTTGAGTAATTTGATTTCACCTAGTTCGATCTGCTCACGAACATAGTGATATCGTCTAGCATAATGTCTGGCACCTTTCTGAACTCCGGGTTCGTTGGCAATGATTAATGCACCAGTATTATCACAGTACATATCAGTGGGTAAGTCACTTGAGGGGATCACGTCAAGCCCGCTAATGAACTTCCTTATCCAGACTGCTTCCATTGCAGCTTCTGAGGCGGCAATGTACTCAGACTTGTCGCAGACATGGCAACTGTGGTTTGCTTCTTGCTTTTCCAATCCACAGCACCTCCGTTAAGAACGAAGACGAATCCTGACTGAGACTTCGTGTCATCTTTATCAGTTTGAAATCCAGCATCGCAGTATCCGGTCACTTTGAGCTCTAAGTCTGGATTTCCTCCATACACCAAAAACATATCTTTAGTAGCCCGTAGGTACTTCAGAATGCTCTTAACAGCAGTCCAGTGACTTTCACCTGGATTATGTTGATATCGGCTAACGATGTTTTGCGCGAACGCCACATCGGGTCTAGTGCACCTAACCGCATACATAATAGATCCCACAGCCGAAGCATAAGGGACTCTTCGCATACGCTCCACCTCATTAGGTGTAGTAGCACCCTGTTTGACAGATAAACTAAGTCCTTCTTGCATAGGTGTGAACCCACGCTTAGAATTCTCCATCTTGAATCGCTTCAAGACCTTATCAATATAAGCACTTTGACTTAGTCCAATTAATCGCTTTGATCTATCTCGGTAGATCTTGATTCCAAGAATAAATGCCGCTTCTCCTAAATCTTTCATGGCAAAACACTTTCCAAGATGGAATTTAACATCTTGCAACATTGGAATGTGTTTTCCTATGATCAATATGTCATCAATATACAAGACAAGGAAAGTAACATTACTCCCACTAGCTTTGCGATATACACATGGCTCATCGGGATTTTGAACGAAACCAAACTTTTTGATTTCTTCATCAAACCGCTTGTTCCAACTTCTTGATGCTTGCTTTAGTCCATAAATGGACCTTTGAAGCTTGCATACTTTGTTGGGATGTTTTGGATCGATAAAACCTTCAGGTTGATCCATATAGACTTCTTCATCCAAGTAACCATTTAAGAAGGCAGTCTTAACATCCATTTGCCATATCTCAAAGTCATAGTACGCAGCTATGGCTAAGAGAATCCTAATAGCTCTAATGTCCGCAACTGGAGAAAAGGTCTCATCATAGTCAACACCGAAACGTTGAGTATAACCTTTCGCCACGAGACGAGCTTTATAGGTGTGTATATTTCCATCCATGTCCGTCTTCTTCTTGAAGATCCACTTACACCCAACAGTTTGAGCATTTGGTGGAAGATCAACCAAGCTCCAGACTTGATTGTCTTTCATGGATTTCATTTCCACCTTCATAGCTTCAAGCCATTTTTCAGATTCCGGATCTGATAATGCAGCTTTGAAATTCGGAGGCTCATCGAGATCTCCTAAAACTAAAACGTTTTCTTCTACCATCAGACATAATCTGTCAGTAGGACGTCTTGTCCTTTCGGACCTACGAAGTGGAATCGCTTCATCATCATCGACTTGAGGTTCATCACTTTGAACATTCCCCCCCCCCCAAGTTGATGATTGCTAGGAGCTTCAGAAGGTGACACATCTTCTTCTTGAATCTCATCAAGTTCTACAATCCTCCCACTGTTCTCTGGAACTAATTTCTTTTCAAAGAATTCAGCATATCGAGCAACGCGAACAGTGTTTTTGACGGGATCATAGAAGTCGTAACCCATCGTTTCCTTAGGGTATCCGACAAAGATGCACTTAGTAGTTCTGGGTTCAAGTTTGTCAGGCGTATCGCGCTTCACAAGTGCCTCACATCCCCAGACTCTTAAGTAAGACAGATTAGGAACATTTCCATGCCATAATTCATATGGTGTCTTGTCAACCTTCTTGGTTGGAACCATATTGAGAATGCGTACAGCAGTCTCAAGAGCATAATCCCAAAACGAAAATGGGAGAGTCGTAAGGCTCATCATAGATCTCACCATGTCTAGCAAGGTTCGATTTCCTTTCAGACACTCCATTATGTTGAGGAGTGTATGGAGGAGTAAGCTGTTGGACAATTCCACATGCTTTCAGATAATCCTTAAACTCTTGGCTTAAGTATTCACCACCTCGATCCGAACGAAGAATCTTGATGGTTTTGCCGAGTTGATTTTCTACTTCATTTTTAAACTCTTTGAATGTTTCAAACACTTCATGTTTATGTTTAAGCAAGTAAACATAACCATAACGACTGAAATCATCCGTAAAAGTTATGAAGTAGCTAGCTCCTTTTCTTGACACATGTCTAAATGGGCCGCAAACATCGGTATGAATGAGTCCAAGAAGATCTTTAGCCCTCTCCGGTTTATGCGAAAAAGGTATTCTCGTCATTTTGCCGGAAACACATGACTCGCATTTATCAAATGATTCATCATTTAATTGTAAAATCCCTTCACGTTGAAGTCTTTCAATGCGATTTTTGCCAATGTGTCCAAGACGACAGTGCCACAGATAAGTAGAGTCCAAGTTAGTCTTGGCTCTTTTGCTAACATTATACATTGAATTATTTGAATCACAACCACGCATATCAATTTCATAAATACCATCACAAGCAATAGCATCAAAATAATGAACATTATTTTTAGAAACTGAAATGCCATAATCATTAAAAACATTAATGAATCCGTTGTCTTTCAACAAAGAAACTGAAACTACACCTCTAGTAATAGAAGGTGCATAATGACAATTGTCTAAAACAATAATTAAACCGGAAGGAAGAACTAAATGATATTCTCCAATAGCTTCAACAGGTGCTGGTAGACCATTGCCCACAAACAGCTGCAAAGCTCCGGGCTTCAGCTTCCTCCTTTTCCTAAGTGCCTATAATTCATTACAGATATGAGTTCCACAGCCAGTGTCATAAACCCATGATTTACGCTTAGTAAAGGAAAATAATTCAATGGTGAAGATACCTGAAGTACTAGCAACGCTAGCTTGCTTCTTCTTCACATTCAACTCGGCAAGATACTTGGGACAGTTCCTCTTCCAGTGCCCGACTTCATTACAATGATGACAGGTCTGGTCTTTAGCCGGATGCTCTTTCTTAGCCGGAGGGGTTTTCTTTGGCTTGGGGGGATTAGCAGCTTGCTTACCCTTGCCTTTACCATCAAACTTGCCTTTAGCTTGGTGCGATTTCTTAGCTTTCTGGATCCGACCCCCTTTATCATAAGGACATTTGGGTCATTGGCCTTCTTTGGAATCGTCTTCTCATATTCAATGAGCATAGCATGAAGTTCAGTGACGCTCTTTTTCATAGAGTGCATGGTATAGTTTTGCACAAAACCCTCATATTCCTTCGTAAGGGATTTGAGAATCATGCCAACTTTTACCTCTTTATGATAAGCGTACTCCATCGAATCCAATTTGTCAAAAATGCTCTTCATCTTGAGCACATGACTGCTAACCGATTTTCCAGATTCAAGTTTCATGTCATGGAGTTCCACGACTAAGTCGAACAGTTCCACTCCAGCTTGTTTTTCATACAAGGATTTAAGTTCTGTGATCATATCATATAGAGTGTAGAGCTCGAATTGTTTTTGAAGCTCGGGAGACATGCTCGCAAGCATCAAACAACAAACTTCATTGAATCTAGTGTACTGAATCCTATATTCAGCTTTTTCAGCTGCTGTGGATTCAGCATTTGGTTCGGTTGGCCATTGCCTTTCAATGACATCCATGCGTTCCTCAACTCTTAGAACAATTCTCAGTTGACGATACCAGTCATTGAAATTTGATCCATTAAGCTTTTCTCTTTCAAACATTTGCCGAAAAGCATTGGTGTTTGTGGAAGGATTCATTGCCATCTACAAAACAGATTAAGTTCAAAAATCAGTATTTTCGATAATAAATCCTTAAGAAATCAATTACCCAGTGTTTATCAAATAAACAATTAATTTCATTAAGGCTAGGATCCAATTGACATACAATCATTTTATCAGTTGATCTGCTAGAAATGATTGTACTCAAAAGGTAAGTGACGAGCAGTAATTGCATTTCATGTGCAATTCCTAGTAAGAATGGGACCTACAAATGACACTTGACTCTTCAAGTGATTTGTAGTCATGTTTTGTCCCATCTTTTGCCACGGGTCAAGGTCTCACCGCTTAACTCGCTTTAAGTCGTCCAACCAAGAACGCGCAAATTTGTCCACCACTGTGTACCAGTGAGTGGGATTTGCTATGCAACTGCCATTTCACCACTGTGTACCAGTGAGTAAAACAACAGCCACAAGTGTCCTTTACGAGTTGGGTGGCAATGACTTAAGTTTATTGGGTCAATCAATTTGATGTGTGATCAAAAAGTTATGTTTGAAGATTCATGCATATCTTCTAAACATAATATGTTTATAAAACTCATTTTTATTGCCTTTAAATACAAAAGAGCTCGGTAGCTCCATTCGAACGCACAAAGAAGCGCAAGGGCAAAGGTATGCGATAAACGCGATTTAAAAACCCGCCCTTTTAGGAGGCTAGCGCACTCCGACTTATACCTCTCATAGAGTTTGTTCAAATGGGTGAGCCGGTGTATCTTTTGATTTTAGGGCACCAATTTTATAAACAAAATCTTATTTCGATATATTTAGTCAAGTTTATTTTTCCAAAAACAATTTTGCACACAATTTTCATAAAAAGGCAAAATTAAACTTACTAGATTTACAACTTAACAATTAAGGTAATCAACCTAATTTGGTCACTATGGTATAAGATTGGCTCCTCTTTCATATGGAAAGAGACCACATACATCAAGTTGCCTTGATTGCGTAAGCCAAAATTTCTATAACAAATTATCTACCATAAATTTAAGATGCTGATCTGGAAAATCCAGCAGCTTCACGACCAAATATGGCCCTGAAGAAGGCCGAACTGGGATTAGCACAAAACATAAAAGTTGTAGCCCTATGAGTCAAGCATCTACTGTAAAGATTTCAGCTTCCAACTCCTTACGGTTAATTAGTTATGATATTTTTAGTGAACTGGTGTCAAACAGAAACTTTCACAAAACATAATTACATTGTCACACAATTAATTATTCAATTATCTAGCATAATTAACCTTTATGATCAAGATTTCATATCAATATATCTAAGTAATAATCATGAATAATTTGCATGAAAAATTCATGATTTTTACTTCTATTTAACAATTAAATAATTAAAAGTACACCATAAACGCATGCAATTATCATATAATAATGCTTAAAGATCAAAACTTGGAATTAGGTTAAAAAAAAAAATTTTATTTTATTTCAGATCTGATTTCGAAATTAAAAAAAAATTATATATATTTTTTTCATTATTTTATTACAATTAATCAAATTAATTAATAAAATAATCATAAGAATTACATAAAATTCTAAAAAATATAAAACCCTAACCCCCCTTCAAATTTTGATCTTTTTGGTAATTAATCATCACATAGTAGGCTCGTGATACCACTGTTGGGTTATATAACAATTATCAAATTAAATCACAAAGCACGCAGCGGAAAATTAATCTATGTAATTAATTAATTAACCAAGAATAGAAACATGTACCTTTGATTTGAAGAAAGATAAAGTAAGAAACTTTATAAGGATTTGAAATAAATCCCTCTACGTTTGCACACACGACACACGAATGCTCGTATGCTAGTACTTGATCACGAACCGAACAACCTTTGTTTTTATCTCTTATAATCGAACCAACCAAAACCCGAAACTCTTTGCCTTTGGTGAGTTCGGCCGAAGCCAAGAGAAGAGGGAGGAGGAAGAAGTGAGTAGGGCTTTTGTTTTTCCCTTTTTATATCTCTAAACCTTTTCGTATTTGATACAAATTAGGATTAGTATTTGATACAAACTAGGATTAATATATTAGAAAAATAAGTTAAGTTAATGAGTTATAAACTCATTAACAAAACCGGCCCCCCACTTAAAACACAATTAGGAAACTTCTAGAATCTCCTAATTACAAATTAAGTCTTCTTTAACTAACGCCGTTAGCTAGTAACCGTTAGTTTTTAACGACCACTCGTTAATTGAAATCGTGATCATATTAATTAAATACATTAAATATATTAATTAATATTAAATACATTTGTGTCGAGACGTGTGACCCGTAGGCTTAAATCATTTCTGGACATACGTTCATTTTTACGTGATCATATACTAATAGATCCAGCACTACTAGAGGATATTAGCATGCCATGCTGGGTATCACCAGCAGGGCTCAACATGTGGGTTGCATAGACCCGGGTCTGAGCATGGTGTAAACGGATAGTTGTTAGTTCTGACGAGGAATGAGGCTCGAACAAGGTGCATGATGCTTTTGTTCGGTCTTCCTCGGTCTTTTTGGCAGAAGCAACAATCCATAAATTGTTACGGATTTGTTCCATCACCAAATACTTGTTGTTGTAACAGGATCTGATGTGCACCAATGCGCCACCTCCAGTTTCTGCTGGCTCAACCGCAAACTTGACTCGGGGACTCCAAATTTCTTCTTCATTGAATTTCAAGAACCCTGGTGGTAGGCTGCTGCTTTCTGACTCGTTTTCTGTTACGCTCAGATATTTCCCACCGGATTTTAGTACGAAAAAGCTTGGAAGCAATGCCATTGCAATTAATGGCTCAAGACAAGTACATAGCTACCATAGACTATGTTATTATATATAAGACCATAAGGCCGGCACCCTCTCCCAACCACTCCTCGCGTGGCCTCGTCGTGACGTACGACTACAAGGATGCTGTTCTCTTTTATTATTAACTACTGGCCATAAGGTTTTCTTTAATAACTGATCGACGATCAACAATTTGCAGTTTTTTAAACCTCAATATATTTTGATGGTCGTTGGTACATTAGGATGTAATTCGTTAACGAGCATAAGTATTTTAATCATACATCACTTGTCCAAGAGTAGATCCAAATATAAAAACGCATAGTTGGCGTAAAAACTTTGATTGACGATCGACTAATAATATTTGCAGTTTTTTTTTTTTTTTAACGATGGTTTCTACATTAAGTTGTATTTGATAAAAGTAAAATAAAACTATACTATTTGTTTTTCTTTAATCATGGTTAAGCCAGAAACAACGCTCCAGACTCTTACTTTTGTACTTTGATCTTTATTAAATCAACTTAAAATAACAGCCTAATTATTTCTGGACTAGGATTAGCTGGAATGACTTGTTAGCGAAGTAAAAATTTTCACTATTTATTTAAATAAAATTTTCTAACAATTATTAGAAACATTTTTTGTCATAAAATTATTAAAACTATATAAATCGTTCTATTCATGATTCTTTTGGCAAGTTAGTTGAGGGACACAAAAGTTTATGATGCTTTTGTTACTAAACTAATTTTCTTGGTTCCTCTCAAGTCTCAACTTACAAGCCTTAATCTCAAAATCTATATCCCAACAAAAAGCTGCTACAATGATCAGTGAAGTTCCTGATGAAGTAAAGAATGCTATATATTTTTACTATGAGTGATGATAACGTCACCCGTTTCAAATGTGTATTCTGTTAGAGAGGAAGTTTTTGCAGCTGTTAGAGATTTCTTTGTGACTGGAAAACCTGAGGTTTCCTCTATATCTTTTGTTATTAACGAGCAAAAGGACTTAAAAATGAGAAAAGCTATGGATAAAAATTGTCATTAAGTTAAAGTATGGAGACCTAAATACAAATCTGATTATAACATCCAAAACAAATTGGTGTAGCTCACAACACACTTTTCATTTTCTTGTCCAAACATAAGTATTGTATGGTAACAAGTTTTTTGACCCCGGGTGTTGCCCCGGGAGGGCGTTACCCGTGATCGACGTTGCGTCATGCAAACATATATACATACAACATTACCTAAAAGTTTGGACATTTAAAGTTTACTATAAGGGGTAGAAACTAAAAAAATTGGTGGTCAAAACCAAGAGTTTGATGGTAAAAGTTAGAAGCCTTAAAATAAGAGATAGAAAGTAAAAAAAAAAAAAAATTTGATGATTAAAGTTAGAACTATAATTAAGTTTGTATAAAGAAAGTTGGACTAAAGTTAAAAAATCCAAAAGTTAAGTGGTAAAAATAAGTTTGAAGCGTTAAAATAAGAGATAGAAAGTAAAAAAAAAAAAGATTTGATGATTAAAGTTAAAATCCAAAGGTAATTGATAAAAATTAAAAACTTTAAAAGTAAATTAGACTTGTATACAAAAAGTTAGACTAAAGTGATAAAACCTAAAAGTTAAGTGGTAAAAATAAGAAACTTTAAAAGTATACAATCGTAAAAAAACCCCGGAAAAAGACAAAATAGGAAGAAGACAAAATTGTCAGCGCGGGGCTACTGTTCCTAAGGGGACGGTAAATGTAATATATATAATTTCAACCTATCTCTTTTTGTTATATACTGTTTAAAGCATCAGTAAACTTATTGCATACATAATCAAAAACAGTCTTTTAGATAGCATTAACCAGTCTGCTAGAGATTTGATTAAAAGAAAACCATACGAACCTAGGAAAAACATGACTAACAAATGGTTGTTTGTACTTCCCATTATAGCTCAGTGGTTGAGCACCAGCTTTACATGCTGGAGGTCTCGAGTTCGAGACATGGGAAAGACATTTTCAAAGAGTTTTACAAATAAAGTCCTCCAATGAAGCATGTTTGAGTCCTGTAGAGGGGGCATGGTTTTATCCCAATTAAATGTCGTGCCTATGGGCGGTTTAGTTGGGGGTTTCTCCTCCTACAAGGCATTGAGGGTGAGGGTCTCTCTAGCGCGGACCCGGTTAAGACAATGTAAGCTAGATCCCCTGTTGCGAGCAAATGATCTACACCTTTAAAAAAAAAAATGGTTGTTTGTTTTCCGGCCTTGTGTTACGCCGTTGCTTTTGACAGGCTCAATGAGTGACTTCACACTCAACAATAGACTCATACATGAATTGATCGAGACGGGAATTAAAGAAAGAAGACAAGGATTGGAGCAATTTTCTGTTTTTTTTTTCCTTCATGAATTAACAAAACAAAATACAGACTCAACTTGATAAAGTCAAAACATACATGAAATAACCAACTCACATACATGAGGATTGGAGCAATTTTCTGTTTTTTTTTTCCTTCACAAATATCAAAGATACAACAACAAGACTGAAAACAACCTGATCAAATTTCAAGTTTTGACATATATAGCAATAAACTCAAGCTCTCCCTTGGATCCTAGCCAACGTAAGACCAACACAGGCATCAACAAAGTCTTCATCAATATAATCCGTGGAGAACACCTGCAACTGGTTCGCGATATTTCTGGAAAAACATTGTGCAATGAACAACCTCCTAAAACCAGTAATCCAGGATGTAACCGTGGGCAAGTCTTCAAAGGGAACATCCTGTATTGTCAGCGTATTCTCCACCCGGTAAAAGTACCCACGGGAACTCACCGGGGGTTGCTGACTCAGATTTTGCAGATTACCCTCGAATTTTGTCGCGGGTAAATTGGTGTTGATCCAATCATCTTGCAAATAACCCGAACTCCAAAACGGGCTACCCCATTGTGGCGGGTCAGAATTTAGAGGCTTCCAGATGCATATGATTCGTTTGGGAAGAATCTCTGCCACTGTCTTGTGAAACACTTGATCATCTTGATGGATCAAGTATTCCCCAAGTTGCTGCTGTTAGAATGTGTGGGATCAGATTCGATATCATCACTTCCCGAGTCCAAGAGATCAAGATTAGGCCCAGACTGAAGCCCAACTAATTAAAGTCGGCCCAAGATTAGGCCCAGAATTAGTGTTGCCCTAAGTTTCCATAAACGGTGTTTTCTTTCTTATATAAACAGATATTATGTAATCGTTTGAGTATGATTCAATAAAAAACAATTATTCAGTTCTCTACTATTTATCATGGTATCAGAGCCACGAAATCAGGCTACATCATCTACCCAGTAATCTCATAAGACTGTATCACCCAAATTGAACACCAATAGCCACCATGGCAGACGCCGGCGGCTCGGGTTCAGATTTGGCATTACAGTTAGCAACTTTTTTACAAAACAATACCAATCAACAATCTCAAAATCCAAAGCTTTCCGATAATCTACAAATTAATCTGAAACTAAATAGCCAAAACTACGCCCTATGGACCCGAATGATCCGGGTAGCCATCGGCGGCCGATCAAAAAACCTTTTATCACATTTAACCCAAAAGCCACCCGAAAAAGCATCAGTTGAAAAATATGAGATATGGGAACAAGAAGACCTGATTGTGTTTTCTTGGCTCATTCAAAACATTGAACCAATATTAGCCGGCAATCTTACCGAGTTTTCCACTGCTAAAGAATTGTGGGACGCCTTAGTTATCACTTACAGCAGTGGGAAAGACAAGCTGCAAACATTCAATCTGCATGTCAAAGCCAACGAGATCAAGCAAAGTGACAAGTCACTTGAAGATTTCTGGATAGCATTGCAAGGAATATGGGGCGAAATCGATCGGATAGATCCGAACCCGATGACGTGTCCAGAAGACATCAAAACATATGCCAAGATCAGATCGGAACAGAAATTGTTTCAATTTCTTAATGGTTTAGATCGAAAGTTCGATTCAATCAAACGGGAGATCCTTCGAATAGATCCGCTTCCAAGTTCTGAGGCTGCTTATGCAACCATTCGCAAAGAGGCCGCTCACCAGAATATTCTGGGAACAACAATCAACGATCCACAAGGAATAGCCTCTGGCCTCGTCACCGGAGATTTTTCCGGCGGCGGCGACATTTTGTTGTCAAGAGGGTTTCGCTGGAACGACGGCAAGAAGAAGGGGATCCAAGATGATAAATCTCATCTCAAGTGTGATGAGTGTGGGATGTCAAGACACACACGAGATCAATGTTTTGAACTCGTGGGTTACCCGGAGTGGTGGACCGGTCCAAAGAAGAGTACCCGATCTGCAAAAACCGAGAAGAACATCACCCCTACCACCACTGCAAAGCCCAATAAAGATGGTGGTGGTGACCGGCGTGTGACCGGATTTGGTGGGGTAGCAGAAGCGGCTGGTGGAGACGAGAAGGAGGAGGGGGGTGAATCTTTTCCAGTAATCAAAGGAAAAAGGAAAGTGATTATGTTTCCAAAAATATCAAAACCCCCATATATATCTAATACCCATCCGATCCATTCAAACCCTAAATATTTGTTTAGTGGGCCTAAAATGGAAAATGGGCTTATAAATTCTTATGGGCTCGATAGTAAGAAAACAAAAAGCCCATTGTTTTCTGGGTCGGCATATACGGCCCAAAGTGTAAGTGCAGATCCAAATGGGCCTTGGATCTTTGACTGCGGAGCAACGGATACGATGACTTACGAGTTATCGGATTTTATAAAAACATCAAAACCTGGGAAAACTCATATCAAAGCCGCAAATAAAGGGAAAATGGATGTAAAAAATGGTGGAACAATTAAATTCTCCACAGACATTCAATTGTCTAATTGTCTTTATGTTCCTGACTTATCACACAAACTTTTGTCAATAAGTCATGTGACAAAAGAACTTAATTGCTCAGTTCTCATGCATCCAACCTTTTGTTTGTTGCAGGATATCAGGACGGGACGGATTATTGGGCGTGGCACTGAGAGAGAAGGACTGTATTATGTTGATGAAGTTACTAAAAGTGGAACTGTCATGCTTGCTCATGGAACTAGTGAAAGAGAAGCATGGTTATGGCATAGAAGATTGGGGCATTCCGTCAATTGGTTATTTACATGTTTTGTTTCCAAAACTTTTCCCGTTGAATAAAAAGATTGATTGTGAAACTTGCATCTTGGCAAAAAGTCACAGGCAATCTTTTAAACCTCGCAATACTAGAGTTGAATTTCCTTTTTCATTAGTACATTCTGATGTGTGGGGCCCTGCACTGGTTAGTGGAGGTCATAATTTCAAGTACTTTGTGATTTTTGTTGATGATTGCACCCGAATGACATGGATTTATTTTTTGAAAAATAAAGATGAAGTTTATGATAGATTTACTGTGTTCTATAACATGGTCCAAACTCAATTTCAAAAATCTATCAAAGTCATGAGAACAGATAATGGTGGGGAGTATGTGAATTCACAAATGAACCTGTTTTTTCAATCCAAAGGTATAATCCATCAAACCACTTGTCCTCACACCCCCGAACAAAATGGTGTGGCTGAAAGGAAAAATAGAATTCTTTTAGAAATGACTAGGGCACTTATTATTGAGTCCTTAGTTCCTAAAAGTTTTTGGCCCGAAGCTTTAGCTACTGCTACCTACTTGATCAACGTCTCCCTACAAAGATTCTCGATATGAAAACCCCTTTGAAAGTCCTCTCTGAGTTTCATAAACTCCCATCGGTTCTTACTTTGCCCACTAGAGTATTTGGATGTACGGTTTTTGTTCATATTCCAAAATCATATCGTAATAAACTCGAACCGTGTGCTGAAAAATGTGTATTTGTGGGATATGGGGTTAATCAAAAGGGGTATAGATGTTATAATCCTAAAACTCATCGTATGTTTACTACGATGAATTGTGATTTTTTGGAGACCAAGTACTTTTACTCTCAGGAACTCAGTGGTCAGGGGGAGGAACAAAGTGACACACTGAGTTGGCTTCAATATTCATCAGAAGTTCAGTCCACTACCTCATCAGAAGATCAGACTCCAGATAAAGATTTACAGTCCTCCTCTCAAAGTGACAACCCAAATCCAGACCTGATATCCGAGGTAAGTAGTTCTGAGCCAAGCCATACTTTGAATAATATGGGTATTCCAGCTAATGAAGTACAGGAAAATGTTAATGGAGAGTCAGAAAATATAGAAGAAGTAACCCCTCCTGAAAATGCTCCAGAAAGTGCTCCAGAAAGATATGTTCTTCCACCAAGGTCTACCAGAGGAATTCCTGCAAAGCGATATTCTCCAGAAAAGAGTTCTCGGTCTACTAAGTATCCGGTAGACAAATTTGCTAATATTGCAGAAGGTTTGTTCTCCAAAGAAGCAAAAGCATTTGCAGCGAAACTATATTCAGAAGAACTCCCGTCAGATGTAGAGCATGTCTTGAAGTTAAAAAATTGGAAGGATGCTATGGATAGTGAAATGGAGGCTCTTATAAAGAATGATACAAGGGAGAAGTGTATTCTTCCAAAAGGAAAGGATCCAGTAGGGTGCAGGTGGATATATACCATCAAATATAAACCAAATGGGGATATAGAAAGATACAAAGCAAGACTTGTTGCCAAAGGGTACACTCAGACTTATGGCATTGACTATTCAGAAACTTTTTCTCCAGTTGCAAAACTAGATACAGTAAGGGTTCTTTTCTCAATAGCAGCAAACCAGGGGTGGTCTCTTCGTCAGTACGATGTGAAGAATGCTTTTTTGCACGGAGAATTAAAAGAAGAAGTGTATATGGATCCTCCTCCAGGTTTTTCCCGTAATTTTAAACATGGGGAAGTTTGTAGGTTGAAGAAGTCCTTGTATGGACTTAAACAGTCACCTAGAGCTTGGTTTGGAAGATTTACTCTTGCAATGAAGAAATATGGATATCAACAAAGCAATTCTGATCACACATTGTTCCTTCGTCATAGAGGGAATCTAGTAACATGTCTAATAATTTATGTTGATGACATGATTATCACAGGAAATGATGAAAAGGAGATTGATCAACTAAAAACAGCTTTGTTTGCAGAATTTGAAATGAAAGATTTGGGAGATCTAAAGTATTTTCTTGGAATAGAAGTTTCAAGGTCTAAACGTGGAATTTTTATTTGTCAGAAGAAGTATATATTGGATCTTTTAGCTGAAACAGAATGATTGATTGCAAGCCTGCAGACACACCCATGGTCATCAATCAGAAGTTGTTTATAAAGACAGATGCTAAAGCCACTGATAAAGATAGATATCAAAGGTTGGTAGGGAAACTTATTTATTTGGCGCATACTCGTCCAGACATAGCATATGCTGTTGGAGTGGTTGGTCAATTTATGCACCAACCTCAGGAAGATCATATGGATGCAGTTCTGCGAATTATCAGGTATCTTAAAGGGACTTCAGGTCATGGGGTGTTATTTAAAGCTAATGGTCATCTCAAGATTCAGATATATACAGATGCAGATTGGGCAGGAGACAAAGGTAATCGAAGGTCAACTTCTGGATATTTTTCAATGGTAGGTGATAATTTGGTTACATGGAAAAGCAAAAAACAAAAAGTTGTCTCCTTGTCAAGTGCTGAAGCTGAGTTTAGAGGTATAGCTAGAGGATTAACAGAAGCATTATGGTTGAGAAAGCTTGTGTCTGAAATAGGTTTTGCTCCCAAAGAAAGCATTCGAATCATGAGTGATAATGAAGCTGCTATCCAGATATCAGAGAATCCAGTTCAACATGATAGAACCAAACATGTGGAAGTGGATCGTCATTTTATAAAAGAAAAATTGGAGAGTGGGATCATCAAGTTACCTTTTGTGAAGTCTGAAGAACAGCTTGCTGATATTCTAACCAAAGCCGTGGGAACATCTATGTTTCATAAGTGTCTAAGCAAGTTGAATTTCGGTAATCCCGATATTCAACTTGAGGGGGAGTGTTAGAATGTGTGGGATCAGATTCGATATCATCACTTCCCGAGTCCAAGAGATCAAGATTAGGCCCAGACTGAAGCCCAACTAATTAAAGTCGGCCCAAGATTAGGCCCAGAATTAGTGTTGCCCTAAGTTTCCATAAACGGTGTTTTCTTTCTTATATAAACAGATATTATGTAATCGTTTGAGTATGATTCAATAAAAAACAATTATTCAGTTCTCTACTATTTATCAGCTGCTCCAGGTAATTCTGGAATTCGGGTGGGTCAGAATGCTCGAATTCAGTTCTGATCTCAAGAATTATTATTTCCGATCTTGTTTCTGAAATAAACCGTCTGACGTCGTTTATCACGACGTCTACATTGTAACTTACAAGTGGCCCGTGACAGATGTTGCGGTTTTGGTTGATCCGAACATCGAGAAGTCGGGTACCGAGTACAAGTTGGTCGTAAATGGACAGAGATTGGCACTCGCCAAATGGTCGAGTAAAAATGTCTCCTATCTGGTTGGAGCCGGAATTATGGGTTCCGGGCCAGACAATCTGGTTCAGGTGGACCTTCTCCGGGTCAAGGCCGGATATCCAGTTTCTTCGGTCGATCGGGCGGTGATCGGAGCCTGGAAAGTTGCGGCCGGACCTCGCTTCTAGTTCATTCAATCTTCGAATCACGTTGTTGACCGAGATCATGCGTTGACTCAATTGATTAAACGGAGACGAAACAAATACATTCCCCATTTCTCGATTAACCACAGGGACAAAATTCTGAAAGATGTGATTGGTGTTGTGGATTTGATATGTATGATCCCATTTATATACGATTTTAAGCGCAAGTCTTCAAAATAAATATTACTCGTATTATTGTTGGGGCTTAATTGCCAAGTCTTACGCTAACAGCGTAAATTACATAACTAATGTTTATTATTTTAAACTAGGAATTAAACCCGCGTTTTATAAAAACAAGCATTTTAATCCCGGCGTTGCCCGGGAGACAGAACGATACGTAAAACGTAAAAAAAGGTACTACACGAACGATAAAAACGGATGTAAGAAACAATTTAAAAATGGCCGTTAACGGATGTAAGAAACTATTTAAAAATGATGGTTATTTAGATGTATGATTATAAGTCAAGTTCAAATTTAAAAGTGGAAATTTAAGGGGCAAAAATAAGAAAGCAAAAAGTTAGGGGTAAAGTTAAAAGCTAAGAAAATTGAGGGTTCAAAGTGAAAACTAAAAAGGGAAGTTTAGGGAGAAAAATAAAAAGCAAAAAGTTAGGGGTAAAGTTAAAAGTATCAAACCTGGGGGGTTCAAAAGGAAAAATTAAAAGGGAATTTAGGGGGTAAAAATGAAGAAGCAAAAAGTTAGGGGTAAAGTTAAAAGGTATCAAACCTGGGGGGTTCAAAAGGTAAAATTAAAAGGGGAATTTAGGGGGTAAAAATGAAGAAGCAAAAAGTTTGGGGGGAAAAGTGTAGAAGGATAAAAATTAAAAACGGGAAATTTAGGGGGCGAAAACAACAAAGCAAAAAGTTAGGGTAAAGTTAAAAGGTATCAAACCTGGGGGGTTCAAAAGGAAAATTAAAAGGGAATTTAGGGGGTAAAAATGAAGAAGCAAAAAGTTTGGGGGAAAAGTGTAGAAGGGCCAAAGGTTACTATTCCTAAGGCCCTCCTTCTTTGTATTATAGCAGAAACATATGCAAAAGTTTTTGGGGGAAAAGTGTAGAAGGATAAAAATTAAAAACGGGAAATTTAGGGGGCGAAAACAACAAAGCAAAAAGTTAGGGGTAAAGTTAAAAGGTATCAAACCTGGGGGGTTCAAAAGGAAAATTAAAAGGGGAATTTAGGGGGTAAAAATGAAGAAGCAAAAAGTTTAGGGGGAAAAGTGTAGAAGGGTAAAAATTAAAAACGGGAAATTTAGGGGGCGAAAAAACAAAGCAAAAAGTTTGGGGGGAAAAAGTGTAGAAGGGCCAAATGTTACTATTCCTAAGGCCCTCCTTCTTTGTATTATAGCAGAAACATATGCAAAAAGTTTTTGGGGGAAAAGTGTAGAAGGATAAAAATTAAAAACGGGAAATTTAGGGGGCGAAAACAACAAAGCAAAAAGTTAGGGTAAAGTTAAAAGGTATCAAACCTGGGGGGTTCAAAAGGAAAATTAAAAGGGAATTTAGGGGGTAAAAATGAAGAAGCAAAAAGTTTGAGGGGGAAAAGTGTAGAAGGGCCAAAGGTTACTATTCCTAAGGCCCTCCTTCTTTGTATATATATAATAATGTAATATATTATATATATATATATATAACAAGAATTTTAACCCGGGCGTTGCCACGGGAGACATATCGCCGCCGCATCATGCAAACATACATCTAGCATTACCCAAAAGTTTGGACACTTAAAGTTTACTATAAGAAGTAGAAAGTAATGGATATATAAAGTTGAAAAAACCGAGAGGTCGATAGTAAAAGTTAGAAACCTTATAATAAGAGAAAAAAAGTAAAAAATAAAGATTTGATGATTAAAGTTAAAACCCAAAAGTCAATTGGTAAAAAGTAAAAACTTTGTTACGTAAGTTTGTATAAAAATGTTAGACTAAAGTTAAAAAACCTAAAAGTTAAGTGTTAAAAATAAAAAATTTAAAAGTAAAAAAAAAGAAAAGAAGACAAAATAAAAAAAAAAGAAAAATAGCTGAAAAAAAAAAAAAAAAAAAAAAAAAAAAAAAAAAAAAAAAAAAAAAAAAAAAAAAAAAAAAAAAAAAAAAAAAAAAAAAAAAAAAAAGAAAAAAAAAAAAAAAAAAAAAAAAAAAAAAAAAAAAAAAAAAAAAAAAAAAAAAAAAAAAAAAAAAATCCAAAAACTTGTGGTAAATTTAGGTTTTTAAAAGAATTGTAATAAAACATTATAAGACACGTGTCAGTTTTCTATTGAACATATTTCTGTGAGGTGTTGTACTAAACCGAACATACTAAATAACGGCTCATGGTCAACATTTCATTGTATAGGGTACGTGCAAGGCTTCACCATTATACGGTGAGGTTTCTCCGATGTCGTATACCGACTGAATGTTTGAAAAAAATAACTAAAACCACGCAGCGAAACGCGGGTAACAATTTGCAAAGAATCGGTGTCACATGATTGGTCCAACATTTTTTATATTTCTTCTTTTAAGTAAGGCGATCTCCAATGCTAAGGACGCCCTTGAGCTGCCACATCATATCCTTACAAATCACTAAAATCATTATACATTCTTAAAATCTTTTAGTTTTACCTCCAATCATACAAACATCCTTACATATCCTTACATCGATATACAAACAAAAAAATAGTATTGTAGATAGCCTAAGGGCATGCTCTTAGGTAAGGACATACATCAAAAAATCTTTAGTTTTGGACAAGCTTGCATGACAAAGGATATCCATAAACAACTAAGTGCACCTAAGGGCACCCAAGGACACCCCCATTGGAGATAGTCTAATTGTAGTTATGGCTGCCAATGTTGACTTATTGACGATCGTCTTAATTTTTTATTTTTTTTGATTTAGTCAAACATTCAAATGCACGATCAAGGTTAGCTACAATAACGTTAAAGGGGAGGTTGGAGATGGTTTGTCTATTCGATTTTGGATGGATCCGTGGCTTGGCAATGTCCCGCTGAAAGAGAAGTTTCCTAACTTATTCAAGCTCGAAAAAAGTAAAAGATGCAAGGTAAGGGATAAGTATAATAGTATGACAGCTAGTTTCGTGAGTCTATGGAAGCTCAAAAAAAGTAAAAGATGCAAGATCAGTCCTATTTTCGCATTCTCTTCTAAAGATCTGTTGGAGGTCCATGATCATGTGGGTCTAGGAAAACAAGCTAGGAAGATATTCAAAGGAATAGTAGAGGTGGCTTGTTGGGGGCTATGGAAGGCAAGGAACGAATGCAAGTTTTTAAATACAGAGATAAATATTAGGAAGATTATTATGATGATCAAGACGACTAGTTATAGATGGTATAATTGTAGATATAAGAAAGAAAAGATCAGTTGGAGGGTTTGGTGTATTTAATGTAACTTAACATTGTATATATTCCTATTGCGGATTCCGCATGGGAGTTTTTGTGAACGAAATCTACCTTTCAAAAAAAGCTACAATAAGGTTTTCCTTTTTATTTAATTTGCTTTGCCTATTTAGATAATTTACATTTTGTTAGGTCCAGATTTACTGGACTCGCTCCAGACTTGACGACTGGAAAGTCTCTGAAGACTTGTCCAGAAATGATATTTACTGGACCCACTCCAGACTTGCTGACTGGAGCGACCCTGAAGATTTGTCCAGAAATAATGAAAGACCAGTGAGCAAAATACTTGTATAGGAAATCTGGAATCCTCCAGATTAGCTCACTGGACTTCACCCCAGTCCAGATCTATTCTACTGAATACATTCTCACTGAAGTCAAAGACTGAAGTTAGAATAAAGAAGACTGACAAATGACGGAGTCCACTGGAAGTCTTACCAGATCTACGACTGGAGGTTTGTCAGTGTTCTAGACCTTACAAGTCTGAACACTGATTACGAGGTATTGACTTTTTGCCTTTACACACTTTTCAAAAGACATTCCACTTGTCTTTACCAAAAGTACATACGTGTGTAAAGGTGGTTGGTTAAAAGAATAAAGTCATATTAATGTGACTTTATCCTTGTACTTTAACCAATGCATTTAATAACCTTGTCGGTTCATTAAATGCATGCAACCATATTTGTACGGCACAAATTCACTGGTGAATTTGTTTGCCTATAAATACAAAGTCATTTCCTTATTAAAATTACTTTTAGATATTAAAGGTGAATTTGTCTAAATACTCTCGATCATAACAGGGATACTTCACAACTTTAAGTATCTCGATCTAAAGAGTTTATTTGGCAAATATAGATCATTTGTAATTCATAGGTTGTTAGGATACTTACATATTTGTATTATCTTGATTCCGCACAACCTTGTATTTTATTTAACATCATAAATAAAATACACTTGAAAATATTACATTGTGTTCCACCTTTACTTTAAGTCGTGTATTACTTTGTTTATATACTTGCATTTATATTCAAGTAATACTAGTCCAATCTAGTGCTTATTAGACTTCTTGTATTTTACACTTTGGGTTAAACCATCTAGAGAGTTTGGGACTAACACATTTATACCTTTAAAATATAGTTTATATAAATTTAGCAGCATATACTCGATACCATTCAATATAAGTTTCTTTTTACTATTATTTATGCTTGATACTCCCTCCGTCCCATTTTAGTTATCCACTGTTGACTTTCAAAGTCTTTTTGTCTCAACTTTGACCGTAAATATTTTTGTTTATATTCTATAACACTTGATATAAAATATATAAATAAATTTGATTTTAAACGAACTTTTCAATGATATAACTTTCATCAAGTATTATATAATACAAACAAAATATTTACGGTCAAAGTTGAAACAAAAAGACTTTGAAAGTCAACAGTGGACAACTAAAATGGGACGGATGGAGTATAAGACACGTGCCAATTTTCTATTGAACATATTTCTATCAGGTGTTGTATTAAACCAAACTAATACTATATTTTTTCTAGTTTATTAATATTTATTAAAAATTAGATTTTACGTAAAAATTTTGAATTTTCATTAAAAATTATAATTTTTATAGTAATGGTAAAATCCAATATTTAATGAAATATACTTATTCTTGAATTGAGAGAAGGCGTGTACACTGGCAAGTAGGGTGTTGAAAAAAACCAAACCCAATTAACCCGACCCGATCCAAATGGGTTTGGGTTATATGGGTTGGGTTATTCGGGTTTCGGGTTAGTTATTCGGTTAACCATACCCATATAACTTTAATTGGTTTGGGTTATGGGTGATAAAATTTTATTTGGGTTCACCGAATAACCCGTATAAGATTTTTCTCTTTTATTTTTACAATTATTATAATTATATAGTATGACATGGTTACTAGCGGTTGACGAGTAGTGGTGACTACTAATTAGTTCTAGTTTAATACTCGTTAAATCCAATGAATCCATAACATCTTGACTCATCATATATGTATATGAAATCCTATATAAAATAATAATGTTGTATCAACACTTTTATCTTTTGATGCATAATTTATTTTTGTATTCCGATGATATATATTCAAAACTCATATATTGGAATATTATGTAGTTAAAGTACTATAAGGTAAATGTAAATGGTCAACTGACCCACCTTTGTAAATCGGGAGTTTTTGTAGTTGTTGTTTCAAAACCTTTTAATTAGTTAATTCGGGTTTAACCCAAAACCCAACCCGAACCATTTAACCTGAAACCCAAACTTTTACTCGGTTCGGTTTATGGGTCACATTTTGCATGTCTCAAACCCGAATAACCCGACCCATATAACCCGAAACCCATATAACCCGACCGATCAACACCCCTACTGGCAAGTGATCTCCTAAAACCCAAATAAGATATAACTAACTAAATCGTGACAAATACGAAGTCTTAACACTTTGGTTCAACAAACGGTTTCGCTAAACATGATCCACGATTTTACTAATCTTGGTTTGAAACACCTTCAAATCGGATAACCTATACTACAATAAAAATCAGATTTTTATCTTGTAGTGCGTAGGATGAGAACACAAAAACTGGATATGAAATGGAAAAGGTTTCTCGGCTGGAACCGAGTTTACGGTGAATAATTTCTGAAACTGTAACAACAACTACACGTGAAGATGTGAAAGATGAAGATGTTAAGGATGACTTTCATATGGAAGGCGTGACTGATGAAGATGGGAAGAATGAAAATACTTTACTATTTGTCACATAAACCCAGATTTCATAAGTATTTGCATTTTTGGTTTTCGCTTACTTTTGGATCCTATATTTTTTTTTATAACTTTGTGGATTATTCGAATTCTTACGTGTCTTTTTTTTTCTTCTGTTTCCTTTACTATTATGATTAATTATATGTTGATTTGATCTTATATGATATCATGGTTATAGGTAAAATAAAACAAGTATTAAAGTAAAACAAAAAAAATAATAGGTTTCTCTTCATTGAAAATCACCGTGCATCATGAAATCATCGTGCATCAATTGATTCGTGAATCTTCGTGCATCAATTTAACCATGATCTAAGGGTCAAGATCTTGTCCTATTTGTTTTACTTTAATACTTGTTTTACAATATCCAACCCCATGATATATTTTTAGTTATTAATGTGAAGTATAGTTTTTTTTTAAAAAAGAAATAACCCGAGCTACGCACGGGTATTTTACTAGTTGTATCATAAAAAAGGGATTAGTCTCAGAATGTAAACAACTTTAACACGAATTGTCATAGTGTGTATCAAACTTCATTCATGTGCATTGTATGTAATGAACTTTCAAATCCTGTGTATTGTATGTATCCGACCAATAAAAAACTTACAAGTGGCAACTTATATGGTTGACACATATACTCAGATACATACAATGCACAGGATTCGAAAGTTCATTACATACAATGTGCAAGATTGAAATTCGATACACACTATGACTATTCGTGTAAAGTTGTTTACATTCTAATGTACTAATCCCAAAAAATAAATAGGGATAAGTATTTTAGAATGTAAATAACTTTACATGAATTGTCATAGTGTGTATGAAACTTCATTCATGTGCATTGTATGTAATGAACTTTCAAATCATGTGCATTGTATGTAATGAACTTTCAAATCATGTGCATTGTATGTATTCGTGTATATGTGGCAACCATATAAGCTGTCACATGTAAGTTTTTGACTGGTCGGATACACACAATGCACAAGATTTGAAAGTTCATTACATACAATACACAAGATTGAAGTTCGATACACATTATGACAATTCGTGTAAAGTTGTTTACATTTTGAAATACTAATCCAATATAAGATAAGTAGAAAAAAAATCATAAAAATTTAAGGGTAAATTACACTTTCCGTCCTTGAAGTTGACAGTTTTTTCACTTTTCGTCCCTAACGTTTAAAAACTACAATTTTAACCTTAAAGTTTTCAAATTTTTGCAATCGAGGTCCTTCCCCTAGACGGTGTTAATTTTTGGCCGTTAGCATACGCACGTGCTAGACACGTGAGGGTAGTATTGTCCTTTCCCCTTTACACCAGAGGGACTAAAAGTGCAAAACGTGCCAACTTCAGGGACGAAATTTGTTAAATTTATAGACTTCCGGTGACTTCTTATTCAGTTCATCTTCTCCGGCTAATTTCCGACACGTCTCCGGCAACAAAAACCAAATTTTCCAGGCAACGCATCTCCGAAAATTATATCTATAACCAACCATTCTTCTTCAAAATCACCCCAAAACATATTTAAATCCATCAAATTCATACCCACCAAATTCATATACTTCAATCAGATATATACACAATTCCAATATCATAAACATTTTCAGATCTCACTAAAAAACTAATTGTACCTTCATCCCTCATCTTTACTCTCTCTTTTCATTTTGCAAACTAAAAAAACATAAAGAAACCTTAGATATAAATCCCAAATATCCAAAAACCTCAAATTGAAAACTCACTTTGTTCAATAGCCGTATACACAATAGGCCCCACTGACAACTAATATATCCGTGAAATCCAATTTCACCCATGAACGCACCTTTTGTTTGAAGATCGAGATTGGATTTGGGTTTGATGATTGTGATGGTAATTGGATGAGTTTGTTGGGCCGATGGAGATCTTGATGGTGCCACGGGGACGATTTGTTTCAAATATATATCAAGTTCCGACCACCACCATGCTTAACCGCCCACATTAGTATAGATCCGGCCACCACTAGATCCAATTATCAGGTTTGATGTGGGTTTCTGGAAGTGATATTTTTTTGTTCTTTCTTTTCCGTTTCTTCATCTTTTCTTTCTGGTTTCAGGGTGTATGCGTGTGTATATGATTGTGTGTGTGAACAGATTGTGTATAAGTGTGTATGTATTTATGTGTGATTGTGTGTGTGACCAGAAGCAGCAGCAGCAACATCGTATATATGTTTATGTATATGTATTATATAAGTAAATGATTTATTTGCACTTTTAGTCCCTGAAGTTGTCACGTTTTGCACTTTTAGTCCCTCTGGTGTAAAGGGGAAAGGACAATACTACCCTCACGTGTCTAGCACGTGCGTATGCTAACGGCCAAAAATTAACACCGTCTAGGGGAAGGACCTCGATTGCAAAAATTTGAAAACTTTAAGGTTAAAATTGTAGTTTTTAAACGTTAGGGACGAAAAGTGAAAAAACTGTCAACTTCAGGGACGAAAAGTGTAATTTACCCAATATTTAAAAACTCCACCCCTAAAAGGCTAAAACAACAACATAACCTGGCCCTAAAAACCTAACCTAAACAGAACCTGGCCCCTGCCGCTCTCTCTCTCACACACACAGACAAACACATACACGGAGTTGGTGCCTGTAGTAATTCCGGCGAGCAACCATGGGGCCTAATACGGGAAGCAGCCAAGCTCTTATCGATATAGAAAATAATACTCACAATTCCGGTATAACATTTTTCCTTTTTTATTTTATTTTAAATAATATTATCATGAGTTTGTAAACTTACTTATTATATATATATATACATGTATAGAATCAACACTTCTTGTATGCAAAAGTGGTGATGATCGTCTGTTGAAAAAGCTGGAAGCCGCAAAAGCAAAAACAAGCTCACTTCCTCTTACCAAACCTACTATTTCCGCACCTCCTCCTAGCCAAGGTTATATTGTTTGTTCGATATCTTTGTGTTATATATATATATATATAGAATTATGCAACTATGATTAGATTGATTTTAACACGAAGGAGAGCGAGTGTGTGATGAGTTAGTTTTTTTGTAGTTAGTTGTAGGTATAGTTGATTTTTTTACTGAGAAAATATCACTAGGAGAAGGATGGTAGACGATGTTTGAAAGTTTGGATCATTATTTCGATAATGTAATGTGTTTGTGTGTATCGTTTTTTCTTGTATTGAACCTTAGTCGAGGATCGTAGTGTGTATATGATTTTGGTAATGTCAATAGATTTGGTGATTGTTAAACCTTGATAAGCGTTTTACATATAGATGAAACTACTTATTGGTGTATTTAAATTGTGAAATTTTTGAGCAATTGTTATTTAAATCAAATGAAGAGTTTATATAAGATACATTTTAAAAAGGATTGCAAAATACAGGTAGCAGTATGGTGAAAAGAATAAGCCAATCACATTCACGTATCTGCTTCTAAGGGATTCATAATGATAACTCGATTAATGAAACATCACATAATTTTTTTTTTTAACGGTTAAAATGTTAAATACCAATCACCAAGTTTCTTTTTTTGTTTGTCACAAAACAATCATATCACTGGACAGATATAGATTTATTTACCATCTGTTGGTTTCATCTTTCGGTTAATGCCAATATTTTGAACTTGTTAACAATCACCATATCCGCATACGTTACGTTAGCCCAAAAGTAGGAGCTTACCACATTTCTAGTGACTCATGTAGTGGGATCCTCAATTCACTTCAATACAACCGAAGCAAAACTATACGTTCAAACCAACATTGGCACACTTAGCAAATATCATGGTCCAAACTTTTCAACAAATGTATACCTTTCTCCCCTCGGTTTATTCCAGGATAGCTAGATAAACAAATGAACTACATTCATATCTCATATTTAGTAAAACAAAGTAACTTATTACACACTTTGTTGCTTAGATGTCTATTATCCAATTCATATTCGTGCAACACAGGGTTTTATGCAATTAAAATATGTTTTATCTTTAAGCCATGCTTAATGTTTTTATCTCTGTTTTAGTTATGGGAAAACTGAAAGACTTTCTAGGAATCATGGCAGAGTCGAACAAAAAGTTGCAGCAAAACCCGATGGTATGGAGCGTTATGTCTTTTCTTCTCAACGTTTGCTTATATGATCTTACCAACTTATGTACTTTTGTATGTAGAACATGATATTGAGGCTCTCACTGGGGATGAATCTGAGTATATCGAAATGGTATGTAAGAGCTATCTTTACACTTCAAATATTTGAAATTGCATGCACTCTTTGTAGACAGTAAAAAACGGTACACTATGCTGACCTATTAAGTTCAGTTAATTTTTTTTTCTTCCTCTTTTTGTGATGCTTTATGAACTAATACAGTATATGGTGATTAGTGTTTTGCATCATAATCGTCGAGTTCCGTCTTTCTTATAAGAAATGCAAGAAGTACTACTCTATATCACGATATGAAAAAAACTATTTTAGAGAAGTTGTAAAAAATATAGTTGCACGCAGAAACTGTTTGGATCTTTTACCCCATATCAGTCATTGCAAACCCTTGCCCTTGTTTCTATTTTTAAGAATGATGGTTGTGTGTTTTATGATATAGGATGTAGGATTTGTGCTAGAATTGCAACTCCATTATGTTTATCTTGCTAGCATTGTCACTTTATCTTACCACTCCATAACCTATATAAGGATGTGTGTTTCCTTTATAACAGTTATGTTCAATCTTGATCTTTGTGCAATGGATGGCAAAATTGAACGAAGGAATATATTACATGGTCTATCTGGTTAGATTATTTAAATCATGGGTACCATCACAATCCATTAGCTAGGGGCCTATCATGATCCGCTTAGGCGGGTCAATTGGTATATTAGATTGTTTCACCTGACATTGACCTGTTGAAACACCTATCTTTGTATGTGTGGAATAGTAGGAGAAATTTGAAAAACAGAACCCAAAAAAACTCTCTTGCCACAGCCGTTGCAACTCTTGTCTTCACGGAATTGTCGTTACTGTAAACCTTTTATGAGACCAGCTTGTTGATATGGCTCAAGTTGGGGTGTATTTGTTTTCACTACTTTTTGTATTTGTTTTTCGTTTTCCGTCTACGGTGAAATCCTAAGCTAAATATGCTTAGATAAAATTAGATTTACATTGGAAATTGAAAGTTAACATCATGAATCAACACAAATCATCCTGTTAGCTTTGTGACCTCTAACTTTAATCATCCTTCAACCTATGTAAGGATTGTTCTGTCTTCTTTAAGAAATAAATATTCAAATTATGGTTTGGTGAAAAGCCAAATATCGTGGTCCGAAAAGTTAATCGCTCTTCAATAATGTTTAGATCATGTTTTATTGTTCTTTCTTTGATGGGTTCAATTTCTGTAACAAATGCATGTTAAATTTCAGATTATAAGTTAATGTTCACGGGACCTCGCAGGATCTAATTCTAGGTGTTGCTGATCTGAAAACCCCCGAGGCTGTTGCTGCTGCTGAATCAGCTCTTGCTGGTTCTCAGCCAGTCATCTCTCTGGATGCTAGTAGCAGCGACTCCGACTCAGAAGATAGCAGTGATGATGATGATGATGATGATGATAGTTGTAATAACTTAGAAGAGGATAGCAATGGTGAAATCAACACGGGTACCCGCTCCCCTTTGAAGTCCAAAAGTCAAACTCTTAATGAGAGACCGGAAAATGCAATGCCTGATAATAGTCAACAAAGAAAACGAGCAAAGATCGTTGAGCTTTCATAGTTGGTATCTATTTAGAGTGCAAGAAAGCACTGACTTGTAGCATATGTATGAAATATTTCCTTCGGGTTTAATCAGTTTTGCTTAATGTCTTTTATTTTAATTACTTTATATATCTATTTTATATTTTGAATATGGGGTTGTATTCCTGTAAAAATGTTTTTTTTTTATTCTAACAAACAGTGAGAATCCATAAAAACCAAAAATTGAACATATTAAATCGATAAATTCGACGTATTTCAAATGTTAACATAACAATTGATGTGTTATGTAATATTTTTATGCATTGAATTTTCACAAAAATAAAATTTTATTTGATGCATCTACTAAATATGCTTTTTATCAATGTTTTCACGATGAGATCGGATTCCATTAATGTTATATAGACTATCGCGTTGTGCTCTTGTGTCATAGACTAAGAACATTCTTACTTGATCACAACACCCATATAGATCTACATTAAACCTATTTATTTTCCTATTAACCATACAAATGCCTATCAATGTGTGACTCGACTTAATTACACATTTTATAAGAACAAAAACCGCATTAGACTTGAACCAAACTAGAAAAAAAAATGACTATTCAACTGAGAGTGCTGGCCATGCTTTTGAGGTCATCATTCATCATCGACTTTGGGACGGAGGTATTAGAATGGGGAATCGGATTTTTTGTGGTATAATTCCGGTCAACAATATTAGTAACCTCATATTTATAGTCATTTTTTTAACCCACTACAAACTAAATTAAGTTCATCATTGTCTATATAGTTGAACGTTAATCCGAGAGACACCATGAGTTTCGAGCCACACTCCTAAATCTATTCGCATTTCTTTGAAGCTACGTCAAAGTGTAGCATGTTTATGTCAATAGGACTCGAGCTTTATTTAAATGACGATTGGCTTAAGGTCAGGTTTGAGCTCGAGGGTGGAAATCATCAAACCTAACCTCGAACATGACTTGATAATATATATAATTGAGTTATAAAATTTAATCGTAAGTCGTAACATGTAAATGATTTAAAAATAAAGTTAAAACTGACTGACGGGTTAGTTTCGGGTGAAACAAGTTTGGCCTCAACTCAAATGGCTTGATCAAATTGGCTTAGGATCAGATGGATCAAAGATATATTGGTTTTAGGTCAACTGAGTCTAGATAAAGTGGGTCGCACGTTATATTTAGGTAGGTGAAAACCATATATAACAACCCGTTTCTCATAACCAACTCGATGGTTGACAATGTATAGTAAGATAAAAAGGTTATTAACTATATATTGTTATTACAACTTACAAGTCTAATAGCCTATCATAATCACGTTGAAGTGGTTAGTGACTAAAGAAACCCATATCTAAGCGTGGTTGGTGAAATGTTATTATAAGTCAGCTTTTTAACATAAATCTCTTATCTAATTTTAATAATAGTCTATCTTTATTTATACTATATAAAAATGACGTTGGATTATAGGCTAAAGTCATAAATGTATAACATTCATCTTTATTATGTATTTTCTTTTTGTTAATTTAATCGCTATTGTACAACTAGTTTTAACATAACATATAACTCCACTTTAAAAATCAATTATATGGACTACTACATATCCGCGCAATGCACAGTGATGGATGATTTCATTCAGTGAGGTATCAATTACATGATGATTGCAGATAGCCGGCTTCACTGACCGTCGGTTCTAGATCATCTAACACACATGTATATTAAAAAGCAAAATATTTAACTTAAACATGGAAATAAATATGGAATTAATATATAGTTAAAATAAACATTATGTAATTTTTTTTAAAAAAAAGATTCAAAAATTAAGGCACCAATTAAACTTAAATGTATTATAAGATAATACAAATAATTGTACAATTTATAAAGTTTTAAACTTCAACTAACAACTGAATTACTGTTGGAAAAAATAATCTAACAGCTAAATTACATAAAAAAAAAAGTTATGTACCGTTATCCACAAATGTCATATATATTTCCAAAAACAACAAGGAACCGAGTAGGGACCCAATTGACAAAAAAATGATATATATAAGGAAAATGTTGAAATGGATCGTATTTAACGTAGATAAAAATATATATTATTATTAAAAATCTACCTTTAAATTTTATAATAAGTGTAAAAATATTTAATAATCTTATATACGGTTTTGTTTAACGAAACCCTATATATAATGTTAAAAGTGAATATTTTACAAAAATACGCTATAGTTACTTAGAGTGTTGGCATTATATAAGTGGTAGGCGCGATGTGGGCATGGTACTGTGTTAGTATACCGCGTTTGAGTGTGTGAGGTTCGAGACATTTTTTTGCCTTATTTTCTTTTTTCTTTTATTTTTTTGACTTTTTTGTCTTTTACTTTTCGTCTTTTTCCTATTTTACTTCTATTTATGTATTATAAGATATGAAAATTGTTCATTTGCAAACTGTTTTTTTGGTGAAAACCAGAAAACAGATCCTGGCCATCCAATTACCACGATCTACGGCCCAGATTAAAGCTTCTCTCATCTCTCTCATGTTGCTGCTGCTGCTATTCCGACCACTACCACCACTGCCATCATCTCCGGCCACCACCATTATCATCTCCGACCACCACCACCACTACCATCATCTCCGACCACCAGTCATCCTCCTCCTCCGGCGATGGCGATGGCGACGGCGACCACCACGACCACCAGATCTGTCTCTCTCCTCTTCTGGCGACGGCGCCGGCAGCAAAGGCGGAGCTCGTACCGTATCAAACCGCCACCATCTCTTGGATCGCCGCCCATCAAATCCATACGATTCCCATATGCGTCCGGTGACAACCACTTTAGAACGGATGAGGGCAACACCCGTACTGTATCCACCGAAAAACGAACGGCGGCAGTGGTGGCGGCGGCTGATCGGAAAAAGATGACCGGAGAAGGTGGATGGTGGTGGAGGAAATGAAAAACGGGATTACAAAGGGGAAGGAGGAGAGATAAAGTGGATCTTGATCTTAGAAATGGATGGTGGAGATTTGTTTTCTAGTTTTCACCATTTTTCTAGTTTTCAAATGATTAGAACCCTATAATTTATAGTGTGGTATGAGTGGTAAGTGAAAGAAATATTACCATCAAAATAATGAAATGAGGGGTGAGTGAGGAATAATTGTTTGTGCTAAATGTGGATACATCTGAAGTTGAAGTTATTGGAGCCTCTGCTGCTAGTAGAGGGAGAAAAAAGAAGGAGGTCCTTGGTTCTAACATCCCTCAATCTGTTGCGGGCCGTGTTGTGAAGAGAAGAAAAGTTGGTGATGATTTAAAGCTGCTGAGTTCGGCAAACCTTCTGCCCCGAAGACAGGTTCAATTTCTTTCTCTTTTCATATATTCTTGATGTTTTTCTTTTTCACAAAATATTATGTATCATTCATCTATTGCAGATGCTCATGACCAGGAGATTCTCTCCTGGTTGGAAGGTGAGGATATGAATGCTGAGGATGTCAAAAAGATAGACAACATGGATAATGAGACATTCCTTCGGGTCTTTAAGAAGGATCGCCAATTTCATACTTATCTTGATGCTGTTGTTGCTAGGCGTTTTTCCCGAATGTTTGTTGATCTTAGGTCTAAGAGTTTAGAGGTTCAGTCTTTGGTAGCCACTGTGGAAGATCTTAAGGCTAGGGAGTCCAGGTTTGTTACCACCGTCGAGTCATCCGATATTGTTCAAGATTTGAAGCAACAGGTAAATATGTTGAAAGCGGACGCAGTCGTTCATGATGAAGCTGTCTTGAAGTTGCAGCAGGAGTTTGATGCAGAACGTGAGGGTAGTAAGCTTTTGCGTAAGCAGGTTGATGTGTTGAAGCAGGATCGGGTTGGATTGATTACGGAGGTAGTTCCTCATGTGAGCAGGTCTTTGCTATACAGTGATGAAATTGGGCAGCTTTTGGGGGATGTAACTACAGCTGAAAGGGCAGAAGAAAGGTCTACTGTTTTGGAGAAATTTTCTGCAGAGGGCAAGTGTGATTTGCAATGCCGGGCAGATTTTATTGCAAATGCCTCCAATGACCTTGAAATTGCCGACCAGAAGTGGAGAGAAGCAGTCTTTCCTTATCTGAACAAAGTTGTGGCTGATCCCAATGCTGCTGTTGATGACCTGCTCCAGATTGTTCCTGATGTAATCCATCCTGAAGATGCTGCCAACCCTTAGCGACATTCTCATGGCCTGCGTGCCTCTGATATGGCGTTTGTGCCACTTTTAAACAATTTATCTTTTGGTAACAGCCTATGATGTGTTTTGAACAATTTACTTTTATGTTTGCAGCTTATAGCTGTCTGTAGTATTTTGAACTGCAGTTTGCTAACTGTAGTTCGGTAGCTTTTTATAATTGCAGCCTAGTAAGCTGCTTTGTGAATACTATATGCAATTTTAGCATTTGTGTTTTAATATTTTGCAGCTTAAGAGCTGTCTTTTTAATTGCAGCTTGGGAGCTGTCTCGTAGTTGCAGTCTTATTTTGCTGCCTTGTAAGTGATATGCAATTTTATTAGTTGCTTTTGCAGCTTAAGAGCTGTCTTTTGGAGCAGTTATGACTGCTTTTAGTTGTCTTGTTTGGACTATAGGTCCTTCTAACCTCCAGAGTTTGAGTATATGGTCGTCTTTATTTTAATGCATATAGCATTTTGTTTATTTTGCGCATATTTGCGTCTTTCTCTCTTTTCTTTTTTTATAGAAAATTAATTGAAAGAAATAAGAAGCCTTTATTTAGTAATATAAGTGAGGTTACATACCATATCCTCTAGGCTTTAAATAATAAAAGACTAATAGATTTTGTGAATGGGGCTCACTTTTGGACGGATCATCATCCATCTAAGCGCCCGTAGTAGGGTCCTTCGCTCCATGAGAGCCAATGGGGGCCGTCCTGGCCCTCTTCAGATAGCTTCTTTGCCTTTGTTACCAAGGTCCCTACTCCTCCGTTAGATTCGTACTTGATCATGCCATGTACTACAGACGGAATCATTTCAAACTTCTGGATTCCAGGCCTCCCTAGGATTGCTTGGAAGGGTGATGTTCCGCTGACCACTAAGAAAGTAACCTTCTCTTTCCGCTCCCAACGTCCTTTTCCAATTGTCATTTTTACCGACAATTTTCCTATTGGTGTAGCAGTATCCCCGGAGTACCCTTGTACCGAAGCTTCTGTCTTCCTGAAGTTCATTCGTGACACAGGACGTAACATCCAGAATGCCTTTTCGTATAGGACGTTGCATTCGCTTCCCGTATCTATAACAATTTGCTTGACTTTTGATATTTCCAAGAGTGCCGAAATCACCAAGGGGTCTCTGAAGGCCTTATAGGTTGAGGGAAATGTAATCCTCGTCATATCTCCCCTGTAGGTCTTCGGGAGCGAACGTCCTATCCCCGGTTTGCTTTTTATGATGGTATAAATAGTTCTCTCGGGGCCTTTTTTCTTCTCATCCATGTCATCCTCCTTTTTAGCACTCTGTTGCTGTCTGACGCTTTTCACCAAATGTGACAGCTTCCCTTCGTTAATCGCTTCTTCTATTGCTTTTCGGAGTTGCCAACACGCGTTCGTATCATGGCCATGATCTCTATGGAACTCACAGTACTTCTCTGGATCTTTCCTATTTTTACCGCTCAACCTGGGTGGAGTGGGGAAAGTCTTTGCGATACCTTCGGTGAGCAGTATTTCTTTTGGGCTTTTGTGTAGCTCCGGGAGGTTAATTTTGAGGTACCCTTTGTCATCTTTGAGATACGGGCTATATCTTGTTTTTTCTTTTTCGTTGCTTTCCCTTTTCTACTTGGGCCTTTTTTTTTTTTTTTTTTTTTTTTTTTTCATATCGAAGTTCTTTATTTTTTTTTGGCCGTATTTTTTTTTTTTTTTTTTTTTTTTTTTTTTTTTTTTTTTTTTTTTTTTTTTTTTTTTTTTTTTTTTTTTTTTTTTTTTTTTTTTTTTTTTTTTTTTTTTTTTTTTTTTTTTTTTTTTTTTTTTTTTTTTTTTTTTTTTTTTTTTTTTTTTTTTTTTTTTTTTTTTTTTTTTTTTTTTTTTTTTTTTTTTTTTTTTTTTTTTTTTTTTTTTTTTTTTTTTTTTTTTTTTTTTTTTTTTTTTTTTTTTTTTTTTTTTTTTTTTTTTTTTTTTTTTTTTTTTTTTTTTTTTTTTTTTTTTTTTTTTTTTTTTTTTTTTTTTTTTTTTTTTTTTTTTTTTTTTTTTTTTTTTTTTTTTTTTTTTTTTTTTTTTTTTTTTTTTTTTTTTTTTTTTTTTTTTTTTTTTTTTTTTTTTTTTTTTTTTTTTTTTTTTTTTTTTTTTTTTTTTTTTTTTTTTTTTTTTTTTTTTTTTTTTTTTTTTTTTTTTTTTTTTTTTTTTTTTTTTTTTTTTTTTTTTTTTTTTTTTTTTTTTTTTTTTTTTTTTTTTTTTTTTTTTTTTTTTTTTTTTTTTTTTTTTTTTTTTTTTTTTTTTTTTTTTTTTTTTTTTTTTTTTTTTTTTTTTTTTTTTTTTTTTTTTTTTTTTTTTTTTTTTTTTTTTTTTTTTTTTTTTTTTTTTTTTTTTTTTTTTTTTTTTTTTTTTTTTTTTTTTTTTTTTTTTTTTTTTTTTTTTTTTTTTTTTTTTTTTTTTTTTTTTTTTTTTTTTTTTTTTTTTTTTTTTTTTTTTTTTTTTTTTTTTTTTTTTTTTTTTTTTTTTTTTTTTTCTTTTTCGTTGCTCCATTTCCCTTTTCTACTTACCTGGTGTCTCCCCTCGAGGCGGTGTCCCTAGCATCTAGGTATACATGAGCTCTCTTCTGAACTGCTTCATATGTTTTCGGAAGGTCTCTGTATAGGAATTCAACTAGCCCTCTGCTCCGGAGGCCATGTAACAGTCCGGATATCCTTTGCGACTCAGGAAGGTCCATGATATCCTCTGTTTCGGTGGTGAATCGGTCAATAAATGCCCTGCAACCCTCCGTGTCCCTTTGTTTTATTCCATGGGCCGCTACGTGGATCTTCTTGTGTTTCTTTTGCTGGCTGAAACGGGCTCTAAACTTTTCTTTGAGGTCATCGAAACTTGTGATGGATCCTTTCGCTACACTCTTTAGCCATTCCCTGGCGTCTCCTTCGAGTGCATATCTGAACATTCGGCACGCAACTGGTACATTCCATACCTTCATTTCCGCTGCTCCTTCAAATGCTTCCAAAAAGTCATCTGGGTCGCTCTTTCCCTTGTATGTACCTAAGTGAGAGGGATATTTCAGGTCCTTCGGGAGAGGATAGTTCTGTATCCAGGCGACGAACTGTGAACTCTCGACGCTTCCCCCGACGATTTGCAATTCCAGCGCGTTTTGGTATACTGGAGCCCCCCAGTTCTGAGGGCCATACGCTCCTGGAATGTGTGTGGACCCAGGGATTAGTGTGGCATACTGCGGTCCTCCGGTACCCGACGGGGCCCCCTGAGTTGACGCGGTGTATTGTGAAGCATGATACTGATGAGGCTGCGCTTGCCCTCCTGGTTGGGTGCCGTATGTTCCTCCCGCAGGTTGAGTACCATATTGCTGGGAGGAGTATTGCTGTGTTCCGGACCCATACATGTTTCCGTAGCTTTGACCCGTAGGTCCTTGATAGCCTGGACCTGAAGGTCCTTGATAGCCCTGGCCCGAAGGTCCTTGATAGCCCTGGCCCGAAGGTCCTTGATAGCCCTGGCCCGAAGGTCCTTGATAGCCCTGGCCCGAAGGTCCTTGATAGCCCTGGCCCGAAGGTCCTTGATAGCCCTGGCCCGAAGGTCCTTGATAGCCCTGGCCCGAAGGTCCTTGATAGCCCTGGCCCGAAGGTCCTTGATAGCCCTGGCCCGAAGGTCCTTGATAGCCCTGGCCCGAAGGTCCTTGATAGCCCTGGCCCGAAGGTCCTTGATAGCCCTGGCCCGAAGGTCCTTGATAGCCCTGGCCCGAAGGTCCTTGATAGCCCTGGCCCGAAGGTCCTTGATAGCCCTGGCCCGAAGGTCCTTGATAGCCCTGGCCCGAAGGTCCTTGATAGCCCTGGCCCGAAGGTCCTTGATAGCCCTGGCCCGAAGGTCCTTGATAGCCCTGGCCCGAAGGTCCTTGATAGCCCTGGCCCGAAGGTCCTTGATAGCCCTGGCCCGAAGGTCCTTGATAGCCCTGGCCCGAAGGTCCTTGATAGCCCTGGCCCGAAGGTCCTTGATAGCCCTGGCCCGAAGGTCCTTGATAGCCCTGGCCCGAAGGTCCTTGATAGCCCTGGCCCGAAGGTCCTTGATAGCCCTGGCCCGAAGGTCCTTGATAGCCCTGGCCCGAAGGTCCTTGATAGCCCTGGCCCGAAGGTCCTTGATAGCCCTGGCCCGAAGGTCCTTGATAGCCCTGGCCCGAAGGTCCTTGATAGCCCTGGCCCGAAGGTCCTTGATAGCCCTGGCCCGAAGGTCCTTGATAGCCCTGGCCCGAAGGTCCTTGATAGCCCTGGCCCGAAGGTCCTTGATAGCCCTGGCCCGAAGGTCCTTGATAGCCCTGGCCCGAAGGTCCTTGATAGCCCTGGCCCGAAGGTCCTTGATAGCCCTGGCCCGAAGGTCCTTGATAGCCCTGGCCCGAAGGTCCTTGATAGCCCTGGCCCGAAGGTCCTTGATAGCCCTGGCCCGAAGGTCCTTGATAGCCCTGGCCCGAAGGTCCTTGATAGCCCTGGCCCGAAGGTCCTTGATAGCCCTGGCCCGAAGGTCCTTGATAGCCCTGGCCCGAAGGTCCTTGATAGCCCTGGCCCGAAGGTCCTTGATAGCCCTGGCCCGAAGGTCCTTGATAGCCCTGGCCCGAAGGTCCTTGATAGCCCTGGCCCGAAGGTCCTTGATAGCCCTGGCCCGAAGGTCCTTGATAGCCCTGGCCCGAAGGTCCTTGATAGCCCTGGCCCGAAGGTCCTTGATAGCCCTGGCCCGAAGGTCCTTGATAGCCCTGGCCCGAAGGTCCTTGATAGCCCTGGCCCGAAGGTCCTTGATAGCCCTGGCCCGAAGGTCCTTGATAGCCCTGGCCCGAAGGTCCTTGATAGCCCTGGCCCGAAGGTCCTTGATAGCCCTGGCCCGAAGGTCCTTGATAGCCCTGGCCCGAAGGTCCTTGATAGCCCTGGCCCGAAGGTCCTTGATAGCCCTGGCCCGAAGGTCCTTGATAGCCCTGGCCCGAAGGTCCTTGATAGCCCTGGCCCGAAGGTCCTTGATAGCCCTGGCCCGAAGGTCCTTGATAGCCCTGGCCCGAAGGTCCTTGATAGCCCTGGCCCGAAGGTCCTTGATAGCCCTGGCCCGAAGGTCCTTGATAGCCCTGGCCCGAAGGTCCTTGATAGCCCTGGCCCGAAGGTCCTTGATAGCCCTGGCCCGAAGGTCCTTGATAGCCCTGGCCCGAAGGTCCTTGATAGCCCTGGCCCGAAGGTCCTTGATAGCCCTGGCCCGAAGGTCCTTGATAGCCCTGGCCCGAAGGTCCTTGATAGCCCTGGCCCGAAGGTCCTTGATAGCCCTGGCCCGAAGGTCCTTGATAGCCCTGGCCCGAAGGTCCTTGATAGCCCTGGCCCGAAGGTCCTTGATAGCCCTGGCCCGAAGGTCCTTGATAGCCCTGGCCCGAAGGTCCTTGATAGCCCTGGCCCGAAGGTCCTTGATAGCCCTGGCCCGAAGGTCCTTGATAGCCCTGGCCCGAAGGTCCTTGATAGCCCTGGCCCGAAGGTCCTTGATAGCCCTGGCCCGAAGGTCCTTGATAGCCCTGGCCCGAAGGTCCTTGATAGCCCTGGCCCGAAGGTCCTTGATAGCCCTGGCCCGAAGGTCCTTGATAGCCCTGGCCCGAAGGTCCTTGATAGCCCTGGCCCGAAGGTCCTTGATAGCCCTGGCCCGAAGGTCCTTGATAGCCCTGGCCCGAAGGTCCTTGATAGCCCTGGCCCGAAGGTCCTTGATAGCCCTGGCCCGAAGGTCCTTGATAGCCCTGGCCCGAAGGTCCTTGATAGCCCTGGCCCGAAGGTCCTTGATAGCCCTGGCCCGAAGGTCCTTGATAGCCCTGGCCCGAAGGTCCTTGATAGCCCTGGCCCGAAGGTCCTTGATAGCCCTGGCCCGAAGGTCCTTGATAGCCCTGGCCCGAAGGTCCTTGATAGCCCTGGCCCGAAGGTCCTTGATAGCCCTGGCCCGAAGGTCCTTGATAGCCCTGGCCCGAAGGTCCTTGATAGCCCTGGCCCGAAGGTCCTTGATAGCCCTGGCCCGAAGGTCCTTGATAGCCCTGGCCCGAAGGTCCTTGATAGCCCTGGCCCGAAGGTCCTTGATAGCCCTGGCCCGAAGGTCCTTGATAGCCCTGGCCCGAAGGTCCTTGATAGCCCTGGCCCGAAGGTCCTTGATAGCCCTGGCCCGAAGGTCCTTGATAGCCCTGGCCCGAAGGTCCTTGATAGCCCTGGCCCGAAGGTCCTTGATAGCCCTGGCCCGAAGGTCCTTGATAGCCCTGGCCCGAAGGTCCTTGATAGCCCTGGCCCGAAGGTCCTTGATAGCCCTGGCCCGAAGGTCCTTGATAGCCCTGGCCCGAAGGTCCTTGATAGCCCTGGCCCGAAGGTCCTTGATAGCCCTGGCCCGAAGGTCCTTGATAGCCCTGGCCCGAAGGTCCTTGATAGCCCTGGCCCGAAGGTCCTTGATAGCCCTGGCCCGAAGGTCCTTGATAGCCCTGGCCCGAAGGTCCTTGATAGCCCTGGCCCGAAGGTCCTTGATAGCCCTGGCCCGAAGGTCCTTGATAGCCCTGGCCCGAAGGTCCTTGATAGCCCTGGCCCGAAGGTCCTTGATAGCCCTGGCCCGAAGGTCCTTGATAGCCCTGGCCCGAAGGTCCTTGATAGCCCTGGCCCGAAGGTCCTTGATAGCCCTGGCCCGAAGGTCCTTGATAGCCCTGGCCCGAAGGTCCTTGATAGCCCTGGCCCGAAGGTCCTTGATAGCCCTGGCCCGAAGGTCCTTGATAGCCCTGGCCCGAAGGTCCTTGATAGCCCTGGCCCGAAGGTCCTTGATAGCCCTGGCCCGAAGGTCCTTGATAGCCCTGGCCCGAAGGTCCTTGATAGCCCTGGCCCGAAGGTCCTTGATAGCCCTGGCCCGAAGGTCCTTGATAGCCCTGGCCCGAAGGTCCTTGATAGCCCTGGCCCGAAGGTCCTTGATAGCCCTGGCCCGAAGGTCCTTGATAGCCCTGGCCCGAAGGTCCTTGATAGCCCTGGCCCGAAGGTCCTTGATAGCCCTGGCCCGAAGGTCCTTGATAGCCCTGGCCCGAAGGTCCTTGATAGCCCTGGCCCGAAGGTCCTTGATAGCCCTGGCCCGAAGGTCCTTGATAGCCCTGGCCCGAAGGTCCTTGATAGCCCTGGCCCGAAGGTCCTTGATAGCCCTGGCCCGAAGGTCCTTGATAGCCCTGGCCCGAAGGTCCTTGATAGCCCTGGCCCGAATCCTGGTGGAACGTCGGCCATTTTTTCTGATTCGATACAAAAAACAGGTTTTTAGAGTGGTTATGGGATCTGAATATGGGGTCCCACGGATGGCGCCAAATGTTTGTGCACCGAACCGAGGTTAGAACAATGTGAGGTAGGGGTGATCTTGGTTGTGTGTTGGCGATTCCCAAAAGGTAGAGTTGATCTCTTTACGCCAATTGAATTCTTGTGCGATCTATGTGTGATCGTCTATTAGTTGAAAAGTGAATGCCCTATTGAGGGTCTTATGATCCTCCTTTTATAGGGGGAAGTATTCTTGGAGAACAAGTAGGCCGCCTAGGGTTTCCTAAGTTTTAGGCCGGGGATCTAATTTCCGTAATTATCAGTTTTGGAAATGATAAGGGGAAATTCCGATCTTTTAGGGAGCAATTCTTATCTATCTGCAGAAGCCTTCGTAACGAACGGACCTGCGTATCACAACGTTACTATGTCAGGGTCTGCGTGCCGCTGGAGGGGTATGTCATCAATAATGGAAATAGTATAAGAGATTGACCGAAAGTGAGGAGTGTAATTATGGTGTAGTGAACACCCTTATCCTTTAAATTAAAAGATTTTAATCTTACTTTCTTTTGTGACCAAAAGATCTGTTATCTACCTTTAAATATACTAAAAAGAAAAGAACATAACACTGAATCAGCTTACGTATTTTGACCCATTCTTTAGTGTTTAGCCCACATACTCTTTTTTATTTTTTTCGGGGGGTGATAGATTGTATTTTGACCAATCAAAAGAAAACACTTATATAAGTCGATATCTTACTCAAGGGGTTAATTGCTCTAATTGTTAACCCCATCCAACGAAATCAGCATACGTAAGAGATGCATCCAAGAATCCCATCGCCTCACGACCACGTTTTATGTACAACTTCACATGATATACTCCGTAATTTAATTAATGAAATATTTAAAAAAGAAATGTTAAACTTACACATTATATACAAACAAAAGTTTGACCAATGAATAAAGAGAAAAAAACATGACATGAAATTTCCATGTAATCAAATACCTCCTAATTAAATAACCTAAAAAACCTTTTAACTATAAGATTGTGACACTTGTCAAAATCAAAGGATGATATTAGGAGAAAGAATTAGTGGATGATACTTGTCAAGTAGTTAGGGTATTAGAAGGATTTTTATATCATTTTCCAATCAAATAAGTTTCATTTGACATTGATATGCAGAGGCAGAAATTGTAAAGGGCTAAATAGTACTCCATTACAATCAACATAACCGGTAAAAGGCCGGTGCTTACAAGGAGGGGAGTTCTCTAGCTTCTTGTCTGTCAGCTCAGCGCCACATCATCCAGGACTTCCCTCAGGACTCTCCCTACTTATAAAGACAGCTTCTTGAAACTTTTTCGCCACATCATCAATTTTTTATTTTATATTCTTTTTATCATTTTTTACTATTTTAAAACAAAACTAAATAAACCCTTTATTATTAATAATGAAAAACGTAAAATAAAATCACATAAATTAATAAAACTTAAACATACAAAAAGTACTAAATTAATTTTGGGGTTAAGTTTAACATTTATAAAACTAGCAAACTTATTTATATATATGTTAATATTTAGGGGTCAACTTTGAAAATTAATTATAGAGTATTCTAATATATATCATCACATGATGCTGCCTTCGTCTTCATCAAAATACCGTCGGCGGCCAAAACAATAATCCGGCCAAGATAATTTCAGAGACACCACACACATACATATATATATATATCCCATAAATATATATGTATATTAAAGAAAGAAAAAGAATAAGAAAAGAAACACAAACGGTCCCACATCTCGAGCGTCCGTGAACTTCTTCGTGGAGACGTTTGGAGAGGACGCAGCCTCCAAGACTCTCCGTGTCGATAGCGTCGAGCGTCCCTGTGGTCTTGGACTCAGCTCCAAGACTCCTATAAGCACCGGCCTAAGTTTTCGTCCAAGAATAACATTTTTCCAATTAGCCCATGCCAACCAAGCTATTATCCCCTCTTTAAAAGCCACACATGCATATATAAAAGATTATATATATTACTATAGACTTTCCTTATTTTGAGAACCATTTTTTGCAAGAACCATGAGAACTCTCAAATTATGTATTGGATCACATGTTTTTTTGTTCATTCACATGTGAAATGATATAAAAAAGTATGTTGTAGAAGAACTTTTTTAAAAAACCTTCAAAATAGCTTTTTGTGAACTTGTGAATGAATATGTTCACGTTTTTCACATGTGATCAAACGGGTATATATAAGGTTTTGAAAAAAACTTTCTTCTGCAACATATATTTTTATAACGTTTCACATGTGAATGAACAAAAAACATGTGATCCAATACATAATTTAAGAGTTCTTAAGGTTCTTACAAAAAAATGGGTTCTCAAATTAAGGGTCCCCTATTACTATATATATATATTGATGATGTACCCTACCCGGAGCTCTACCTCCGTATCAGGTACCTACGGGTAAAATTGAGACATCTATACGAAGCACTGCCTCCGTAAACAGAAATATTCCCGGAGCTCTTAGGTCAAATTACCTAGTCCCGGAGGAATGTGTATACCGTATGGAAAGTATATATTAGGGTCCGCATACCTCGGACACGAGATCATCACGAATCTTCTTAAAAGATAGAAGATATTCTCAAAAGAGGAAAAGATTTACTCTGTAAGTCCCAACTCAATAGATGGTACTACCTGAAGACACCTCAATGTCGATGGTGGAGTTACTTTGCAATATAAGCCCTGAACTGGAGACGACCAGTTACAGAGAATATATACCAAGTTCTAGATAGATTACTTATTTAAGTGACAATAAGTAAAGAACAATGCAATAATACAAATAACTTGTAAAGTAAATTGGTGAGACAATATGTAATTTTCAAGTGTAATTTATTTATTAACTTTAAATAAATTACAAGGTTGTTGCGGAACCAAGATAATACAAGTATGTAAATATCCTAACAACCTATGAACTACAATTGATCTACACTTGGAATTTCTCTAAACAATCGAAACACTTAAAGTTGTGAAATGTTCCTTTTTAACGATTGAGAGAATATTGCACAAGTTCACCAAGAATATTGCAGGTATGCAAAGTGTGAATTCTTTCGAAGTGTGTTCGAAGAAGTAATATTCTTGGTGTGCAATGACTTGTATTTATAGGCAAAGTTAACATTGGGATGTTAACTTTGGCCGTACAAATGTGGTTGAGAGCATTTAAGGAATAGCATTTAATTCCTTAAAATGCAGTGTAAAGTTGCAGTATAAAGCAACTTTACTCACCAGCTTTATGTACCTTTTTGTACTTAAATAATAAGATAAATCTTATTATCCGGGTAAAAGCACATAAAGCACAAAAGTCAATTCCTCGTAATCAGTGTAAAGCTTTGTAAGAGCTTTTCACTGACGGTCTCTAGTTTGTAACTGACTAGAATGTCAACTGGGCTTTGCTGCCATTGTCATTCTCTATCTTCCACTTGTTGTCTTCGACTTCAACTGGAAGGATTCTTCAACTGGTCAGTTCTCAACTGGAGGAAGTCTTCAGTTGCGTTAACTGTACGATGCAACTGGACTTCAATATATTTCTGGACAAATCATCTGGGTCTCCAGTTTCACTGGGTCTCCAGGTGCAACTGGAGACTGGCCAGTTTACCAGTAAACTGGTCCTAACAAATTCCCCCTATTTGTCTAGAAATATTGGCAAGTCTTTTTCAGTCCTTGTATCTGTACAAGTGTGAACTGGAGAGACTTGTTCGATTAAATCTATCTAAGTTTTCCAAGGCATTTTTATAGATCAATAAATGCCTTGGGTTTTTCTTTTAAGTTTGTTAGATCTAATCTATTATCTACCTTGTGGTTACAAACTGGTAACTTCATTTATACAAGGAAATGAAATTTATACAAGTTACAGAATGTAAATAAAATACAAGTAGATACAATGAAAAGAGAACTTAATGAGATGGCCCTTCGCCAGTTCTTCTTCTCTTGTCACTGAAGAGATAGGCTGAGAGTCTTCAGGATCAATATTCAACTTTAGCTCCAGATTTTCTTTATGTTGAATCTTGCCCCTTAAGAAGTTCACCCATGCTTTCTCAAACCTATTCTTTTGTGCCTTTGCATCCAAAACATTCACCATTTCAACCCATTCAGTGAACCCATACTGCATTGCACCAGGATTGTCAGTTTTAACCAGTGGCCCTCTGG
>CM067171.1:59826276-59918745 GCA_034093135.1 Erigeron breviscapus | reverse complement strand
ATCAATGTCCTTTTTTGTCATTTTATACATTTTATTAAAAGCTACAGCTCTTCTACCAAACATCAAAATATGTATAAAAAAAATCCGTTGCTAACAGCTACCAGCTACCAGCTAGTTTTGCCAAACATACCCTTTGTAATATCATGTAGATAATGCAAACCAAAAAAAGGAAAATTGCATTAAAGTCTAACCCAACAAACGCCCAGATTTCTTGACTCTGTCTATTTGAATCCATGGAAAAAATGTAATCACAATCGCATGAAACGTGATTCCATGACTTGCTTAGTAGTTTTATACTTCTATATGTGTGTAGTCATGGCTGATTGGTAGATTTACAAAGAATTTGAAGAGATGAAGGAACAGATCATTAGACCATCACAAATGCACCATACGTGTATGGTTGATCTTTTGGGTCAGGCTGGGCGAATGGAGGAGACTTTAGAGGTGGTTAATGAGTTGGATTAGGATTCTCTAAAGTTACTCAAACTTCATAGGTGAAGTTGGTGAAGTTAGGGTAACTTCAACCATTGGATTAAATCCAATGGTCAAGATTAAAACATCAACTTTTAATATTGACCATTGGATTTAATCCAATGGTTGAAGTTATTCCAACTTCACCTATGAAGTTGGAATAACTTTAGAGAATCTCAATCCTAATGAGTTAGCAATGGAAACCAGATATGAATATTTTATATTTTGGTCCAAAACACTTTTTCCCCCAATAAAATTACGTTTGTAGAGGATACTGCAGTGGCGGATCTTAAAAGTTTTAGTGGTGGGGGCCTGAATTTTTTTAAAAAATAATCCATGGGGGCCGACTTAATACATATAAAATTTTTCAGACGAAATACGAGTATATTAGCACTACTAAGCGAAAAAATGGCGGTGGCCCGGGCCCCCACTTTTTCCCCCAATAAAATTACGTTTTCATGTGTGTCAAATATGAAGATAAGTTTTATCCAAACAAAAACGAACCAAAATTTTCAACGGTTTAAAGATTTTTAACACACTTTGAGTGTCATCTTTTGTAACCAACTACTTATGAGTTGTTCGAGCATCATATGGAAATTTTGTAATGTTATGATTTTATTCTGAATTTCTGACTATCGTTGAAAATGTAATGTTGTGATTTTATTCTGATTGTCACAGCTTGATCTACTCTATAGAGTTGTTATTGGTATGATGAAGGGACCATAATGGAGAAAATCAGTCAAGAGGAGCCTGTAGCTAGTATGGATAATAGTGGAAAGATTATATGGTCTAAGCATAATGAGATCCAGACTGTTAACATCAAGAACGTGGGGGCTGATCATGAGGTTTGCATTTTCTATCATCAAAAATCTCATTTTTTTTAATTCTTTATTTATAGTCGGAATTAAATGATCTTATATCAAAATAACAAGTAAGCGGGCAACAAGTTGCGCCGTCATCCATTTCTGAATTGCAAAACCTAATCTACTGAAATATTACTTTTTCTTTAAAGAAGATATTATTATTATTTTTTAATTGATTTATAATTGATGACATGAGTGACAATCATTTAATTCATATATATTTAATATTTAATTTCAGTTGCAATTTAATCCCTAGCTCATCTATTTTAACTTTAATTGCAATTTAGTTTTCAACGTTTTCTTTTTTATTTTCCGTCCCATACTTAGCTATTTAATCTCAAAAATTTTAGACATGTTTTTTAATTATTTATGTTTAATCTATTATATAAATAAAAGAAGATTTTGATGACATCATTTTTTATATAGAAATAGCTATTTGTAATTATTAGATAATTTCTTATTAATTATATTTTATTTGAATTGATATATGACATCATCTTTAATGAAATTTTGATTTTTAATTTTATCATTAACAAAATATTATTTGTATTAAAATCAATGTACATAAAATTTGATATAGCTAATCGTACATATATGATTTATAAATGATAATTTAAATGCATTTTTCATCTTAAACTTTTTATGCTCCGTTCAAAAAAAAGATTTTTATTTTTTATTTTCGACATACAAAAAATTGAAAAATAGCTAAGTAGTTTCTTTTGAGTTTTATATATATATTTTTTAATTTCGGACTATATGACATATACATGAACTTTTCAGTATATTCAAATGCGTATTATTTTAATCTGCTCGCGTAATACGCGGGTTTCTAAGCTAGTTTCTTTTAAAAATAAGATTCATTTCGTTATCACATAAATATTTATTTAGCTCTTTTATGGTAGAATTAATTTCATGAGCTTCCTAAGAGTATTAGTCATTACTTAAAATAATTGTTATTTCTGATTATAAAATGTTAACCAAATATAACGTATATATGCACAACGATTATTTTGAACGCCACGGGTCTCTAAATAAAATATATAATCATATTCAGATGATGATATACTAACTTTGTTAAATATCGAAATGTATTTAGATGGATGCATAATATTTTACTTAGGGTAAATCACAATTTTCATCAATGGACACGATTTTCACTTTTCATCCCAAAATTGGAAAAATAGCAAAAGAAATCTAAAGTCGACAAAACTTGCTATTTTTGACCCCGCAACTAATGTCGTTATATTTATGCATCAAAGCCAAATTTTCAATTTATGCTTAGACCATATAATATCTCCACCATTACCCATACTAGCTACAGGATCTCCCGACCAATTTTCACCATTATAGTCCCTTCATAATAGCCAATAACCACCCTCAGGCTATTGCCCGGGAGTAAATTCTAATGAACAATGTTTAAGCAAGTTTATAGGCTTAAGTTCTAAAGGGTTAATCTAGCTTAGGAAGGGTTGAAAGGCTGGATAAGGCTTGTTGGCGGTTCCCAACTGGTGTGAGATTAGTGAGATAATCGCACGCCACCAAGCTTATATGAGGGTGTTTGTGTGTGTTTCATTCTGCCTTGAATGAGATTCATGGCAGGGTATTTATAGGGGCCTAAGGAAGGATCTAGACCTGGTCCCCAAAACCATGACGCCAAGCCTGCAGGAAGCCGTTGAGCGGTGTGTCTTCTAGTGTAACAAACTCTTGTCTTCATGCAGACAGTGTAACAGAGGTACGGAGAATGTCAGATAGACGTCATGATATTGACCTTGCTGTAGCCTACGGATTAGACTCCGTAGCCTAGAGGGTGGTAGCCTACATAGGTGGTAGCCTAAGGGTTATGTTGACTAAGTCTTTGCTTTAAGCATAGCCGTATGTATACGTTATCAAGCCCCCCAGTCTAGCACTTGTAAGCTTAAGGGTCACAAACTACACTTTGATATATTTAATGGATATTATTTGGCCGTAGCCTATTGTATATATGTTGGTCGTAGGGTACAAAACTTGTGCAATCTTTGTTTATTTTTATATCATTAGTCAGATGGATATATTAAGAGACATGGGGTATCAATATTGAATGCTTTTGTGCTTCTGGAAATTATGAGCCGTAGCCCCTCATACTTTGTCTTAGCCTGTATTTGAATTTAGGCAAAATAAAAGTTAAATACTCCTGACTATGTATATGTACTAATGCGTAGCGTTGGGCTAAGGAATTGCTGTTTAGCCGTAGCCATTGAGTATGCTTGGCCGTAGGCTCATAAATGTATGCCGTAGCCCATTTGATATCAACCGGTCGTAGCTTCAAATGGGTTTTGGTGGTAGGCTACTATTGTTACTTTAGTATTTAATTATATTGATATGAATATGAATATTTATATATCTAAAATTTTAACCAAGAGTCCATAGGGTGTTATTAACTTTTGATCCCTTATGCTTTTAAAGTAGTAGGACATAGCCTGCTAAAGTCTATATTGGCAGTAACTTTACCAAGTTGTCTAGATTAGCTCGCACGCGTAAACTCTAGAAAATTCGTTAACCAGACTCCTGGGCCTGTAAAAACTCATGGGCCTGTAGAGGGGAGTATATATATATATATTATATATAAGTCATCCCCTGCATACTCGGAAAAAAAAAAACTGTTCCGCAAGAGGTTAGTTGGGTTAGTTAAAAGTCCATAAAACTAACTCTTATCATATCATATTATTTTATTTTATTTTTTGCGCGTGGCTATGGGTGCGAGTGGGAGCGCGTGACTGCGGTTTGGAGCCTGCTGCTCCGTCTGTCTTGTCGCATCACTGTATCAGTCTAACTCTCCTATAAATAGATGGCGATGGGGCTTATTTATACGTCTTTTCAATTCTTTTGTTTTTCTTGGTCCACCCGTTGGGGTTCATAGTCGTAGTCCCCGTTCTTTCTCTTCTCCTTTTTTTTTTTGTCCGTAGCTTACCATTGCCCCAAGTGGCCGTAGGATACTCATTGGCCGTAGCCTACCTCAACAGCTTTGATCCGTAGGGTGCTCTCATTCGTAAGCTTCCACAGCCGCTTCGAACCGTAGGATCTTGCCCGTAAGCTACTTCTCCGATCCGTAGGGTGCTCCACTCCTAGGCTACCACGAACCGTAGGTTCTTGTTCGTAGGCTACTTCTCTGAAATTTAACAGGTTTGTCTTATCCTTCTTTGTTTTATCATGGGTGGTTGTAAAAAAGATTTGGCTCTACATACTTGTAGTATAGACAAGGAAGACATGCTTTGGTTTCTTAAAAAATATAGGTTTCCCCCTCGTAAAGGTTACATGGTCCCTAGACCTACGGAAACCATTAAGGAGGTTCCACCGGGAAAAGTAGGTTTGTACTTTGCCATGTTTGAGGTTGCTAACGTCCGGTTACCTTTTACATCTTTCTTTCTAAGTGTTCTCCATTACTTTGGGTGTCATGTGTCGCAAATTACTCGATGGGAGCCGCCCGTATTGCCATGTTTGAGGCTTGTTGTAGGGCTCAGGGTGGGGAGCCTACAGTCGAATTGTTTCGTAGGTTTTTTAAGTTATGTTGTTCTGGGGATTGGTTTGCTATGGAGAGGAGGTCTGAGCCTGGGTTGGGTGAGTGTATTACAGATTTCAAGGATTTTATAAAAGGTTGGAAAAAGTAGGTTTTTCTATGTAGATTCGTCGATTGTGCTTCCTAGATATCATCGGGCACTCGAATTCAAGGATCTTCTTGACACTAAAGGGAAAATGTCTAACCCTGTTCCTTATGATGGTTTTGATGTGGAACTGTATAAGTCTCTGTTGGCATCCAAGGTTATCTGGAGGACATTGCCAGAGGAAATTCTTTATCTTGCCAAATTAAGTAGGACATAGGCCTATCATCCCGCGGAGCCACTGATCTGGGGCGCGGATGGGAAGGGTATGGAGCCAAAAATTATTTTAGTTTGCTTTGTATTGACTAATACGTGTGTATAATCCATAGCTATGACTTGTAGATGCGTGTATATTTGTAATATTATATCTTGAGATTCTGTTTTTAATTAACCTATATCTTTTGATTGCAGTGATGGACTTTACCACTTTTCTGGTAGAAGGTTATGAAAAGGCGTCTTATACTCCAAACGTCCCTGAGGGCCAACGGGTGCCCGTTGTTAAAGACTTGGATTATTCTAAAGAGCTTGAAGTACTTTTGGATGACGATGAAGAGCTTCAAGCTATAGATCCCCAGGCAGAAGGGGGAGAGGGTGCGAGCAGGTCGCAGGCTTTGGGGTTGCCTGCCTGTGTTAGTGGTTTTGGACACGTAAAATAGATAGAAGGGTGGAAAGTCAGTCGGGTCCAAAACGCAAGGGTAAAATGGATAGGGAGGTGGTGTCTGATCATCCCAAAATGAAGAAGCCTAAGGTTTTTGAGGGAATAAGGTTGACTGAGCCGTCTGGTGGAACCTATAGGCTTCGCAGTGATGGCCAAAGTACTTGCTCTGGTTACGGTATGGGGAAAAGTAGGGCTTCCCTGATCAAGGTGTTTGGTTCTAAAGCAGAGAGGGTGCTTCCTAGCGAGCTTTCAGACGGAGAAAGGGAGAAAGAGGGAAAAAGAAGAAGACGAGGAAGAAGAGGAAGAAGAAGGGGAGAGTGCTACGGGAGGTACTATGCTCCTGACTTCAAGGTTGATGATCTTCCTGCCATTGGTCCTTCTGCTAAGGATTGGGAGCCTCCGAAAATTCCAGATGTAGATGGTCCTTTTACTTTGACACTTTCTGGGGTTCCTTTTAAGAGTGGCCTGCTCGAGAGAAGTGAGAGAGCGGCTTATGTTTCCGGCGTGGTGATGCCTTCTCGCCGTAAGGAGATGGCTGGGCACACTACCGATTCCTTCCACGATCACGGTCGTGAGATAGCTATTCAATATATGTCTTGGCAGGTATTTTTTTTTTCCGTATACATATTTAGATATATAAGCTAACCCTTCATTACTTGGTGGTTTCTTTTATTTTTGTCTGCAGGATGATAATTTTCGCAGGTGGATGATTATGGAAAAGAGCCTAAGTGAAGCAAGGAGACAAGTGACAATGCTAAAGCGCCAGTGTCGCAGATATGAGGAGAGAAATGGCACATTTGCATTCGGACACCAGGTTGAAGATCTTCAAACCGAACTTCAGATTAAAAAACAAAGGAACGGTATGGTGGAGGCAGAGTTAGACCGTGAAAGGGGCAAGATACGGGATTTGGTGAAGTTGGCGGAAGACTGGAAAGAAAAACATGATAACAGTCAGAAGAAAATTGCAGAGTTGATGTTGGAGTCTGGTGAGAAAGAGAAGTGTTATCTTGATGAGGTTCGTGCATTAAAAGAGAAAGTAGGCGAGCTTGCTGGTGAAAAGCAGGCTGTGTTGGAGGCTATCCCAGAGTTTATCCGTAAACTTCATTCGAGCCTTGAATTCAATTTGGCTATGGCTGAGGTTCAAAAGTTTGTTGTACGTTTGGGTGCTCACCGTAACCTTGAGAAGTTACATGCTAGGAATTCTAAATTGGACATCACTAAGTTTGAGGGATACAATCCGGGTATTATATCTGAGCTTCAGAATGCGGGGAAAGAGTTTCGACAGAAGACTTATGCCTACCTTACTCAGCTAGCATCTAGTTCGGGACTCTCAGCAGAAGACTTATTGAAGATTCCGGCTCCAGGGATACCTCTACTTCGTTTTCAGTTCCAGCTCCATCTACTTCTTAGGCTTTCCGCTTTATTTAGTTTGTATGTCGCCTCTGTTGGCATTAGACGTATTTCCTTTTAATTTGTATGTTGCCTCTGTTGACTTTAGACATTTCCTTTTGAGTGTGCTTTGTGTTAACTTTGTGTAATGTTAGGCTGTTGAACAATTGTTATGTTGCTTGCCTTTGCTTTAATGATGTTCGTTAACACCTTTGGTCTTATTTATACTTTATTGCATTTGGGTAATGAACATGTTAACGCTTCTGATCCCTATCTTGGTAGCCGGAGCGTTGCCAAGATTAGTAGTAGGGTAAGTTCTCTTATTATTTTCTTACCTTTATGCGAATTTACGTGTGTATGGTGTGCACATTTCAATGCCATAAATTAGGCTAGGCTTATGTACTACTAGTCCAAGTAGCCGGGGCGTTGCAAGGACGGTATGGAATCTAATTCTTTATATGAATAGGGTTTTTCCTACACTTTCTCCTAGCCATATGCGTGGCTGTAGGAGGTGGAAACAAAAAAATGTATATTTGCTTGACTTTTGAGTGAAATGGAAACCCTTAATATTCCTGAATTTTTTGGGCCTGAGCCGTTGGTACATGTTAGGCTAGAGGCCTTAATGTAAGAGTTAATACAAAAATGAAACATTCTAAGAATTTGGTAATGCATATTTAGACATAGCATTTTTTGAGTTGGCTTCCATTCCATGTCCTTGGGAGTTCTTCTCCCGTTGGTGTAGTTAATTTGTAAGATCCATTCTCGCAGGCTTCAGAGATTAAGTAGGGGCCTTCCCATTGCTGGCCCAATTTGCCTTGGACTTCTGCCTTACTTTCATCATTATTTCTGAATACGTAGTTACCTGGCAGGAAGGTTTCTTTATGTACTCGTTGGTTGTAGTACTTCTGCATCTGTTTTTTGTATTCAGCTTCCTTAATGGCTGCGACTTCTTGTCTTTCTTCCAAAAGGTCCAAGTTGGTTCTTAGTTGTTCTTCTTTTTCCGTGCTGTTTATGAATCTTCTGGCCGTTGGAACACTAGCTTCAGCTGGGATCATTGCTTCTGTCCCATACACCAGGCTAAAGGGAGTTTCCCCGTTGCTGGTTTTGGGAGTGGTTCGGTGTGCCCAGAGCACTTGATGTAATTCGTCTACCCAACCATTTTGGCTTCTTCCCAATCTTGCCTTGATCCCCTTAACTATCGACTTATTTGCTGACTCCACTTGTCCGTTGGCCTGTGGGTGGGCCACCGATGTGAAACTTTGGCGTATTTCAAGATTTTCACAGAAACTTTTAAACTTTCCTTCACAAAATTGTTTCCCATTATCGCTAACGATTGTTTCTGGGATCCCAAACCTTGTTACAATATGCTCCCACACAAATTTTTCCATATGTTTCCCGCTAATTGTAGCTAGTGGTCTGGCTTCCACCCACTTGGTGAAGTAGTCGATCGCTACTACTAGGAATTGAGTCTACCTGGGGCTGTTGGGAAGGGTCCCACAATATCGATTCCCCATTTGGTGAAAGGCCAGGCTGCGGTTACAGGTATTAGGTCATTCTTGGGAGCCTTCTTAACTGAGGAGTGTATTTGACACGAGTCACAGGCTCTTATCTCTTATTCAGCGTCTCTGTGCATTGAGGGCCAATAATATCCCATTCTTGCGATTTTGGCTACAACAGTTCTTGGACCAGAGTGGAGGCCACAGGCTCCATAATGTATTTCTCAAGTGACTTCCTTAGCTTGCCTTGGTCCTACGCATCGCAGTAGGGGACCCAAGTATGATTTCTTGTATAAGCCTTCTTCCTTAAGTACATATTGCAGAGCCTTGACCCTGATTTTCCTTGCCTGGTCTCTGTCAGCTGGGAGTGTCCCATTGGTGAGATAGTCGATGATTGGTGTCATCCATGTAGGGCCTTCTTCTTCTATTGGGGCTACCGTTGGACTTTCTTCAATGGAACTTCTCTCTAAGGTTTCTACCAACACTTTCTTAGTAAGGTGAGCAAACGATGTAGATGCCAATTTGCTTAGGGCGTCTGCTATCTTGTTCTTGCTCCTACTGATATTCTGGATCCGAAAGGAGAGAAATTGTTGTCTAATTTGCCTTACTTTCTCCAGGTATTTTTTCATAGCCGGCTCTTTTGCTTCATAAGTTCCGTCTACTTGAAAAGCTACTATCTGTGAGTCCACAAAAGCGTGTATGTGCTTCACCTTCATTTTTTGAGCTATCCGGAGTCCTGCCAGTAGGGCTTCATACTCAGAGACATTATTGGTTGCCTTGAAGTTGAACCGAAGGGCATATGTGAATTCCTGGCCTTCTGGATTGGTAAGTATCAATCCAGCTCCAGAGGCATCGGCACTGGAGGCTCCATCTGTATACAATTTCCATGTTTCTGGCTCCATAGGCTCCTCATACACTTCTTTTGTCGGGGTCTTCCTTTTTTGAGTGGGCTCTTTACTTGGTGTCTCTGCTAGGAAATCTGCTAGTGCCTGCCCTTTGATGGCATTCCTTGGGCGAAACTCTATCTCATGCTCTCCTAGCTCGATAGCCCATTTGGCTAACCGCCCGGATACTTCTGGCCTAGTAAGCACTTGCTTTATTGGCTTGTCTGTGAGGACCTGGATTGGATCGGCCTGGAAGTAGCGTCGGAGCCTCCTAGCCGCATGGATAAGTGCAAGTGCTAACTTTTCAATTTCTGGGTACCTTGTTTCTGGACTTTGAAGTACCCTGCTCACGAAGTATATAGGTATCTGCCCCCCTTTTCTTTCTACGGTTAGAACTGCACTAATTGTTTCTTCCGAAGCTGCCAGGTAAATTTGCAGGACCTCTCCCTTAACGGGGGCTACCATCATTGGTAAATGTGCTAAGTATTCTTTAAGTTCACCGAAAGCCTTTTCTGCTTCTTCGGTCCATTTAAAATTCTGCTTGTCTAAGCAGCCTTTCAAAGTCTTGAAGAACGGGAGCGATCGTTCTGCTGACTTGGATAGAAACCTGTGTAGGGCTGCTAGCTTACCATTGAGGCTTTGGATTTCTTTGAGAGTGCTGGGTGCCTTCATGCCGTGTATGTCTTTTATCTTCTTGGATCTGCCCTAAACCCTTCTCTTGTTATCACGTGCCCTAGGAATTGGCCTTCTTCTACCCCAAATGAACATTTTTTGGGGTTCAACTTCATGTTTATCTTGAGTAGGGTTTTGAAAGTTTCTTCTATGTCTACTAACATATCTTCTTCATTGCGGCTCTTTATGACCATGTCATCTACATAGGCTTCAAGATTGCGGCCTATTTGTCTTCCAAAAGCTTTATCAACCAGTCTCTGATATGTGGCCCCAGCGTTTTTCAACCCTAAAGACATTTTTCTATAACAATAGATTCCGTCATTTGTGTAGAATGTTGTCTTATCTTCATCATCTGGATGCATCTGGATTTGATGGTAGCCTTTGTATGCATCTAGAAAGCACTTCAACCGGAATCCTGCCAGCGACTCTACTTTCCAATCTATCTCCGGCAGTGGGTAGCAATCTTTTGGACATGCCTTGTTGATATCAGTGAAATCTACGCACATCCTCCAACCGCCATCATGTTTTCTAACCATCACTGGGTTTGCCACCCAGCTTTGGTATTTAACCTCCCTTAGTATTCCTGCCTTCACAAGATCTGCTACTTGTTCGCAGGCTGCTTTGCCTCTTTCCGGTGCTAAACTTCTTCTTTTTTGCTTTATTGGTTCCACATGTGGTCGGGTGTTTAGCTTGTGCTGAGTGTCAAACTTTTCTCCATCAATGGTTATTTGCCGTGGGACACCAGTCATGTCCGCAGGGGTCCAGGCAAAAACTTCTCTATGTTTCTCTAGGAGGCTTCATAGCTTTCTTTTGAATTCTGTTGGGAGCTGTCGCCCAATTAACACATGTTGGTCTGGGTATTTGTCGTTGATGAACAACTTCTCCTCCGGCCCTTCTATCTTGTTTGGCAATTGTTCCCTTGGTTTATCTCCAGATATCTCTACGTGGGCACAACGATATTTTTCTTTCTCTGCTTTAATGCACCCAATACTGTAGGGTGTGGGGAACTTGGCCATGCCATGCATTGGGGAGGGTATGATTCCCATTCTTCGCATGGCTGTTCTGCCCAAGATAACATTGTAAGGGGAGTCAGCTCGAACTATGATGAAAGTTAGCATCTCTGTTCTTGTCATTGGGCTAGTCCCTACTGTTACTTGTAGGGTGATTTCTCCTAAAGACCAGGACTTTTCCCCTGTGAAGCCTACTAGTGGGCTAGAAATGTTTTTCTTTGTTTTCCTTAAGGACTGCCGAAGTTTCAGGAAACAGTGTTCATACATAATTTCACAAGCACTTCCTGTGTCTACGTATACTCTTCTCACTGGGTGGTTCCCCATCACCGCGCTTACTATTAAAGGGCCTTCGGAAGCTTCTTTTTCTGCTATGGGAGGAAAGTTGATCATTGTTTTTTTCCAAGCCTCGGTCTCTCTTGCCTCTATTTTAGTAAGCCTTACATCTGCTATGATTACCATGATCGGGTCTTCGAGCGGCTCTTGCTTGGTCTCCGAGGGTCCCGCCTGCTGTTTTCCTTTTGGGCTTGGGGTTTTTATTCCCCTCACCAAGTTAGAAAGCTTGCCAGTCTTCAGCGCTTCTTCCATCCTCCCTTTCAGTACCATGCACTCATTGGTGTCATGACCATGAGCATTGTGAAACTCACAGAACTTTGTTAAGTCCTTGGCTTTCGTTCCTGTTCGTGACTTTGCCTGTGGCTTTTCAGCAGCCAAAATGTCTTTTGATCTTGGAACATGTTGTAGGGTGCTATGGTTGTTTGAAGAGGTGCCATGTGGCCTATGGAACGGGCTGCTTCTATTTCTTTCTTGTCTGAAATTGTTGTTGCGGCAAACCCTGTCATCTCGTTCCGAACGCCTTCCTTCTATTGGGCCCGCGACATTCCCTGCTGTTTCTTGACCCGTCATGAATATATGGCATTTGTTGGTGACCTCTGTGTACAGTTCTGGTAGATCCCTGGATAGGAATTCTACTAAAGGCTTCCACCTTAGACCATGCACAAAACCAGAAACTCGTTGGTTTTCGCTAAGGCCTCTTATGAGGGATGTCTCATCTGTGTATCTTGTTATGAACTGCCGGATGCTTTCATTGTCTCTTCTCTTTATATTATGGGCCTCCAAGTGTATTTTCTTGTACTTTACTTGTTGGATGAAGTGGGATCTGAATCTCCTTTTAAGGTCTTCAAAACTAGTGACACTTCCTATGGGTAGGCTTTCCAACCATGCACATGTCGTATCCCTTAGGGTCAGTGCAAACATTTGACATGCTACCGGCACGTTCCACTTCTGCATTCTTATCATGCCGTTGAAATGTTTGAGATGATTGTCTGGGTCACCCTTTCCATCGTACATTTCGATGCCTTTTGGCAGCCCACCCTCCGACAAAGGGTAGTCTTCAATCCATTGAACAAATGGACCCGGATCTGTCTTAACGATCATGTCCTGTTCGCTGGGGCACCAAGCGGAGGGTTGAGGAATGGTATAGTAGGGTGGCTGTGTGGTGTAGCTTCCGTGTGTTCCTATAGGTTGTGGTGTGGAAGATTGACCATTCATGTTATACCCCTGTTGGGGAGTGAGTGATTGGTATTGTGGAACACAAGGTTGGGTGTATGATATCGTCCCCCCGGCGGGTTGGTGAGTGAGATGTGGTTGTTGGTTTGTGACATTTAGGTTAGAGTAGCCATGATATATTGGGTTGTATATTTGTCCCATGGTCTGGACATATGAAGCAGCAAGTGGTGGTAAAGTAGAAGCTTGTGCTTGTGCCATTGTGGAGTAGCCGAGCTGAAGCGGACCCTTGGCCTACTGTGGAGACCAGGGGGAGCTTCCATTTCTATTTCTTCGTCAACTGCTTCACTTCTTCTTCAAATAAACGTGTTCGCACACTTCTTAGATTCTTTCGCCGAAGGTATTCCTCTATCAATGGCTCCAAAACTGCCCACTGCCTATTCGTAGGCTGTGGGAAATCTTGTGTGACTGATGGACTTTGATTTGTAGTAGGTGGATTTTGATTTATGATTTGTGGATTTTGATTTGTAGTAGGTGGATTTTGATTTATGATTGGTGGATTGGAGGTTTCGAACCCAGGAGGTAAACATGGGTTATCTTCTTCCATTTTTCCGTTACTAGATTATTTTTGAGTGCGGATGGCGCCACTTGTTTAAGCAAGTTTATAGGCTTAAGTTCTAAAAGGTTAATCTAGCTTAGGAGGGTTGAAAGGCTAGAATAAGGCTTGTTGGCGGTTCCCAACTGGTGTGAGATTAGTGAGATAATCGCACGCCACCAAGCTTATATGAGGGTGTTTGTGTGTGTTTCATTCTGCCTTGAATGAGATTCATGGCAGGGTATTTATAGGGGCCTAAGGAAGGATCTAGACCTGGTCCCCAAAACCATGACGCCAAGCTGCAGGAAGCCGTTGAGCGGTGTGTCTTCTAGTGTAACAAACTCTTGTCTTCATGCAGACAGTGTAACAGAGGTACGGAGAATGTCAGATAGACGTCATGATATTGACCTTGCTATAACCTACGGATTAGACTCCGTAGCCTAGAGGGTGGTAGCCTAAGGGTTATGTTGACTAAGTCTTTGCTTTAAGCATAGCCGTAGGTATACGTTATCAAACAAAAAATGTATTGTATATAAAATAGCATTAGTAACACCTAGATGTCTTATATATTTTAATCTAAACATTTACCAGTTAAAGATGCAAGCCATGAATGAACTATATTTACAAGAATGAGTGAAGGAAGAAGCAAGAGAATGTCAATATACCCTAATACTATCCATTAAGGTTGATGTATATTGTTAAAAATAATATTAAAAAAAAAAACTCGTTGGTAGTGGGGGGGGGGGGGGGGGGGGGGGGGGGAAAGGGGGGGGGGGGGGCTTTGTCTTTGTCAATGTGAACATGTGGTAGCGGGATTCGGTTTAGACAAGCAATTTTAGGATGGCGAGTACGACCTCACCATTTGACGGTGAGGGTGTTTGTTTTTAATGACGTGTCAAAAGAGAAAAAAAAACTGATAATTGTGGATCTATAAAGGACTAGTTTGCTTGTTATTTTCTTTAGCAATATATATACTACAAATTACTAGAAGCGAGCGAGCAAGCGTTTCCCAAAGTAACGTTAGGGTTAGGGTTGTTTGTTTATTTTCCCCAAATAAGATGTCTGGTCTTGAGGAGGAATGGGAGAATCCGTTTTTAAGGTTGGATGATGGAGAATTCAAGATCACCAAGGAGTACATCACCGGGTCTAGGCCCATGCGTATGCTTTGGCAGCATGACTGGGTCGGTAAATTACCTGCCCCAATCGAAGGCAAAAGTGGCCCCATCGTTAGAAAGGCTCTTGATTTCTGCAAGGAACGCGGGAAGATCAAGAAAGAGCATTGGAAAGATAGAAACATCCTCCAACAAAAGTTGAAGCTTTTCGATGACAAGTTTTTTCAAGACAATCAGTCCGATGTTATTGATCTCGCCGATGTAATTTACCTGCCCCTGTTTTGTTTTGTTTTCTATTCTATCCTCTCTTTTGTATGTATGTATGTATGTATGTATATATATACAATCAATTGAGGGGGAAGTAGTGAGGAATGTGATTGGCTTTGGGTACAGACACATTTTTATATACGAGTAAGTAACTCCTAGTGCCGTCTTCCACGGTTTTGGGTCCCAATACCGTCTTCGACGGTGTATGGGGAGGTTGATATGTAGACAGCCTTACCCCTACCAAAGGTAGAGAGACTGCTTCTAGGTTCTACCAAAGGTAGAAAAGGACCTCCACCCTTGCTGGGCATGAGGATCGAACTCATGACCTCTGTTTCCAGAGGAAAAAGCTCCAACTACTTTCTAAAACCCTGTTTTGTTCTGACAATCTGGTGTGTTTTTTATTTTACTTTTAATTAGTTTCGTTCATATTTAATTCTCTATGGTTTCATATTTTTAGGTGGCTTGCCGTTTGCAGATCAGAAGCCTCTTTCACCTGATGAAGGAACGAGCTGCTGAAATGCTCGCTGAGAAGACTCCTGATGAGATTCACGAGCTCTTTAAAATACGTTACATGCCAGATGAAACTACTGCTGCTGATGACTTATGGAAGATGAAAATGGTGGTCAGCAATGCTGGTTGGGCTTTTCGGCCTCTCTCAAGCTTTTTAAATCCCGTGGTTTCAAATGCTTAATATGTATTGTTGATTAGGAGTCCGAGAAGCAAAATAGGTTCCTACGTGGATGCTGACATGTCTCTAGGATCGATATGGTGACGCCACATAGGAAAATGCTGATGTGGCGCACTCAGAGAGTGTCACGTGAGCACTTTCTGATAGCCTTATATATATATATATATATTTAAGGTTTCATAGTGATCTAGCCACTTTGTACATCCTTTGAGTATATCATGCAAACCAAAAGAACGAGACTTGCATTAAAGACTAACCCCCCAAATGTCCCGATTTCTTGACTCTGACTATTTGAAGCTATGAAAAAATGATGATCGCAATTGCATGAAACGTGATTCCATTACTTACTTAGTAGTTCAATACTTCTATCTGTGTGTAGCCATGGTTGATCGGTTGATTTACAAAGAAAATACTTTGAAGAGATGAAGGAACAGAACATTGGACCATCACAAATGAGGATGGGTGAATGGGGGAGGCTTTATAGTGTATTTTTGAGTTGAAATTTGGAAAGGAAAGAATGTAAGTGAAAGTAAAATAAATTTTAGTTGGGTTCTAGAGTGTCTTTTATACAGTATTAAGAAAAGAACTGATGTGAAGGGAATTGAATGGGTATTCACAGTACAATTTGCTTCAAAATCTTCCGTCCATTTTTGGCCAGATTGTGAAGGAAAACAAAGACATCTACCTAATTACTAATATACACTTTATATCTGTAATCTGTATCTTTTTTCTCTTTTATTTTTGGGCGCCAAACAAAGTCAGTTCATCCTCCACATCTTCCACAGGACAACAACCATTCAAGTAATCAAGTCATTGATATGTGGATCGACTTTGTATCGGGATTGAACAATGAAGTTAAAATGTCGTGATTTAGAAAGAAAAATTGTCTAGTTACTTGGTTACTAAGGCCATTATGTTAGTAGTGCTTTTGAGAGAAAGTTGTTTAGTTACTTGAATTCGGCATGTCCTGATACATATTCTTGCCTATTATGAAGTAGTGATTTGTTTATTGTCCTACTCTACATCAGCATGTATTCTTATACTGATCCATTGTAGGATCATAATGTTATCTCCATTTCTGATTTGTTGTGTTTTCATTTATGCTGTGAACATTTATGTATGCTTCTGCGGTTTTTTGCTAAAGCCTGAAAAAGACGTGTATCTATATTGATAATCTTGAAACGAGCAATGTGGACAGTAGATGATTACACATCTAGTTTATGCATTTATTAGCTGATATTTTCCAGCAGTTTAGAGTAATCAAAACAAGTGCATCTTCGCTCGCAAACAGGATCCTTACAAAACGGGCAATTTTGTGTTCATGGCAAAAACAATGACAAAACGATCGCCAACACTTTTTGTCCATTTTCAAGATTATTAATGGTGGAAAAATTACACTCTTTTAACTTATTATATCCTTGTAGATATAGATATGTTGTTGCTGTGTTATACCTGACATCAAGATAGCATTATCCAACTATAGATAAGCTTAATTCTTGAACGGGTGAGTTTAGATGCTTTGATAGATCCAATGAATCCAAGATTGTGAATGTTATAGCTATAGGTACTAGAGGGAAGAAGGTCTACTATCTTATAAAGAAAGTTTATGATCTTGTATGTAAGTTTTTGAATGTCAAAGTCATTGCTTTGATGCATTGAAGTGATCTAATATATGTCAGGAGATTGATGCTATGTTGGGTGATTCAACAATTCTTTCTTTCTATCAGTTTTTAATTACTGTATTATGTTTCTAATTTCATCTAATCTCATTTTTCTTACATATATATATATGTATGTATTCCTGATCCCCCCTCATGACGAATTCATTGTAGTGATTTTTTGTTTAAGCCAAGAAGAGGACAAGAATCAAAAGTGGAAGAACAAGTTTCAAAAGTAGAAGAACAAGTATCAAAAATAAAAGAGCAAGTATCAAAAGTGGAAGAACAAGTATCAAAAGTAGAAGAACAAGTTTCAAAAGTAGAAGAACAAGTATCAAAAGTCGAAGAAGAATCAAAAGTGGCAGAAGACGGCGACGTAGAAGAAGAATCAAAAGTACCAAAAGTAATGTTTATCTAGAATTTTTTTTTTATTTGATAAATATATAAAGCGTTCTTTCGTAATTCAGGTTTAGTTATATTGTGTATTAATGAATTGATTGATCTTGTAGATGAATGATGATGATGGAGGATCCGGACCCAAGGGGGGCCTCTTGGAAAAGAAGCAGTAAACCAGGTGGTGTTTGACGATGCATGCCTGATGGCAGATGTAAACAATATTTTGAAATCATCCTAGTACTTTCCCCTTGTAGTATTTAACTTATCCTCACGATTAAGTGAGTGTGATGGACACTTTTTTTAGCTCTCTCTCTCTGTTTTTTTTTTAATGGAGTGTAGTTGATGAATGTTTAAATTGATTTGGTGCTCTCTCTCATCTTAATATATTCCCGCCTTTGCTTGTGTATTATGTTGTGGTTTGGTCTGTGGTTAAATTGGCAAAACTTGAACTAGTTTTGTACTCCTAATGTTTGAGGGCCATTCTCATTATGTGATGCAAGTAACGATCAACACTATAGATACTTATCCTTTTGCAAGTGCGTCGCTTGATCGTACTATAAAGGAAATATCATGAATGCTTATGGTATATGAGCCTAACTTGTTGTAAGGAATGCTTGTGCCCTCTGTCTGTCCCTGATGTGACCAATTTATACCCATCGCCCACATCGTTATTGGCCTTTTTATTATATGTTTTTAGTCGATTTTGCTGGTATTTGGCGCGTTTATGGGTTTTGTTAGTGGTTTCAGGTTCTAAACAGGTGACGTGTCCGTTTGGTGCAATTTCGAGTAATTTTCAGGTCATGAAGTTGATTGGAGAGTTCGAGAGTGAAAAGAAATAGAAAAGATATGCAAGTCTTCATATGTTGATGTAGCCTTTGGTTCAGTAATATTACACTGCGACGCAGTGGCAGTAAACAAGCCCACTGCGCCGCAGTCATCTCAAAGAAAGGTGCATCATGACCAGTGTATTTGTACTGCGCCACAGTGGCAACCACACCTAGCCACTGCGCCGCAGTCAGAGGATTGAAAAGCGTGGATTCGACCAGTGTATAAGCACTGCGACGCAGTGGGATGTGCATTTGCCCACTGCGCCGCAGTCAGCCTTGATCAAACGAGCACAAAAGGGCAGTGCATAAGCACTGCGCCGCAGTGGGGGCATCACTCGCCCACTGCGCCGCAGTGAGAGTGCGGGACTGAAAGGTTTTTGACAGTTTTTGCATCAGATTAAAGGGGGTATAAATAGTTTTTCAAACCTAATTCCCAAATTATCAAGTCTTCTTTCTAAGAGCTGCACTTCAAGGAACACCTTCAAGGATCAATTCAAGATTTCATCATCTTCCGATTCATTGAAGATTCACGTGCACCCACTTAGATCGTATCTATTTTATTGTCTTTCAATTTCAATTTCAAGAACGATTGGTACACCATGTTCTTCTTTTATTTTGATTATTATTTCAATTTAGTCATGAGTGGCTAATCTTTCAATCATCCACTTGATGAAACTAGACGAATGATGTGATTGCTATATGTTTTAATTCAAAGAGTTGATTTCAATTATCATTGTGTCGAGATCTTGATGATTTAATTCCTTTATTTTTATTATTATGATGTTGGTGGCATGTGTGTTCTTCGTTAGTGGTACTAGTTGAATACATATGTGATTTTCAAACGGTTGCTTGTCTATGAGCAATTATCACTAGTTCATGGTATGATAGTGAACGTCATTTTAATAAAAGGAATCATTTTGTCAACGTGTTTTGTAACGGTTGGTGGTACCACGTTATTTTCACATAGGCACAATTGGTAATTTGATAATCAAGCGAACTAATTGTTGGTAAGGTTGTCTAGGCATTGGTGGTACCGGCTTGGGTAATTAAACTAGCAAATTAGGTGTTTGGGTGATTTGTAAGCGGTTGGTGGTACCACGCGAGCATTTTACCCTTTCACGATTATTTTGTCAACTCTTAATGAATTTGGTCTTAATTGAATGCAATCATGTTTGAAGTCTAGCGAAGTCAAGGTGGATGAACTTTACTATTATTGATTTAAGCTTTTCTTTACTTTCAAGTGTTATGTCTTTTAAATTTACTTTCATTTAATTGTCAAAGTGTGATTCAAAGCGTTCCACCCTTTTTCCAAACTACTTTGTTAAACAATTGATTCAAACCAATCCCCGTGAACGAACCTGGACTTACTTTTAACTATACTGCATACGATCGGGTCCACTGCCTGATAGTGTGTAGTAGTGAGTTTCAAGGTATTTCTAGTTTTAAATTTTAAACTCGATTTAGCACATCAAGTTTTTGGCGCCGCTGCCGGGGATTGTGTGCCGTTTTAGTTGTTAATTTAGTGGTTTGATCCTTCCTCACGCGTGAGGAAGTTACTTGCTTATTAGTTTAGCTTTTCTTTTCTTTTCTTATCACAGGTGCAGTTGACGTGTTTGGTTAGTTGTGTTTTGCAGGTCTAATACTTAGTTGATGAACTTGCGGTCTTCTGGTTTACCTCTAAATAGTCCTTTGAGAACACCAACAAGACGTAGGTTTAACTTCACAACACCTACACCATTCTCACCTATCGCTAGACCCACTCCTGATTCAGACGAAGAAGAGTTCTACTTAGACGAGTTCTTCAATTCAGAAGTTAAGTTAGAAGAGGAAATAGGAGACGAACTAAGGGATCCGAATGATATTCGTTATGGTGAGAGGGTCCGTACTATACCTACCAACCGTGGTAGTCCTATAAGACCTCCAGCCATTGGTCATGATTTCAATCTGAAAGGTAATCATCTTAAAAGCATTGAGGAGCAACAGTTTGATGGTAAAAGGAAATGGGATCCATACCAGCACTTAGAGAGGTTTGAGAAGTTGGCACGGTTATACCAATATGGGAACAACCAAATGAATGTCGTTAAACTAGAAACATTTCCCATGTCCATTACCGGGGATGCTTTAGATTGGTTTAATGATCTTCCGGAAAATTCCATAACAACTTGGGACCAACTCAAGCAAGCTTTCATTGGTGAGTTTTACTCACTTAGAACACAAAGGAAGTTGGAGAACTTGATTAGGTCCTTTGACCAAGATGAAGATGAAGATGTGGTGGATGCATGGATTCGGTTTAAAGAAATGTTGAGGAATTGTCCGGGCCATAACATGACTAAGGAGCAATATGTTGAGCTTTTCTTTGATGGCCTAGATAAGAAGTCCAAACGTGAGTTAGGATATGCTTTTGGGGGTGGTTTCAACAAAATTACACCCAATGAAGGTTTTGATATTTTGGAGTCCATGGCAAAGGACAATGCAAATATGGATGATGATAGATTTTTGAAGAATGAGAGAAGACTAAAGAAAGGTACTAGCCAAGGTAGGGTTGCAAAGGTTGAAGCTAGTCATGATTCTAGGATGATTGGAGAGATTAGAGCGCTGTCTGAGCGCATGGAAAAGGGATTTGCTATGCAAGAGAGTCGGTTTGGAGCACTTGAACGGGATGTAAAGGTAGTAGCCGAGGGGTGTGACCATTGTGGTAATATGCATTATTCTGAAGATTGTCCGAGTCGGGGACCAGAAGATGTGAGTTACATTCAGAATCAACCACAAGGGAGCTACCAACGCAATACCGGTTTCCAAAACCGTTCTTCAGGTAATCCTGCTTATAACCCTTCTTTTCCTACTAATAATCTCATTTTTCAGGAAATAGATGGCAGAGAGATAACTTTCAGAGTCAACCACAACAACAAACTCAACAAGGGCAAGGATCGGGTTCTTCTTCCTCTAATACCGATCCAAATGCCGAGTTGAGGGAGATGATGAAACAATTGGTGAGTAATCAGGCTGAAACCAACACTAGCATTCAGATGATTCAGGATGATACTAAGGCGTTGAATGAGAGGTTGGATAGGATAGATGGGAAGGTTGAGATAAATATGAAGAATCAATGTGTTAACTTTAAGGATCTTGAGAGTAGGATGGCTGCACTTTCTAGGCCTTCTGGTACCTTGCCTAGTAATACTCAACAGAATCCTAGGCCTCAGTTTAGCATGGGGCCGAATCAGGGACAAAATACGGGGCAGAAGTACACTCCACCTCAAGCTCGTAATGAGGAAGCCAAGGCCATTACACTCGTACAGGTAGATCTTATGACCCTCCTACTATGCCTAATGTAGTTGTTTCAGATGTACAGGATTCAGGTAATGATGATGAGATTGATGAGGAGATTGAGATGGAGGAGAATCCAACCGAGAAGACTCCGGTCACTCTTCCAAAACCGGTTGTGGAACCCGAGGTTAAAGCTTATAAACCAAAAGTTCCATTTCCACAACGGTTCAGGAAGGCAAAGCTAAAGGAACAATATAACAAGTTTGTTCAAATGATTTCTAATGTTCATATTAATGTGCCTTTAGTTGATTTGATACAGGGGATGCCTCATTATGCCAAGTTCATTAAGGAACTTGTGACGGATAAAGGAAAGATGGAGGAGGCCAAAGCTACTTTTCTCAATGCTGAGTGTTCTGCTATCTTGCAGAACCGCATTCCCCCTAAGCTTGAAGACCCAGGGAGTTTTCTGATTACTTGCTCTATTAGAACCATTATTTGTAAGGCTTTAGCTGATTTAGGGGCTAGCATTAATTTGATGCCTTATTCGGTTTGGAGTAAGTTGGCTTTAGGAATCCTTCGCCCGACTCGCATGAGTATAAGGTTAGCTGACCATTCATTCCAGTATCCCATGGGTATTGCTGAAAACATTAGAGTCAAGGTGGGCCATATTGTTTTCCTAGTTGACTTTGTTATCCTAGAGATGGAGGAGGATGCACAGGTACCCCTAATACTTGGTAGACCATTCCTTAATACCGCGGATGCTATCATCCGTGTGAAAGATAAGGAAATTTCTTTGGGTGTGGGTACAGATAGGATTGTTTTTAATGTTGAGAGGTCTATTAAGCATTCATATTCTAATAATGAGTCATGTTTCAGGATTGATGTGATTGATGATGCTTTGGACCGAGAGTTTCAGGAGTTGATGGAGACCGATATGGGAGATGAGGAGATTGCTAATCTCGGATCGGGGGAAATTACTGATGATGCGTTGTTTGCAGAGGTTATGGCACTTAACTTGGATGAGACACCTCCAGTGGATGAGAGCTTTGAGAGAGTTGTTGCTGATGGAAGCTCAAGGGTACCTAATTCAGTTGATGTACCACCTACAGATTTGGAGCTTAAGCCATTGCCTGCACATTTGGAGTATGCTTACTTGGCAGGTAAATCATCTTTACCCGTAGTTATCTCGTCCTCACTCTCGAGTGACGAGAAAGGACTTCTTCTGGCGGTGCTCCGAGCTCATAAGCGAGCTTTTGCTTGGAAAACTACCGACATTCCAGGTATTAGTCCGAATTTTTGTCAGCATAAGATTGATTTTATTGATGATGTTAAGCCCGTTGTCCAGAGACAAAGGAGGCTAAATCCTAATATGAAAGAGGTTGTTAAGAAAGAAGTTATTAAATTGTTAGATGCAGGGATCATTTTCCCTATTGCAGATAGTTCTTGGGTAAGTCCTGTCCACTGTGTGCCCAAAAAGGGGGGCATGACAGTGGTTGAAAATAAAAATAAGGAACTCTTGGCTACTAGAACTGTAACGGGATGGCGGGTTTGTATTGACTACCGAAAGCTTAATGATGCCACCCGAAAGGATCACTTTCCTTTGCCCTTTATTGATCAGATGCTAGAGAGACTTGCAGGTAATGAGTATTTTTGTTTCCTTGAGGGTTTTCCGGGTACTTTCAAATACCCATTGATCCAAAGGATCAAGAAAAGACCACTTTCACGTGCCCCTTTGGCACTTTTGCTTATCGGCGAATGTCGTTTGGTCTATGTAATGCCCCGGGCACCTTTCAAAGGTGCATGATAGCTATATTCTAGGACATGCTTGAAACCTCCATGGAGGTTTTCATGGATGATTTCTCGGTTTTTGGGGACTCATTTCGTACTTGTTTGCATAACTTGGATAAGATGTTGGAACGGTGTGAGAGGGCACACCTTGTTTTAAATTGGGAAAAGTGTCACTTTCATGGTGACCGAGGGTATTGTGCTAGGTCACAAAGTGTCTAAGGCCGGGATAGAGGTTGATAGGGCTAAGATTGATGTTATAGCCAAATTACCCCCGCCTTCCAATGTGAAAGGGGTAAGGAGTTTTCTTGGACATGCTGGTTTTTACCGCCGTTTCATTAAAGATTTTTCTAAGATTACTCGTCCTATGACCCACTTGTTGGAGAAGGACGTCCCTTTTATGTTTAATGATGCTTGTTTAAGTGCTTTTCAGGTTCTAAAGGAGAAGTTGACCAATTCACCTATCATGGTCGGGCCGGATTGGGAATTGCCCTTTGAATTGATGTGTGATGCGAGTGATTTTGCTGTGGGAGTCGTGCTTGGGCAAAGGGTTGATAAGCATTTCAAGCCCATTTACTTTGCTAGCAAAACTTTGAACCCCGCCCAGCAAAATTACACCACAACTGAGAAGGAGTTGCTTGCCGTGGTTTTTGCTTTTGATAAATTTAGATCATATCTTGTTTTAAGTAAGACCATAGTTTTTACGGACCATTCAGCCCTTAAGTACTTGTTCTCGAAACAAGATGCTAAACCCAGGCTTATCCGTTGGATCTTGTTGTTACAAGAGTTTGATATTGAGATCAAGGATAAGAAAGGGGCTGAAAATTTGGCTGCCGACCATTTGAGTCGCTTGGAAGATCCTCACCGGGAGGAACTTCGTGATGGGGAGATCAATGATCACTTCCCCGATGAATGTTTAATGTTTATTTCTACTTCTGATGATGCACCTTGGTTTGCAGATATTGCTAATTATTTGGTTGCAGGTGAGATACCAAATGACTTCACGCACCAACAGAAGAAGAAGCTCATCTCGGATGCCAAGTACTATTTTTGGGATAGCCCATACTTGTTTCGTGTTTGTGCAGATGGTATGGTGAGGAGATGTGTAGCTGGAGCTGAGACTAGGGAGATTCTGGATGCTTGTCACTATGGTCCTACTGGAGGTCATTACGGTCCTTCAGTCACCGGTAAGAAAGTGTTTGATGCAGGTTTTTATTGGCCGACAATTTTCAAGGAGGCTCAAACTTTGGTGGAAACTTGTGACATTTGTCAGAGACAAGGAAACATTACTAAGCGGGACGAGATGCCTCAACAGAGCATTCAGGTATGTGAGGTTTTTGATATTTGGGGTATAGACTTCATGGGACCATTCCCACCGTCTAATAAGTTCCTATATATTCTTGTCGCCGTTGACTACGTGTCTAAATGGGCCGAAGCCAAGGCTTTGCCCACGAATGATGCTAGGGTAGTAATTGATTTCCTTAAACAATTGTTTTGCCGATTTGGTTGCCCTAGAGCCTTAATTAGTGACCGAGGAACCCACTTTGCAAATCATCAATTAGCTAAGGTCATGAAAAGATATGGTGTTGTGCATTACTTTTCGACTTCCTATCATCCACAAACTAGTGGACAAGTAGAAAACACCAATAGGGCTTTGAAGAGAATTTTGGAGAAAACTGTGGGAGATAACCCTAAGGTTGGTCAAAGAAGTTGGATGACGCCTTGTGGGCGTTTAGGACGGCTTATAAGACGCCGATTGGCACCACGCCATACCGGTTGCTCTATGGTAAGACTTGTCATCTTCCCATTGAGATAGAGCATAAGGCGTATTGGGCTTTGAGAAATTTAAACTTGGATATGATGGAAGCCGGTGAACTTAGGATGTTGCAACTTCATGAGCTTGATGAGCTTCGGTTAGGTGCATATGAGAATTCTAGGCTTTACAAGGAGCGAACCAAGGTTTGGCATGACAAAAGGATCCGTAGAAAGGAATTTAAGGTTGGAGCTAAGGTTTTGTTGTTTTTGTCTAAGTTTAAGATCAAGCAACCTAAGCTAACTTCTAGGTGGATTGGACCTTTTGTTATCAAGCATGTTTATCCGTCGGGTTATGTGGAGTTGTTCAAGAGAGATGGTGCAGGTTCATTCATTGTAAATGGTCATAGGCTTAAATTGTACTTTGAAGAAGAACAAGTGGAGGGGATGATTGAAGAGATCCCCATTTTTGAATTGGAAGCTTGAAAGGTAGTCGAGTCTAGCTAACGACTCGTAAATAAATTAAGCGCTTCTCGGGAGGCAACCCGTGTTTCTTGCATTTTTTTTTTTGTTAGTTAGATTTGATGTTGTTTTGTCAAGAAAAATGCAGGTACAATTTGATGTGAAGCGGATTGAGGTAAGTGTTCAAAATTTTCATTGTGAAATTTTTCTAAGGAAATTGGGGGGTTCGACACCAGTATAATTGCACTGCGACGCAGTGGGGAATGCATGTACCCACTGCGCCGCAGTCTATTATTACTGCCATTTGGATCAAAAATGCCCCACTGCGCCGCAGTGGGGGAGGTCGATGCCCACTGCGCCGCAGTGGGCCTTTGACCGGTCAACCCTGAGTGTATTATTACCAGCATCAAGGGGAGTATTATTTTTTACCACTCAATTTTTATCAGTTTTGTTTTCCCTCTTCCTCTCAAAACCGATCTCAAGCTACTTCACTTTTGCTCTCAAATCACCATTCTTGCATTTTCTTCTTCTTTTTCTCCTGCATTACCAGTATTCTTTCAGTATCATGGGAAAAAAGGTATGGTTTCTTGACTAGTTTATCTTTTTATTTCTTTAATTTTATTTTTTAATTTTTAGGGTTTTAATTTTCAAATTAATTAGTGGGTTGTGTTAGTTATGGGCTAGTGATACCAATGTGGTGTTTAATTTTTCGATTCTAACACTTGTTCATCCGATTTTGGGATAAAATAAATGCTAGAGTTTTGAAATTTTGGGGTTTTTGATGGACAAGTGTGGGGGAGGTTAATGTTAGCCTAGTTGTTGTTACATTGTTGAAATATAGTAGTTTGATGGTTTGAATCGACCATTTTTGCTGAAAATTGTGATGAACACCATTTTCTTACCCAGATTTTTAGGCCCACTGCGCCGCAGTGGTATTGTGTGTTAGCCACTGCGCCGCAGTGGCTGGTTTCTGTCTTGCACATGAATATTGCCTCACTGCGCCGCAGTGAGGACCACCCTTTCCCACTGCGACGCAGTGGGAAGTTTCTGTCCACAATATTGTATTGATGATTATCGTGATTTCGGTTTTGCATTCTTTTTTTTTACTTGTCTGTTTGCTTTAATTTTGTGATTGCAGACTGGAGATCAGCAAAGGCAGATGGAAGTTGGTCAAGGAAGCGGGACTGGTTCCAAGAGGGCTAGGCAAGAGCCAGAAGTGCCTGATTTAAAGTTTGGAGAGAACCAAATGGACGAGTCTCACGCCTGGTTAGAGTTCAATGGGGCTAGGCAACCCCATAAGAACAACTACTTGAATAATCTCTTTGCTCTCCATCGCCAGGTAGTTTGCCCTCCCAAATATCTTGATCCGATTTTTGCTAGGAATTATGGGATACAGGAGGATATCCGTCGGTGGTTTCGTATTGAGGTTCCAATCGGTGACCAGGTGGTTAGTAGTGATATGTGGCATAACATTTTCAATAATCGGGAACCAAGTTTTCGTGAACTTTGTCTGGAGTTTTATTCTACTTTGAAGTTGACCAAGGAGCTTAATAAAGTCAACGATATTTTTGAAGAGCGGGTAGTAACTTTTGTCTGCGGGGGACAGCCTCGGAAGTTATCTATTCCGGAATTTGGTTTTTATTGTGGCATGTATACAAGGGATCAGTTGGATAGTCAGGAATTTAGGGCTTTGTTGAGGAAGGGTTTGTATGTGAAGCAGGATTTGGGAGATGGCGAGTCAATAACTCAGTATTGGACTCGTATTTCGGGACACGATTGGCCCTCTGGTGGCTCTGGTAGTGTGTCCAAGATTAGAAGTGTTAAGCTGAGGATGTTGCATAGGATGATTGTCACTTTTCTGGTACAAAGGTCCACCCATTGGGACAAGGCGTACCAGCTAGATTTATGGCTGATTAAGTTGTTTACTGAGGGGGTACCGAGGAGGTTTGCTTTGGCCCCGATGGTTGTTCTGGATAGGATGGTGAATCACTCGGATTCGAAGTTGGTGCTTGGGCATTTTATCACCCGTCTTTACAAGAGGATGGGGGTGTTTGATACTGATATATGCCATGAGGGATTGTCTCTGCAGGTTAGACAAGAGCATCTAACTGAGAAGGAGTTGATCATAGCCAAGATCGTGAAGAAGCCGAAGAAGAATGAGCAAGCAAGGTTGTTGGATGATACGGGTGTTATCGCTGCACCGCCTCCAGAGGTGGAGGATTCTGATGATGATGAGATGGAGGACGCCCCTCAGGAGCCTCAGAGGAGGCGGGGCCGTCCAAGTATTGATTTGACTGATATAGGGTCCCAGCTGCAACAGATTTTGGATGGGCAGCAGGCTAGTGGTAGGGCATTTGATGATTATCAAAGGAGGATGGATCAAGATATGACTTGGTTGGGATCGCAGCAGGCCCGCACCAACTATACCCTAGATTATTATCAGCCTATGTGGGATGCGCAGTACCATGGGCAGCCGTTCGTTCCAGATACTCCTATTCCTGATTTTTCACCACCACCTATTCATGTTCCGACATATCGTCAGGGAGGCGGTTCTTTCTTCCTACATGATCTAGGAGGATCTCCTCGTGGTCCTGTGCAGTTTGGTTCTTTTGGTGGTAGATCTTCTTTTGATGCAGGTACTAGTGCAGAATGGAGACCATGGACAGGTGCCGCTAGTCAAGCAGGTGGAGATGCTGGTGGTTCTGGGGAATTTGTTGGTGGTTCATCTTCTTTTGCTCCTGGTTTTGTTGCAGGGTCTGGCTCAGGATTTGGCGGTGGACCGTCTGGAGGAGATGTTGGCGCCTCTAGTTCGGGTCAAGAAGGAGACCGTAACTGGATCACGGATCTTTTTGATACTTCTGGTCTTCCTTATGGCTATCATGGTCAGCAGCAGTGACGACAGTGATGATGATTATGGTTCCCATCCGGCACCGTGGGATGGAATCATGTTATGGTTTGTGATGATGGTTTGATTATCTGGATGACTGTACTCTATACATTATTTCTTATTTCTTCGGGTATCTACCCTACGGGGTGATGGAACATTGTACTTTGACTTTTTCTTTTTCTTTTGGTTTGTTTGCATGAACAGTGTTACTTTGATATGATGGAATGTGGTTTGTTTGTGGTGCAAGTGACATGACTATTCGATTTGATGAGTGGTGTGCATATGCTGGCAGTAAGTTCAGCGCCGCTATATTTGTGTTTGGTATGTTTGTTGCACACACCACTCTCGCACTCTCCGTTTTGGTATGTGCTCTGATTTTTCTATGTTGCTTACCCCTATTTACCTTTGTTTGACCGAATATGGACATTGAGGGCATTGTCCATCTTAAGTGTGGGGGGTGGCAAATAGGTTTAAGCTACCGGGTTTATCTCTTTTGTTGTTTTGCCATTGAGATTTTAGCCGTTCTTGTGGATGTGTCCCTCTCGTAGGCTTTTGGGTTTATCCAAGAGTAAGGGTTCTATCTTGAATTCTGAACTATGATGTGCATGTTTGAGAATTGGTTGTTTCAATTTGGCGGGATGATAGAAGTTGATATGGTTTTGATACTTGAGTTGAGTTTGTCCTTGTGGTAAATTGCTTTTGTCACTTAATTCATGATAACTTAACAAGCAATTTTTACTACAAATTTTCCTTTGGCAAAAATTTTAATCGGCGAAATGTGTTCTGAACGGTTATTGGGCTTATCCTTCTGGATTGATAACATTACTTGCATACTCAAATTTCCCAAACACCTAAAGTTGTGAGATTCATTGTTCATATATAGATGTGCTAGGTGTTTACGGTTTGGTTTGATTACCTTGTAATTTGTCCCTCTCTTAGGCTCTTGGATTTATTCGGGAGTAAGGGTTCCATTTCGAACTCTGCACTAAGATGTGCGAATTTGAGGTTAATTTATTCCATTTCCGGGTTCTTTTCCTTGATATGAGTGTGCCGGTGATGTGTTGAGCTAGAACTTGGCCTTGTGATCGTGACGAGACCGCAGTGAGATCACTTTTGTGATAAAAGTACATCGGATGACGAATTGGCATATAGGTTTGACCCATACTTTTCTTTCTTGCTTTATTTTCATTTTTCCCTTTGTATATTCATACCCTTACTATACTTATACTCACTTACATATACATGCTTCCTTTCTTTGTAAACCTTTCTTATACATCCTTTTAACTTAGCCTTTTCCATTGTATATATCCACTCATTTATGTAAACTTGACCTAATTATACCTTACTATACCGATAGTCTAATCTGGGGGGCCATTGATTGTCATTGGTTTGTTTGGACGGTTTTGGGAGAAATTCAATGGGGTGTCGGTGGAATATTGTTGGTCTATGGGAATGTGTTGGATTGTTCAAAAGGAAGTAGATTGTGTTAGACATTGTTCATCATTGTAAGAGGGTGCCTACTAGTAGAGTAAAAGTGGTTCAACAATAGAAAAAAGAGAAAAGTGATATTAAAAAAAAAAAAAAAAAAGAACTTGGGCTACTAGTGGGTACTTCTCATTTTTATATGTCTAGAGTTGTGTTGTATCGTTAAGAATGGAGAGCTTGGTTGATTTTAAGTTGTTTGAAGTTGATACACCACAATGGTGTCGAGTTTGCTTGGTATTTTTGAGGTGTTTTAGCGGAATTAGCAATTTATGGGTTGTTGGCAATCAATGGTACGGGTCTTGATTAGACTATTTTGTACAAATTTCATACACACCTTATACTTTTGATTGATTCCTTTCATTTCTAACCTACACTCCCTCACTCATTGTAAATGTCCAATATATATACCTTAGCCTAACTATACAACCATCTTATATGCCTATTTTGATGATGTACTTGGTGCTTACGCCATGTCGGTGGAGCTATGATCCTTGTTCAAGCCTATGGTAAGATATGCATCACGACCGTGCTATGAGTGATTCTTGAATATTCAACCCCAAAAGTAAGTTCGTTGGAGTAGAATGATATTGATAGGTTCATTTGTTTCACTTGTGCATAGTCGTGTTATTGAGGCCTGTGGATTGTTCAGATATGGTCAAACATTTCGGGTTTTCATTTAAGATTAAAACTGCTTCACCCAACTTCTTTGTCTTTGACATACTTGGTGTTGCTTCTTTTTGATACTCGTAATTGTTTATTTAGCTTCTTTGCCAAGGATTACTTTTTCTTTAAATGTTGGATTGCTTGAGGACAAGCAATGCTCAAGTGTGGGGGGATTTGATGTGACCAATTTATACCCATCGCCCACATCGTTATTGGCCTTTTTATTATACGTTTTTAGTCGATTTTGCTGGCATTTGGCGCGTTTATGGGTTTTGTTAGTGGTTTCAGGTTCTAAACAGGTGACGTGTCCGTTTGGTGCAATTTCGAGTAATTTTCAGGTCATGAAGTTGATTGGAGAGTTCGAGAGTGAAAAGAAATAGAAAAGATATGCAAGTCTTCATATGTTGATGTAGCCTTTGGTTCAGTAATATTACACTGCGACGCAGTGGCAGTAAACAAGCCCACTGCGCCGCAGTCATCTCAAAGAAAGGTGCATCATGACCAGTGTATTTGTACTGCGCCGCAGTGGCAACCACACCTAGCCACTGCGCCGCAGTCAGAGGATTGAAAAGCGTGGATTCGACCAGTGTATAAGCACTGCGACGCAGTGGGATGTGCATTTGCCCACTGCGCCGCAGTCAGCCTTGATCAAACGAGCACAAAAGGGCAGTGCATAAGCACTGCGCCGCAGTGGGGGCATCACTCGCCCACTGCGCCGCAGTGAGAGTGCGGGACTGAAAGGTTTTTGACAGTTTTTGCATCAGATTAAAGGGGGTATAAATAGTTTTTCAAACCTAATTCCCAAATATCAATCTTCTTTCTAAGAGCTGCACTTCAAGGAACACCTTCAAGGATCAATTCAAGATTTCATCATCTTCCGATTCATTGAAGATTCACGTGCACCCACTTAGATCGTATCTATTTTATTGTCTTTCAATTTCAATTTCAAGAACGATTGGTACACCATGTTCTTCTTTTATTTTGATTATTATTTCAATTTAGTCATGAGTGGCTAATCTTCTCATCATCCATCTTGATGAAACTAGACGAATGATGTGATTGCTATATGTTTTAATTCAAAGAGTTGATTTCAATTATCGTTGTGTCGAGATCTTGATGATTTAATTCCTTTATTTTTATTATTATGATGTTGGTGGCATGTGTGTTCTTCGTTAGTGGTACTAGTTGAATACATATGTGATTTTCAAACGGTTGCTTGTCTATGAGCAATTATCACTAGTTCATGGTATGATAGTGAACGTCATTTTAATAAAAGGAATCATTTTGTCAACGTGTTTTGTAACGGTTGGTGGTACCACGTTATTTTCACATAGGCACAATTGGTAATTTGATAATCAAGCAAACTAATTGTTGGTAAGGTTGTCTAGGCATTGGTGGTACCGGCTTGGGTAATTAAACTAGCAAATTAGGTGTTTGGGTGATTTGTAAGCGGTTGGTGGTACCACGCGAGCATTTTACCCTTTCACGATTATTTTGTCAACTCTTAATGAATTTGGTCTTAATTGAATGCAATCATGTTTGAAGTCTAGCGAAGTCAAGGTGGATGAACTTTACTATTATTGATTTAAGCTTTTCTTTACTTTCAAGTGTTATGTCTTTTAAATTTACTTTCATTTAATTGTCAAAGTGTGATTCAAAGCGTTCCACCCTTTTTCCAAACTACTTTGTTAAACAATTGATTCAAACCAATCCCCGTGAACGAACCTGGACTTACTTTTAACTATACTGCATACGATCGGGTCCACTGCCCGATAGTGTGTAGTAGTGAGTTTCAAGGTATTTCTAGTTTTAAATTTTAAACTCGATTTAGCACATCACTGTCCCAAACCAGATTTGGAATCTTGGCTCATCTGATTCTTATTTCACACTCGACAGCCATCTCAGAGGATTGAATTGTGTTGATTATTTCACAGGTGGTAATACAACTTATCTAATTACTGGATCGGATGATGACACTGCTTAGGTTTGTGCTTATAATTAATTATTATGATGATTTCAATCATAGTGTTCTGTTGGCAATTACTATCTGTCACTGTTTTCTAATAAACGTCTGAAAACAGGTTTGGGATTATCAAACCAAAACTTGGTGTCCTGACATTAGACGGTCACACACACAGTGCTTCTGTTGTGTGCTTTCGTTCAGAGCTCCCAAAAGCAGGTTTGGGATTATCAAACCAAAACTTTTCCCATTTTAAAATTATGAGAGGGCCCTGGGGCGCTGTTGGATTTGGATATATGAAAGTATGAAAGGTTAACGTCGGTAAGTTGGTTTGAATCACGTATGTGTTACTTTTAGCCCTTGTGTTATTGCATTTAAACCCTGATGCATATTGTCATTCTCTTGCTCAAGGTGTTTTCTTTTTCCTTTGTCATTCTTGTGAACATGCTTGACTCATGGCTTGCATCTTTAGTTGGTAAATATTTGGATTTTGGAGTAAAAGATTTAAAATATTCCAGCATTGTTGATGCTACTGTACTTATCATATATCAGGAGCGTATATATACCAGACAATTTTATGTTTATCACTGGAAATAGCTTGATCTATTGTATAGAGCATTATTGGGTATGATGAATGGACCACTAATGGTGAAAATCAGCCGGGAGGAGCCTGTAGCTAGTATTGATAATAGTGGAAAGATTATATGGTCCAAGCATATAGAGATCCAGACTTTTAATATCAAGAACTTACGTGGGAGCTGATCATGAGGTTTACATTTTCTCCTACTAACAAAATTTACACTACTAAATCTTGTTTCATGTCAAAACCATCAGCATTGAGTTATCAGATTTCCCAATGCGTTTATTGTCCCTAAATGCACACAGGAGGTAGGTTCTTAAAAGGCATTCAGTCAAGAGCAGAAGAAATTGCCCAGGTCCTCCCAGGAAAGCCATGATTGATAAAACTCAAAGTCGGGACTTAAGGTACTTTTCTCTTGTAGGTCATCTCAAAAAGTTGGACCAACCCGATAGAAATTGAACCTGAAATGAATTGGGCAGTTGAATTAACATGAAGCAGCCCAGTCAAGCCCGGGTTTTATGTACATATTTTAACTATTTGATAATACTTTTGTAACCATAATTGGCTAAACAAGAAAACCTTTTCTTATGATAATTTAAAGGCCCTTTTCTTACATCATAACCAAAAGATGCATACAAATTTTTGCACAATATGATGTTTTTTTACACATTTTGAATTGATTGATTAACTTACGGGGCATGCAATTTAGCTTCAATGATAACTTTTACCATAAAGATTTTTATTGGTTCGTTTCAAATATATTTGATGTTGTAGTGATAAAAGGCCTCACATTCCGTTCTAAGGTCACATTATTATGCCATTGTATGTTTCGTGATCTTTAGGCTGTACACATGTGACAGGCCTATAAGTAACAAATTTATTGAAGTCTTGAACGGAGCTGTATAAATGCTTTGCATGGGAGGTGATCAAAAAATCACAAGCCTGTTGTAGAAGTTAAAGCTCTCAATAGTCGAGCTTTTTCTAGTTAAAAATGTAATATAACTAAAGATGCAAATGATGTCGGTTTGGGTGCAGTGGTAGGTGTGAATTGTACGGATATTGGGCCTTTGGAAATGGAATCTTGAGTTCACATTAAGGTTATGAATTGTATAGACATTGACACTTTGGGGGGTATTAGAAATTAGATAAGATATGAATCCTTCATGTTTGAATATCAGTTTAAAACTCATGTCTTTACTGGTACTTGGTTTAAGTAGTGTTTAACTAAGAGCTTAACAAGCTTTTATACTCTGTAAAGGATGACGATCGAGCATGACATGGAAGTTGACACTGCATCATCTGCAACTCAAGCTTGAGATCTACTGTTACTTGCTTCTGCTTTCTTGATTGATCAGAAAATATACATCAGGTTAGAATCAATGATGTAGTATTTTTTTTATTATCATTGATTCCTCTTAAGCGAAGTTTATGCTCTTGATATCAAGTCAACCCATATTTTATATCTTTATGATGCAGGCCAAGGTTTGTTCCTCAGCAAGTATTGCCTGTTTGAAAAACATTAATGAGTGTTGATGTTTTTGCATCCAAACTCTACTCCTATTCCTCTCTTAGCTACAAAATCTTCAACATGGTTAACATCTAACAGCATATTTTTATTTCATATACATGGAAACTAATTTGAATTTTATAATAAATGAATACATCCTTCGACTTTTAAAAAAAATTCAAAACACATAGAATGTTTAAACTAGCTTTGACTTACAAATACCCAAAGAATGTTACCCGGCCCAATCGAAGGCAAATGTGGCTCCATCGTTAGAAGGGCTCTTCAATTCTGCATGGAACGCAGATCAAGAAGCAGCATTGGAAAGATAGAAAACACTTCCAAAAAAAGTTGAAGCTTTTCGATGACAAAGTTTTTTCAAGACAATCAGTCCGATGCTATTGATCTTGCCATGTAATATATAGGTATATATATTATATATGGATATCAAATCTGAAATTGAAATATATATATATATATATATATATATATAAAATTCTACTTCTTTCTTTCTCTTTTGCATTCAAGACTAACCCTGCAAATGTCCCGATTTCTTGACTCTGCAACTAGTCTATTTGAATCCATGAAAATTGATGATCATAATCGCATGAAACGTGATTCCTTTACTTGCTTTGTAGTTCCGTACTTCTATTTGTGTATAGTCATGGCTGATTGGTTGACCTTTTGGGTCAGGCTAGGCGAATGGAGGAGTCTGTAGAGATGGTCAACAGGTTAACAATGGAATCAGATACGAATTTTTGGGTCCAAAACACTTTTTCCCTAAGAAAATTATACTTTCATGTGTGTCAAGTATGTAGCTAACTAGTTTAAAGACCCCTGCTATGCACAAGCTGTTTGAGCATCAAATGGAAATTTTGTAGTATTGTAATTTTACTCTGATTATCACTGGAAATAGCTTGATCAATTGTAGAGGGTCGTTATAGGGTATATGATGAAGGGACCATAATGGTGAAAATCAGCCGGGGAGGAGCGTATAGCTTTTTTTTCCGGTAAAAGGCCGTCACCCCTGTTAACCAAGAACAGGCAATATGGCAGAATGCCAGTTGACTAACTGTACACAGTAAATGCCTCACGGCCCCCAAAAAGAGAACCCGTGATGCTGGAAATGAATCAAGGGAATGACTGGACAGACCCAGCCCACCCAATAACAATCAAACTAGCAATCTAAACAATAAGAAAGTAAAGCAAAGCTAGTTGTAATCTTTGGAACCAAGCATCTTCCCGAACTCAGCAATATCACCTTCATCAGATACCATTTCTTCAACTTCATCACTATCAGAGTCTTCCGCTAAATCATCATCATCAGGAACAATAGGCTTCACTGAGGTGATACTAACCTCATTTGTAATAATCTGAGAAAGTGCATCATACTGATTCCGAGTCTCAACAGCAGGTGCATGAGGAGTAAGAATAGAATCATGATCCGTAGTAGCTTGTATATCTGAAGGAGTATCTGGAAAAACAGGAGTAGATGACTGAGGGGCAGGAGCTGGAGCAGTATGAGATCTAACTAGTGCAGGTGAATCTGTAGTAGTTGGAGTAGATGTAGCAACTGCTGGAGCCTTTTGCTTTGAATCTTGGGCCTTCTTAGGAACATATATGAATTTAGGTTTAGGGATAGGAAATGAGGGGGCTTTTTTAGGCCTCCTCTTACGTCTCTTGGGCTTCTGAAACCCATCATTTGCCTGTACCTCTGTTGGATCAACCTGTTTAGCCCCTGATGGGCTATCCTTAATCCCTGATGGACCAACCTGCGAAGCTGGAGCTGCAGTAGCCATACGAGCTTCCATCTCATTTAGTGTCATTGGTCTCACACTACAATCATCAAATGTATGCCCAAAAATCCTGCAATGAGAGCACCTAGGAGGTAGCCAATGATACTCAAGTCTGAACCGTCTCACAGTATCTAAAATCTCAGCCTCAGCAAACATAGGAATATCTCTCAAAGAGTTAAACTCAACCAACACTCTGGAAAATACTGCTCTACCTTTCTTATTTTCACACATTTCAGCAGTATATCTATCAACAGCAATCGGGATACCAATAGAACTGACCAGATGACTAAGAATCTCATAGTCCCACATAATAGCTGGTAGATCATAAATGTTAACCCAAAGGGAAACCTTGTCATTAGCTGGTTTGTCAAACCAGATTTCAGGCTGCCACTTTCTAAGCATAATGGGAATATCATTAAACAACCATGGTCCATTCTCATACACATGCAACTGACCCTGATCAGACTTAAACTTAAATAGAAAGAATCCCTGGTCATTCAGAATAACATCCTCCAAACCATATTTTTTCCATAGTCGATTTGCATGAAATTTCACAAAAGGAAAGGCAGGCCGCTTACCAATAAAATGACCAACCAAAGTGTTAGCCCAGCTCTCACTTTGTTTCAACAAAAGATCACGTGGAATAATAGCTCTGGGAACACCAGAAGTAATAGAAGGAGGAATGAATCTCAATGTGCCTTTTTTGCGAATGTTGGCAGCATCTTGAAATATAGAAGCATATGAACGAGGCTGCTGAGTCTTGGGACTATCGGGAAGTCCACCAAGATCATTTGGAGTATTATCATGCTTAGTCACAGCATCTGGAGCAGTATAAATGTCATTAGCATGACATGAAGCTGGCTTAAAGTAAGAAGAGCCTGGAGGGAACTTAGGAGGATCCGGCATAGGAGGCACATCAGAAGCACCAACATTTGCATGCAAGCCATGTAAAGTTGGTTCAGCAGTCGTCTTCACACCATCACCATGCACTTCATTTAAGTCCCTACCTTCATCAAATTGAGAAACGACATTTTTATCCGAATAATCAACCACTTTTTCAATGGTGGTCGATGCAACACAAAGTGTTTGTCGAATTCATGAATTAGTGGGACCCGTGGCTGTGAATCTGAACCCGTGGCCTCATGTATGTGAAGAGGACTCACACGACGGGTGGCAGCCGAAACAGTAGTGGCCGATGGTGGATTAACGGTGGGCGAATCAAAATTAGGGTTTTTAGCCAAATGTTCAACTAAAATCCTATTCAATTCGATCACTTGATCTTTAGAGAGTAATTTGTCATCAGCATTGAGCAATTCCATTCCACCCTTCATGATGGAGAAAAGATCATCAATTTGTTCACTATCATCAATTGACGGTGACTCATCGGTGGTTAATGGTGGCTGCACGACAGCGGTACTATTATCTTGAGCAGCAGTAACCGTGACCCTAGGAGCATCAGAAGGGTCCCCATGGTGGCTAGCCATCGGATGCACAAAGGTGGTCGATGGTGGCTGAATGGTGGTGGTTGTTTGGTGCGGACGTTTATTTGCTTCAGAGTCTTGAATAAACGGTTGATCATGCCTTTTGAGTTCATTCAAAATCACTTCATCAGTTTTCTTTCTTTTTGCGTGAAGTAGACATTATAAGTTACATAGAATTGTAGGAAAAAGAAAAAGGAACAAGATGGAACAAAAAAAGGGGAGCAAATTCCGGCCAAAAAAGGCCGGAAGTGGCCAAAATTGATTATAGTCGAAAGATTATATGGTCTACGAATAATGAGATCGAGACTCTTAATTCAACGAATTTTAAAAAATGTTTTTTTATGCTCTTTTCTGTGAAGTTGACCAATTTCGTATCCTTTGCTTCTCAGGTTTCTGATGAAGAGCTAGCGGTTGCTTTTAGCAATCAAAGAGTTGTGTCATGTACCCACAAGTAAATTGTGCTTGCTCTGTTCCATATAGCTTCTTCTGGAATAATGAATTTAATGCGCAATAAGGTGATAATTGTTTTAACTTTGTTGCAATGTTCAATTTATCCTTGTTAATTTAGAGTTTAAAGCAAAACCCGGTTTGTGGTTGTCTGTCTTGACGGTGAATACACCATATGCTCATCTTTAACATGGAGAAATCGATACCATGGCTCTGCATTGAAATCTGTTTGGTCTACAGAAGGTGGTGAATGTCTAATCTAGATTTTCTTGGATGGTTAGAAAATACCCGACATTTCAGCTTAGCACATATCTGGACGATCTCTCCTAGCAATTTCTCAAATGATTTCATATGTTTTTACGATTAGGCTGATTGCAGATTAATTCAACGAGATGATGTTACTGTCAAAGTAACCACATCTTTTACTTATATTATTAATTCTTTTTGGCCATTGCAAATTTGCAACATATATGTGCATATATATAAAGACAAGTTATTCTTTTTCATTTTACCTTTTTATCTTCATTTCTAGAACCTATACTATAGTGGTTATTTGGTGGCAATCTAGTGACTCGTCATTCTACATCATTTCTACGTACTAAAATCTAATATTTAATCCTTATCTACATATGATTTTCTTAATTCTGTCCATATTTGTGCACAATTGTGATCAATACAGTAGATGTGGTTGTGCTGCAGCATAATGTAGTGTCAGCACAAATGTGATTATTATGATAGATGACCAAGCTGTTGAAGACTCTATAATTAAACCCGATGGTCGGTGGATTCGGCCGTCTACAGCATAGCTGTAGGTACCTACAGAAGTTTATGAATTTTATTTTTATATTTGACTTAAATCAGAACTAAAAATGCTTTTGAAGAATCATCAACATACTCTATTATGAAGTTTATGAATGTGCCAAATGAAGGAATATATCATGGTAAACTATTGTGATACTCAAGAGCTAGGTATCTAAAATCAAAAATACATGTTACGTTCAAGAATATCATAGAGATAATGCAAAAACCAAAAGAACGAAAATTGCATCAAATTCTAACCCAAATGTCCCGTTGACTCGTTTCTTCTCCAGTATCACCATCAGATTACCACCTTGCTGGGCCAAACATTCCCTACCTTGCTAAAAATTAAGAGAAGGGATCTGTTAGGTTCTTTTAAAGCTTTCGAGTGTGCCAGGGTTTTAATACCAAGCTAGTCAAACACTAAAAGAGTCCATATTTAATGTTTTTGAAAGTTGAGGAAACCAAGTTCCACTCTTAAAAGTCAGAAATACCGAAAGCAAAATGCATGGAGCGAAAGTAGGTTAGTTAACGGGTCAAGATGAATTTGGGTCAGAAGCTTTTTGAGAAGAACGTTGTTGGTGGTGTTGGGTTTACAAGTCGACAATTAGCAACGGATGGTTTTACATGAGAGTGGAGGGAATGTAATGAGAGGGAAAACGTGATGGCCATTGACAAATTCATCTCGCAAGAGATGGCGTAACAGTAACACCAGCCCCACCCTTGAGAGCGCATGCAAGTGATTGGTTATTTCTTAATTTTTTTTAAAAAAGTTACGAGTAAATAAAAAGGTAAAAGATGGGAGAGATGAGCATTTCTTGTAAAAAGATAAGAAAAAGGGTGCCCCATCCGCCCTTATGTTCTTCCATCTTAATGGCTGCAGGTTGCCAGCTCCTAAAGCCGGATCAAATTATACACAGCTGTAAGTGGTCCATACTAATTTGGTGAATCCACAAACCAAACCACCGGTTCTTGAGTATTAATTAGTTTCGGAGTTCGAACTATAAATATAGGTAAGTTATGAGTTAGTTTTATTGCAGTTATGTCCACCACCTTTAACCAAACATCAAGCAGATATCAGTTTGAAAGACTCTTAATGGCATAATCAATTTGGTACTGTATGATAGGGGGCACAAGCACACCTCGTGATGAAAGTTATTAGTGTTACATTCAAGGATCACCCGATTAAGATTGGCTCACAAGCTCTCAATGCTTAAAATCAACTCTATCTCTTTCTTATAAAGGAAGGATATATTATGTGAACAATACAAGTTTGACAAGGCATTCAATGTTTTAAAGTAAAAGGCATGTAATGGTACTCGTTGTGTGACTTTTTTGTTGGTGTTTCGGCAGTGATTGGATGAAAATGGCGAGTGAGATTTGATCAGGGAAAAAGAGTGGGGATTGTGCAGAAAAGGAAGTGAAGAAGAGGAGGAGGAGGACAGAGTTGAATTTGAAAGGGATTGTGAAAAATGAATAAAGGAATGGATCTTATGTCTGGTAGACTTTTAGATATCCGGTGAGCGTGCTTATGAATTTTATAAAGAGATGTCATCAAGGGTGGCGGGTTTCAAAGGTTAAACGGGCTTGGATGATGATGATAGGTAACTGTTGGCCAAGTAACCATTATAAACAAAATGAAAATTGAGCGACTTCAGCTGTAAAAAACATTCAGGTTCGACTAACATACTAGAAAGGGCAAAAGGGTTTTAATACAGCCTTTTTCCAATCATCAACCTGAAAAGATACATTGTATCTTGTAGATGATCCACGTGAGTAAAACTTATCATGACAGCATGATTCCTCTCCACCGTTTCACCAGATACAGCTTTCAAAACACCATAAAAATATATAAAACCTACCTAGCTTGACCCAAAAGATCAACACTACACACAGATAGAAGTATATAGAACTGCAAAGCAAGTAGTGGAATTACGTGATCATCATTGTTCATGGCTTCAGATAGACCGATTGCAGAGTCAATAAATCAGGACATTGGGGGTTAGTTTTTAATGCAAAATCCTCGTTCTTTTGGTTTTGCATTATTATCTACATAATATTCAAAGTGGCTAGACAACCTTAAATATATAGTCCCTCGCACTCCTAATGGAGGTTGGGCAATTTACAATAAAGACAAACAATATGAAAAGGGTGGTTTGTTTGTAATTAGTGTTTACCATCATCCCAACCAGGACAACAGCAACAGCCTATTTATTCAATTTGTAGATTAATCTACAATACTACATATATAAAATACTATTACGCATCTGAAACCACAGGATTTAAGCTAGTGCGACTTGAGAAAGAGCGAAAAGCCCAAGGAGCGTTCATGACCACCCTTTTCATCCTACGTACCTCACGATCAGTAATTTCATCCGCCACATAACGTACTCTGAAGTGCTTGCGAATATCATCGGGAGTCTTCCCAGCGAGCATTTCAGCAGCACGTTCCTTCATCAGGTAAAAGAGGCTTCTGATCTTCAAACGGCAAGCCACCTAAAAATAAGAGAATTACTAATTATTAACTAAACTAATTATTCATAAAAACCACCAGATTAATGAGGATTGGATCTATTTAGAAAGATAAAAAAAAACGCGTCTGTACACAAAACCAATGACATTCGCTAAAAATCCCCCTCAATTATTATATGCGAAAAGGGAAAGGATAACAGGGGAGCTAAAACTGATAATAAATAGGAAAAAATTGATTATACTAATAAAAAAAAAAAAAAGTAGAATTACATCGGCGAGATCAACAGCATCGGAATGATTGTCTTGGAAAAACTTGTCATCGAAAAGCTTCAAGTTTTGTTGGAGGATGATTTCACCATCTTTCCAATGCTGCTTCTTGACCTCCCCGCGTGCCTTGCAGAAATCAAAAGCCTTTCGAACGATGGGGCCACGTATGCCTTCGATAGCGCCAGGTAACTCACCCGCCCATCCATACTGGAAAAGCATACGGATGCCCTTAGACTCCGTGATATGCTCATAGGTGATCTCCAATTTTCCATCATCCAACCAATAATACGGCTTCTCCTCCCCCTCGTACTCTTCTTCTTCTTCTTCACCCATTGGGCAAACAACCCTAACCCTAACCCTAACCCCTAACTTAATTTTCGGATATTTATTATATATATATATATCTATATATATTGCAAAAGAAAAGCAAACAAACATACTACTAGTCCTTATTGAGTGTATCGAAAACTTGCAACCCTACATCTTTTCAACAAGGATTTTTCAAAAAAAAAAAAGTGAGGTTTGAGTTTGGTTTTTACTTAACCTTTTAAGAATGAAAAAAAAAAACTAAAAATCAAAACCCGTATAATTAATTAATTAAACTTTTCATAGTATCTTTTTTAATTTAATTAACTAATTTTTCTTTTTTCTCTCGATGTCATGGTAACTAAAGTAAAATGTTAAATGTTCCCAAAAGGGTCGATATTAAAATAGAAAACAAATTTGTAAATTAAAACCGATTATTGTAATACTATTTTAGAGTTAGAAATATGAGATTTGAATCATTCTTAGATTTTTAACATAGCTGATGTGATTTATATATTATGATTTTTAAACAAATTGTAATCTTAACATCAAATTTTATTCAGCTACCCGCATAATATGCGGGTTGATTAGCTAGTAAATTCTATACACAGAAATTCTTACTTAATCATATTAACTAAATATATAAACAAGAAAAATACTAAGCTTATGTATTTTACATTTTATATTTATACTTGTATTTAGAAAACTTAAAAAAAAAAAAAAGCTTTTTTAAACTCAACTGGATTCCAAGTGACTACGGCCCCACCTTTCAACTAGCCTGATATACAACACACATATATAAAATAGATGTCCGCACGATGCGACTGCGTAGGTAGTGGTGGCGGTGGCCATGTGATGGTGACGACTCGTGATGGTAGTGACGAGAGGTATAGTTATTAATGTAAAAGAGATAATTTAGTTATTTTAAAAGGAATAAATGTTGTAAATTAATTCATTAAAGGTATTTTTGGTAAACATGTGTTTTAGTTGTTAGAGATCTTGATGTATTAAATGTATTTTGGACATTTCAAAATCTAAATTTAAGACATACCATAACTACAAGACCTAAAATGTTTTACTATAATGAGGGTTGGTGTTCGCGCGTTGCGGCGGTTAAACGGTGATGATAATACAAAACAGTGGGGGGAATTGATATGCGTGTGTGTAAATAGGAAGGAAAGAAAGAAGTGATTGTGTGTTATATCTTGGTAGGGTGTTTGTTTAATTGTGTTTAGAGATGTAGAATTAGAGGTAATGTGTGAATTAAGAGCAATATAAGGATATTGAAAAAAATTGCTTAAATTTCTTAAAATAGATTTTTAGTTTGTATTATAAGGGGTATAAATATAGGATAAATAAAGATAAAATTATATATTCTATTCCTATTGATATCGAAATGAAAAGAAAATAAACTGGAACAACCATAATCAACGGGAAAAAGGTATATAAGTAATCTGATATGCTAAACAGCTTACATAATTGATGCAACGTTTCAACGAGCTTAATTTTCCAATTTAAAAGTTTAAAGTTCTTTAATTCAAATGAGACTTTTTTGTTAGCCATGAGATTTTTGTTAAAAACTTACTACCAAATATATCTTTTATTAAATTTCATGTCTAACTACATGAGAGGATCCATATCCCCAACCTTTTTACCCTTTCCTCCTTAAACAAAATGGTTTTAAACATTTACATTGTTTTTGAACTTTAAATGTTAAATTTAAGATTTTTGAAAGATAAGTAACATGAGTAGTTACTATTTTTTATATAAGATTATCATTTTAACCAAGTTTCCGAATTTTCACAAAATAACCATTAAAATCACAATAAATTGATAAAATCGAAATGAGATCTTTAAAATCGCTACGAGTTAGAAAATTAATTTAAAACAGCCTTAACCAAGTGACAAAAATCAACGTTGTGCCCCTTGAAATGCATGATCAGAAATGAATTACTAAAAAAAGTATATAATGGAAGGACAAAAATCTACACATTGTTCAAAGATAGGTGGAGCCGTGGAGGTAAGCCCCGAAAAATCTAATCTAACCCAACCAATCGCTGTGGCACAATACTATAAAGCACAAAGAAAATCAGTAAACCTAACATCTAAAAAATAGAACCACATCTGATTTTATCCTTATCAACATGCAGGAGCGGAGCCATATCTGATTGACGGGAAGTAACAAAAATATTATCCTAGCATTTTTAACTAAATAAATATTTCATAATTATTATCTCTATATAACTAAGAGAGGATAGCTAAGTGCTTATGTAACTATTATTTTATATTGACAAGTAAGCTATTTTCCTATGTGTAATATTATGGTTAAAAGTCTATCTCTTTTAATAGTCTTTATTATTATTATTTTTATTTATATATTTAAACTTGTACTTATACTTATATTACAATCTGTTCCACGATAATTTTTTCCATATAAAATATATGTTTGAGTTGATTTATCTTTAATTTCTTAATTTCTTATTGTAACTTAATTTTATTTAGATCTTTTAATTATTTAATTATATCTTCAAATTCATTATTCATATTAACATATAATACTAATATAAATATATAATAATTAAATGTTGTTTTTACTATTTTAATGTATTATATGACATTCTTATAATAATAAAAGTATTTTTTAGAAATATTTTTAAATGATTTATGGTATAATTTAAATATTCTCTGTTATTATTATTATTCATACTATAATACCTTTATATATAATCTTATCTTCTCTATATAAAGAGAGGATATATTTTTTCCTAGGTGTTATTTTAGTTTTTGTCACATTAATGAATTGTCATTTTTCTATTTTAATTTTTATATTTATGTTGCCATATATGATCTTAATCATCACTTCTAATCATAATCTTAATCATTAATATTTATTTTTTAATTTTTTTACATGAGTACAAAGATGTTTATATATATTATATTATGTTTTTTATTAATTCAACAATAATATTTTTTTTTACAATGAGATTGCTTATGTTTATCTTTTTGAAAAGTATTTGTTATATTATTTTATTGAATATATACTATAAAAAAGATTTTTAAGATTTATAAATATTAATGCTTATTAGTCATGCTTTAACATATTTGACGTATATATCATATATTCATAAACTATACTTTTATTGTTTGAATCAGTCATAATCTGACAGATTTTAATATTATCATAAATTATAAATAATAATGTAACTATCAGTTATTGTATTTTTTATTTATTTTCTCAGTTAGTCACGCATAACGTGCGGGTTTAGTCTAGTAACTTTAATATTACTAATATAATTGAACTATACATATTGAAACTTTTTATATTCAAAAAAAGGATCCTATTTAAATGTTTGAAAAACTAAAAGGTTGTAAATGAAAAGTTGAAATAAAAACATCTAGATAAATTGGGCCCACTCACTTCATCCACGTATATGTTCGTCTTCAACAAGTCCTACTTCCGCCATTTTTACACTTTCAACAATTATAAATACTTCCGCCATTTTTACACTTTCAACAATTATATATCTGCCATTTTTTCCGATTTCCACCATTTATAGATTCATTAAAGGGGCTAAACTATATAAAACTCTAAGAAATCTTTGGCGAAACTTTTTTTTTTTTTTGAACAACAATTTATATTAAAATTGAAGACTTTTAGCAAAGTGCTAAATGTCCAAAAAGTACAAGATCAAAGCAAATATAATTACAAACACGCAGTTGGCGAAACTATTGGAAATCCATCGCCTTTTACTTCTATTGGGGGAGGCTTGGCAGTTGGCACCCCCTCGACCAGGCTATTTAGGAAGAATTACAGCAATTCCTCAAGCCCCCCCTTGTATCCGCCACTGTCAGCATGTCTGTCATCTAGAGTTAATCCAATATCTTCCTCCATCTCATTTTAATCGACCAACCCAAGTCCTGCCCCATGAAATGGTACTCTAGAACTGATATGGGCTAAAAAAAACATTTTGAAACAAAAAAACTTCATTTGAGCCCATTTGTGCACATAATCCCCCTCACTTCATGTTTTTGCCTCACCTCCACGGCTCCACGTAGGTGAGGCATTCAAATGGTCTCCTCCCGCTTCGCCTCGCGTAGCTTGTAGCACGCTAATTAAACCAAGGATCTTATAAAATAATTAGATGAAACATAGAGCCGTCAAGTGGAGCATGCAAATCGTATAGGTGTACCACAAAAGTTATTCATCAGCAACCATCACGTCACATCATTATGGTCCAAAATCATGGGAAAAAAAAGTTGTGTTACTTATGCTGGAATGAAAGAAATTTGATTCCACAGACCCGTGACTCTTTCAATTGTTTCTCGTATACTGAATATATGAACAAACCTCGGCCATAAACAGACGAGGTGTGTGCAGCCACGGTGGATTATCAAATCCTATAAAGTGTCTACATTTCGAATAAAACTAATGATAAAAGTTCATGTCCAGTTAGCACATACCATGCACTGGTCCAATATATTGATTGAGACGCATATATGCTAGCTCCAACTGAAAAGAAGTTCACCATCATACACAATAAAGGCCTGTCAGAAATTTGCAATAAAGGATTTGGTATTAAAGAAAACATGTTCTAAACCAAAAGTAGTTAGTAAAGTAATTAATTAATAGTAGTAATAGTTATATTATATATTAACAATATTGGAGACATTCAACAAGCCGCTAAGAAAAGGTGGCCAGTCGGCTCTTAGGGTCTTGATTGTAATATATATATATGGGAAAAGTGAGTGTATGGTTGTCATGTACCTAAGCTAGGTATAGAACCCTAAATGAAAACAACACAAAAGCTTACACACTTATTGACCTGCTGCCCACCCACGTTTTGCAGATTTAACCAGAGACCAACCACGCATAATAAAAAGCAAAGGCGGGCATGCACCAAACCATGCATAATACCCCTATCAATCAACCCGCCTGTTTGTTGCCAAGGTAATTTTGCATATGTCAATATTGTCTTCCTTCACCTTAAGTACGGTCTCACCAATTGCATTTCTCACTAGATCCCCCGATGAATCTATTACATAGAAAGCGTTTTAGGCTTCAGATCCTCTTGTTGTCACTTCACCCCGAGTCACTAAGAGCCCATTCTAAGAGATTAATAGGAGTAGAGTTTGGATGCAAAAACATCAACAGTCATATTAATGTTTTTCAAACAGGCAATACTTGCTGAGGAACAAGCCTTTAACATATAAAAAATGAAGTGACTTTAATCAAGAGCACAAACTTCACTAAAAATGACTAGATGATTAAATAAAAATAATAGATCACTGATTCTAACCTGATGTATATTTTCTGATCAATCAAGAAAGCAGAAGCAAGTAACGGTAAATCTCAGCTTGAGTTGCAGATGATGCAGTGTCAACTTCCATGTCATGCTCGTCATCCTTTACAGAGTATAAAAGCTTGTTAAGCTCTTAGTTAAACACTACTTAGACCAAGTACCAGAAAACGTTACTATGTTCGGTTACCAGACATGAGATTTAAATTGATAATCAAACATGAAGGGTTCATGTCTTATGTAATTTTTAAATACCATCCCAAAGTGTCAATGTCCATACAATTCGTAACCTTAATGTTACCTCAAGATTCCATTCCCATCAATATCCATATAATGCACACCTCCCACTATACCAAAACCGACATCAGTTGCATTTGTAGAAATATATTACATTTTTAAGAGGAAAAAAAGCTTGACTATTGAGAGCTTTAACTTCTTGATACTAACTCATCCCATAATAGGCTCGTATCATGCCATAAGCTAGGTGTAGAACTCACTCCCAAAAACTAGCTCAAAGGAGGAGGGGACACCTTGACTTATAAATCACCAACCAATACCATACTTGGCGGATGTGGGATCATATCACTTCTACAACAGGCTTGTGATTTTTTGATCACCTCCCATGCAAAGCATTTATACACAGCTCCGTTCAAGACTTCATTTAATTTGTTACTTATAGGCATGTCACATGTGTACAGCCTAAAGTTCACAAAACATACAGATCAAGTTTCCATTACAATGGCATAATAATGCGACCTTAGAACGGAATGTGAGGCCTTTTATCACTACGGCATCAATTATATTTGAAACGAACCAATAAAAAAAAGGATTAAGGTTACAAAGATATGATCAAATAGTTAACATATGTACATACAACCAGGGCTTGACTGGGCTGCTTCATGTTAATTCAACTGCCCAATTCATTTCAGGTTCAATGTCTATTGGTCCAAGTTTTTGAGATGACCTGCAAGAGAGAAAGTACCTTAAAACCCCACTTTGAGATTTATCATTGCTGATTTTCACCATTATGGTCCCTTCACCATACCCGATAATGACCCTGCACAGTAGATCAAGCTATTTCCAGTGATAATGATTGAACTGTCTGGAATATATACTCTCCTGATATATGCAATGACAGGAGTCAAGCATATTCACAAGAATGCTAGAATATCTTAGATCTTTTACACCAAATATTTACCAACTAAAGATGCAAGCCACGAGTCAAGCATATTCACAAGAATGACAAGGGAAAACACCATGAGCAAGAGAATGACAATATACATCAGGGTTTAAATGCAATGACACAAGGGCTAAAAGATACACATATGTGATTTAAACCAACTTATCAAGCTATTTCCAGTGATAAACAGTAGCATCAACAATGCTAGAATATCTTAGATCTTTTACTCCAAGTATTTACCAACTAAAGATGCAAGCCACGAGTCAAGCATACTCACAAGAATGACAAAGGAAAAGGAAAACACCTTGAGCAAGAGAATGACAATATACATTAGGGTTTAGATGCAATGACACAAGGGCTAAGAGAAACACATATGTGATTTAAACCAACTTACCGATGCTAACCTGTCATTTATCCAAATCCCAACAGCCAGGGCCCTATCATAATTTTAAAATGGGAAAAGCTGAAGAACAATGAAGCAGTGAGAAAAATAAACTAGTTTAACTCTAAGCATATAGATATTTGTAGGACTTGCTAGATACTTTGAACATAGCCATTCATTTAGTTTAACACTAAGCATCCATATGGGTAGTTGAGTAGGGACACTCATGTCTTTTTTAACCGAAGAACAACGAACAAAAATAAAGTGTTTGTACACGCAACAAACTGATGTTCTTCTATCTCTAATTCCTAGACCAGGTAAAAATACACTTAGAGATCTTGAAGTGGCTTCAAGTGCCAAGGCAGCATGGGTAGGTACACTGGGAAATCAGTTTCATAACATAAGCTGACAACTTAAGTTTTCTTTCTAAATAGCATGAAAGATCAAATTCCTACTATTGCTTCATAAATGCCAACATTTTTTATAGGTCGTAAGATTATGGAATGCAGAAACTCAGTGACTAGAAGTGTAGAACAGCTCGCAGATCCGCACATAATTCGTGACAAAGAACAAGACGAGCATAGGCAAAAACATCGAATACTTCCTGGTATTAAGTAGCTGGACTACATACAGCCAGGGGAACACTTCAACTTCTAATGATTAACGTATGCAAACATTTGTAGGTCACCAATAAGAACATACCTATAAGTGGTCGAATGCCATATACGTACAGTACCATCGTCAAAACCTGTAACAAGTATTGGCAGCTCTGAATGAAAGCACACAACAGAAACAATGTGTGTGTGACTGTGTGACTGTCTAAAGTCAGGACACCAAGTTTTGGTTTGATAATCTCAAACCTGTTTTCAGATGTTTATTAGAAAACAGTGACAGATAGTAATGCCAACAGAACACCATGAATGGAATCATCATAATAATTATAAGCACAAACCTAAGAGTGTGATCATCTAACCCAGTAATTACTAATTAGATAAGTTTTATCACCACCTGTTTGATAATCAACACAATTCAATCCTTTGTGATGGTCATCGAGTGTGAAATTAGATTCAGGTGAGCCAAGATTCCAAATCTGGAATGGGACAAACGGGGGGATAAGCATCCCTTATAACATGTTAGGCTCGTATATACCATAAGCATTCATAAAACTTCTTTATAGTACCATCAAGCAACGCACTTGCAAAAGGGTCGGTATCTTTAGTGTTGATTGTTACTTGCATCACATAATGAGAATGGCCCTCAAAAATCTGGAGTACAAAACCCACTGCTAGCGTGCTATGAACTTTGCTGATCTGACTGCAAATAAAATATGTAATTATCAAATTAGATTGAAGTAGTCCAGCCATATACAGGAATACAAATAAGTGTTTAGAAATATCAATCGAACCCGGCAGCTTAGTAATTTCGAAGGATTTTGCCAGACTCTACATTACAAAGACTGTATCAGGCTTGCATCATAAATCAGAAACTATATATACACATATCTGTGTGTGTGTGTGTGTGTGATTTCTATCATAAGAAAATAACAGTAAAAAATGACCAGCTGACGTAGGATACGGCATGTTTGTCGGATGTATCTTTCACCACCTAAAGTTTATTTTAATTTTTAGAATCTAAAAACAATGGAATTAGTTGTGGAAGAGTAAAGCATGACTTAGAAGCAGGATAGTTTTGATCGGCACCCTGGAAGTATTGTATCTCTATACTGTAAATAAAATTAGGACTGCACAGCCCTTTCACTAATTCTTGAGCAAGGATATACTTATTCATTGCAGCATATACACCTAATAACACAAACGCAGATTGCAAATTCACAGTGGACTTAGACAAAAGTAGAATATGTATGTGATACCAGAAGCATGGCCAAAAAACTAGACTGACAAAATAGAAGGTATTAATAGCTTTTCAGGTATAACATATACAACATTCTTCTGAATAGCAGGCTTGGGTACTAGGAAAGAAACTGCAATATCACATGATAATTTAAAAATTAAAGTGTCCTACTAATCAACATATCAATCGTTTTATCTAAAGCATATATATCCCACCCTCATTTTAAGATTCAGCACTACCAATCACGGTGTGACCTGTCATCACATTTCCCACCCATTTAAAATGTCACATGTCAACCTCTTTTCCCCACGACACATCAACCTCTCTCCTACACGACCAGCCACAGCCATCAACTATTCGTCACAACTGCATTTGTAAGTTCCATGGTAGTACATATTATATGATAAAGTTATTTACAACTTACCATTAACAAAACATCAAGAGGTGGATAGTCCATCAACTCTGGAGTGGGTGGGACACCCTCCTAACATACTTCACCAGAGCTATTGGGTGAGAGGCCAACTGGTGGGATCTATTGACAAAAAGAAACCAAAACAAACTGCAATTGATAAAAGAAAGAAAAGAAATTCATAGTTAATGCATATACAAGAAACTCTCATAATAAGTAGCTATAAATTCTGTACACGGGTCTCATAGATGACCAGTATGATATTTTCACCATATGTGTGTTAGGAATAAACTGTGCACACACACACAAGAACCAGAAAATAACAAGAATGGAGGACACGAGAGATTTAACGTACTATCTCACACTAATCTATGTGAACTAATCCACGGGGAGCAAAGAGGTTTTCTATTGACTTTCCACACAAAACATGTACAAGAGATGATAGATTATATAGGCTACAATTAGGGTTTAGCAAAACTTGCTCTCCAAGATTAGTATAACAGGATCGGGCCTAACTAATGAGGCCAGCTGCCTAGCCTAAACAAATAAGGCCTTCTACCTAGAATCTGCAGTAACTTTTTAGTGGGCCGTAGACAACAATAAGCCAACAATGTGAAAACACTGATTGGGTAATGGTCACACAAAGCCATTCTACCTGAAAATTCTCTACTGGTGTACCTGTAACTGTTAATAAATAGTTATCAAAGGCACGGGGCGCAATCAATGTGCAAAGGCTTCGAATTGGGCCTAGGTTAGATGTGCAAAAAAAGTGCGAACCCGTGAAAAAAAGGCGCACCTGAGTAAAAAAACCAAATGCAATTTAAATTACTGAAAACCATTCAAAAACCAACAAATTGTTCATAAATTGAAAACAAAAAAATTCAAACCAAATTATTCAAAACTTAACTAATCGAAAAGAATTCAATAAAGAAGATAGTTTATGTTGAAATCGTGTAGAATATAGAAGAAATATAAAAACAGAAGAAAACATATACTGCTAAATAAACAAATAGAAACCCGTATGGAAGCCGGTTTTCACATAGAAACCTCTCCTATTTAAACAGGTTTCTATATCCCTTGAAACAATAGAAACCCATATGGAAACCCGCTTTTCACATAGAAAACTCCCCAATACAAACAGGTTTCTATATCCCTTAAACCGCTTTCCTTTCTTTTGTAGGTTTCTATATCCCATAAACCCGGTATCCTTTCTTTTGTAGGTTTCTATATCCCTTAAAACCGGTTTCCATCCAAAACTGCGCTAGGGGGCGTTGCCAGCTGAAAATTAATTTGAAAAAGCCCCAACAAAGTGACAAATATCAAGGTTGCACAAGTTGAGATCCATGATCAGAAATGAACAAATGAAAAGAAGTATATAGTGGAAGGACAAAAACCAAGACGCTTATAAAATAATTAGATGAAACATATAGGCGTCAACTGGAGCATGCAAATCATATAGGTGTACCACAAAAGTTATTCATCAGCAATCATCAATTCACAACATTATGGTCCAATATCAAAATAAAACAAGCTGTGTTGCTTATGCTGGAACGAAAGAAATTCAATTACACAGACACGTGACTCTTACAATTGTTTGTCTTAAACTGAATATATGAACAAAATGTGGCCATAAAAAGACGAGGTGTATACAGCACGCAGGATTATCAAATCCTATACTTCTGAGAAAAGATATCTGTCTTCTAAGTGTGTATATTTATACAAAATAATAATAACTGTATAAAAAAACAGCAATGTGATTGCATTTCAAACTAAAACTAAAGATAAAAGCTCATGTCCAGTTAACACATACCATGGTCTGGTCTAATATATTGGACAGACTGAGATGCATATATGCTAGCTCCAACTGAAAAGAAGTCCGCCATCATACACAATAAAAGCCTGTCAGAAATTTGCAATAAAGGATTTGGTATTGAAGGAAACATGTTCTAATACAAAAATAGCTAGTAACGTAATTAGCTAATAGTAACAACAATTATATTATATATTACCAAATTGGAGGCATTGAAAAACTCATCCGACAAGCCGCTAAGAAAAGGTGGCCAGCCAGCTCTTAGGGTCTTGATTGTAATATATTTATAATATAAGTTGCACAGGGATTCTGAATTTCTGATTACTGTATCAAAACCAAAATATGAAATTGACATGAATTAATCAAAACAACATGAAAGCTTACACACTTATCAGCTGCTGCACACCTAAGTTTTGTCAATTTAACCACAGACCAAACCACACATAATACACATGCAAAGGCGAGGAAGATTAAGATGAGAGATAGCACCAAACCATTTTAAAGATTCATCAATTACACTCCATTAAAAATAAAATAAAAAAACAGAGAGAGAGAGCTAAAAAAAGTGTCCATCACACTCACTTAATCGTGAGGATAAGTTAAATACTACAAGGGGAAAGTACTAGGATGATTTCAAAATATTGTTTACATCTGCCATCAGGCATGCATCGTCAAACACCACCTGGTTTACTGCTTCTTTTCCAAGAGGCCCCCCTTGGTTCCTCCATCATCATCACTCGTCTACAAGATTAATCAATTCATTAATACACAATATAACTAAACCTGAATTACGAAAGAACGCTTTATATATTTATCAAATAAAAAAAAAATTCTAGATAAACATTACTTTTGGTACTTTTGATTCTTCTTCTACGTCGCCGTCTTCTGCCACTTTTGATTCTTCTTCGACTTTTGATACTTGTTCTTCTCCTTTTGAAACTTGTTCTTTTTTTGGTAGTCGTCCTTTTGGTGGTTCACTGCAAAGAATTCGTCGTGAGGGAGGGTCCGGAATATATATTATCCCTTCACTATATATATATATATGTAAGAGAAAAAAAAAAAAAAGAATACTGAGTTACTGACTTTCTTTGTATAAGGAAATGTGCTGTCATCCAGTGTACTCTACAATCAATCAATTTGTAAGCATAACACAATTAAGATTGAAATTTCTGATAAGAAGAAAATAACAATAATAATAATAAAAGTATACTCACCTTTGTTCAGGGGATAGATCTTTATAAGCCTCAGCAGGCACTTTCAATAGTTCAAAATACTTCAAAGTTTCCATATCATCCTCATCACCCTCCGTTGCAAAAACATCAGACAAAAAACCATATTCATCATCATAATCCTCCTCCTCCTCTACATATTCTTCATAATCATATTCATCCTCCTCTACATAATTATCATCCACCTCCGTTGCCATTTTTTTTCTTTTTGCTACGTACAATCAATTTGATGTTGTTAATATATAACACAAATATTATATTATTAATTATACCTATCGATCTATTTTCGAATTATTAATAATAGATTATCTAACCACTATCAATTTTGGGATTTATCATTATTTCAAGTAAAAGTTATTAATTATCATTTTATTAAAAAAAAAAACTCCAGCAATTTTGGGATTTAATTATTAATTCAAGTATCTAAATAAATAAATAAGCAGACAATAAAATAATAATGATGATAATAACGCACCTTCGTTTGTTCGTTCGCTCGCTCGTTCCTTCGTGTCGGAGAGAAAGTAACGTCGTCTAGGGTTCTGTCCAGTTTTCTACCCGCTATTTATGATTAGATTAGATTAAAGTCATTAAAAATCCGTATTAGGAAAGTTGTAACATAAAATTAAGGGAAGTACCTAACTTAGGTGCTTACAAAGGTAAAACAGGGTTACATGTATGTATTCAGAAAAGCCGGCGGAATTATAAGGCCCTGTTTGTTTTTTGTTAGAGGTGTCTGAATACCACTTACAACAACAACAACAACAAACAAGGTATTCAATCCCGACATAAGTCGGGCTATGAGGGAGGTATGATATAGACAGACCTTACCCCTACACAAAGGTAGGGAGGCTGCTTCCAGATCCACCGAGGTGGAAGGGACCTCCGGCCCGGGGCGGAAAAAATATGGTTAGATCCACAGGAGTGGAAGCTTAACCGGGATCATCTCGATCTCACACTCTCAATCTCAACCTCTCAATCACAATCCCAGCCTCAATCTCGGATCTAGATTTGGATCTGAATACCACTTCTGAATGTTAAAAGATGGTTCAAATTTCTGAATCTGAATAAAAAATAAACCGTTTGTTTTCATAAAAAGGTGTGACATCTGAATACTGGTTTTCTTTGTAATAGCCATATATTGACATTTTTTATCTATTGTTATTGCACCATTACTTTACTCCATTAATATAAATTAACAAATCATATAATTTTCTGTATGTTAAAAAATATTATAATTGTAACTTGTCAATATTGTTAAAAAATAGGGAAATGATTAATCCTCCTAACTAAATAGCCTAAAGATCATCCTAATTATGAGATGATGACATGTGGAAAAATCAGGGGGCAAGATTAGGAAAGAGAATCAGTGGATAACACATGTCACCTTCTTATAGTTTTAGGAGGATTTTTAGGCTATTTTTTAGGAGGATTTATCATTTTCCTAAAAAATATATTAACTCCTCCCACCATTTTGACCAAAAGTTATCTTTACTTATCTCTTTCGTCTGGTCATCATCTTCACGACTCCATCAATATCCTCCACACTTTTCTTTTTAATCTCCACGACTCCACACAAAAGTGAAAAGGATATGTTTACTTAACTCAATCATTCACAATATCTCCCACACTTTTTTAATCTCCACGAGTCCATCGATATCTCCGATTGATGTTTTCTTGCTTCGGGTGTGATCACTGGATGTTAGTGGCTGTTTCCGGTGAGTGATGGGTTTTCGATGACAACAAACAGCTATGAATATATGCAGATTCAAAAAGAGGTTTGTGAACCTCTTACCGAAAATGATGTTTTTCAGAGGTTACAACCTCTGAGTCTGGATGAAAAACAAACGGCGTGAAAATGAGAAAACTCTGACCGAATCAGATCAAGAGGATATCAAGAGTTTTTTTCTAAAAACAAACATGGCCTAAATTTGTTTTACAAATTTGCTTTGGAAGCACCTAAGTTAGGTGCTTCCGGAAGCATATTAGTTATTCCCTAAAATTAATTATTAAACATAAAACTATAGTATTCTCTTTATTGAAAATCACTAGACTATGAAAATCATCATGCATAGTGTGTTTATCAATTTTATCTATTTGTTTTATTTTAATACTTATTTTACAATTACCAACACCGTATTAGGAAATAACTAGTGATGTGTTACCGCGGAATACGAAATGTTTTCGACCTAAATTTATGTTAAATATTCTAATCCAAATTTTATAAAAACAACCAAACATGTAACAATAACAATATGTAAAAGAATAATAAGATATATAAAAACATAAATAATAATATATTAATGTTTTAATATTACATGAACGTAAGATGTAAAGATGATTAAAGTTAGGTATCCCCCTTTTCATACTAAAGGAGATAACCCCGGTGACATCACTTTTGTGTGTTGTCAAGCTAAGCTATGAATGTTGCCACATTGGAAGTATGACATATAGGGTGATGAAAATGGTGTGTTTTTTGATGTGTAAAGAGTATGTGTAAGTAATATTTATATACTTTAAAAAAAGGCGGGCCTTTTAATTTTTGAAAGTGAGAAGAAAGATGAGTTAGAGGGAAAATAGAGAGAGAAAGACTAAAAAGGTTTTTTAATACTCATATCTAACTTGTTTTATTTTTCACCTTTTTCTTTCATATCTTCCTTTTTCTTTCATTTCTTCAATCCACCTGAGTGTTCTGTTATGGCTTATGATGATGATGATGATGATGATGGAAATCAAGGTATAAAATTAGATTTGAACGAAATCTTTATGATTCTCTTTGAAATATATATATATATATATATATTTAAGTATACAATGTTCATGGTATATATATATATATATATATATATATATATATATATATATAGGGTAAGGTTATTTTAAGAACCCCTAAAAAGGCAAGAACCTTTAAGAACCCTTTTAAATTCAAATTATTCACTATATGATTGCTTACACATGTTCAAATGGCTATATAATTGCTTAAAAATGTTCATATAACCATCTATATACATTTGATCATCACCAATCTCATGAAAATATTATTTTACAAAAATACTTGCATACATATGATCGACCTGCATACATGTGATCATAATGTTATTCGTGCACATGTGATCATAAAATTCATGTCTCCAAAAATTGCATAATGGATGATAATCCATGTTTCTACATAATTGTAAAATCTAAAATTTCATCTAAACAATTATATGTATATAATAATTAATGATTAAGCTTGATTTAAAAAGTTCTTGCCTTTTTAGAGGTTCTTAAAATAACTTTTCAATATATATATATATACGATATATATATATATACATAATTATATTATATATATATTTAATATATATTATATATATATACATATATATATATATATTATATATATATATATTATATATATATATTATATATATATATATATTATATATATATATATTATATATATATATATATATTATATATATATATTATATATATATATTATATATATATATTATATATATATATAATATATATATATAATATATATATATTCAAATGACGAAAGTACTTTCTAAAGAACTTATTTAGAACATTTCTAAGACGGTTGTTACATTAATAACAACTCAGTTAGAGTTTGGTGATTTTTGTTTGTAATTTTCTTTTTTCACATTTTAAGGATTTATTTTTATTTGTTTGTGGTTAGTTATTTCGAGTTTTGAAGTTTATACTTGAACAACATATCTGATTTTTGAATTCACAGTTGAAGGTAATTATTGATGTTTGGATTGTTTTTCAGGAAACTTGAGAGAACTTACCAGTTTGAAGAAGGAAAATAAAATATGTCTCAGTCTTTAAATCCTTTATTTTTAGTTCAAAGTGCAGATTCTTGGAAACTAGAAAGCTTCTTGTGAACCGGCTCATCTATTTAAGCACCAATGGCTGTTGCAAGTTGTTATTGGGTCAGCCATGTTGTCTGTTGTCTGAAAAGAGAGAATACTCTCTTAAATCCTTTTCCATACATGATTTTCTCCATTTTTTTAGTATGCTGGTTTAATGCAAATTAATATTTGGTCATGCTTTTGATGTAGGTTCATTGGAAACTTTGAATAGCTCTCAGATTTTCTATATTAATAGCTCTCAAATAAATACTCCCAGGTATACATAGTTTTTTCATTTATTGTTTTTGGGGGAAAATGTCACCAAATACTCAGTGAGGTGTTGGAAAGCAATCTGTAGAAAAATTGTGGGTTTGGATGGGTACTTTCTTAGACATGAAACTTACATACACTTGATGGAAATGAAGCCAAAGAGTTGGGCTCGAGCTTTTCGATATTGTGTTTGTGGAGAAGGGTATACAGTGTGAGCTTTTTACAAGATTTTGAATTATATCCAGGGTAAACTGGTCAACCTAGGTTCAGGTTTAATGTTGAGCTTTTTGCAAGAATTTTGAATTATTTAGGGTAAACTGGTCAAGCAGGTTTAATGTTTTAGCTGCTGCTCAAACAGAAAGGGAGAAGGGAGGTGAGCTGATGCGGACAGAAGGGAGAAGGGAGGTGGCTGTACTCAACTCAAAATTCTCAGCCCTTGGTGCCGATTCAATTGACACGGTAACTTTTCATCACGGTTTACTTTATAGTAATTATCAAGTTTAAGTTTTTTGTATAATCGTGAGTCATTGAATGAAAGGACGACGATGAATGTTAATTAAAGTGCAGTTGGACTTCTAATTTAGTCGCCACATAATACATTGATTTCTCTTAAACGGACTGTTAGACTAAAGATGGCAACATGGGTGGGTTGGATATGGGCTCGGTTATAACAAGTCTTTTTTTAGTACATATCAGGCTGACTTGAAACACTCCTTGTCCTTTTGCTTCTATAGACATATCAAATGGATCAAAAATGATTTAGGCGCTTCTAGCATCAAAATACACTATGGGCGATGTTCATCGGCCCATTCTCTTTTTAGGTAAATATGTAACCTGTTTTATATGTTGTTCAAATCTCATAATTGAACAGCTTATGGTTCTTGAATAACCCGTATTATTTCCAAGAAGCAGGTGAATTCTTGAACAGACGTGGGTACATCATTGCACTAGATGCAGGTGAATTCTTGAATAACCCATATTATTTGTAGGGATGGAGTGATCGTTCAATGCTTTCAACCATTGCTCTTGGGGCAGCCCAGGTATATCATTGCACTAGACCTCAATGATCTAATTTACATATTAAGTGCTAAAAGTAAGAAGAGAAGACTACTACTGTTGGAGGTAAGAAGTCTGAATTTCAACTACTCTCAGACATGTTTAGCTTAATGGCTTACTTCTTCATTGTTCGTGACAGGAAACTTCGAAGACAGGTGATCACCAAACGCTTAAGAGTCCTAATGGTGAGGATGTCTGGATGATGATAATTATTTGTTTATATTTTTTTTATTAATTGATTTGTTTATATTTGTTTACTTATAACTTGATGTTTTGTGTTTTGATTGATAGATTTGTTTATAAACTGAATGAATGGTGGCTGGATGAGTGGGACTAACAAAGTTATAAACAACCAAATCAAACACATCCATGAAATCCTCCAAATCAAGAAAAAGTTAGTCATGTTTCGATTTTTGTTATAGGCGGAAAAAATCAAGTAACACCTCACATGCTGCTACTCAGTAAGTTCAACTACCAATTAGTAGATAAGATTGTTTATACAAGTTTTGATTTTGTCTTATATATTTAAATATATCACCAACATTCTAATGTCTTATATGACAATTGCAGCCCCTGTGCAAGAGTAATACAAGTGGAAAACAGTGATACATGATCAAGTTCTTGGAAGATTATTTCAGTTGCTTATCGATAAATGTTGAGTCCCAATGTTAATTGTAAATTTAATGATGACAAATCTGACCTATAAACACTTAGTAATCTTTTGGTTCTTGTAATCTGATCTGGTTCAGACTAAGCTGACACAGCTTGGGATCTGTAACTGACCCAGATCATGCTTCATATCTTGTAATGTAATATCTTATGGAAGCAAGTGTTATTCAAGCTGCATCAACATGTTTATAGCATTCAATCCAAGTCGAAGAGGAGGATTGAAGATAGAAGACCAAGCTGGTAGTGGAAGACAACTTAGGATTAGCAGTCAGCATGGAAACACTTAGGCAGATTGGTGCCTTGACAAACCGCCCAATCTGTGTCTAACAATCAAGTGAAGATAACAACCTGGATTGAAGATAAGGACAAATGACGTGTCTAAGAAGGTTCCTAGGATCCAGGTTGATGGTTGTTTTACATATGCGTGCCCATGCTCTTATTGGATGAAAAAGAATGTGCTGCTGTACGTGGGGGACCACAAGTATGAGGTGAAGGCACAATCAAATATTCCTTTGTCATCCAGTGGAAGAATGATACGTGGCTCAATTGGACACCAAGAGAAGAAGGGCTTTCGCCTATAAAAGCCTCATTCCTTGATTGCATATGTGTGGTATTTTCCTGAGAATCATTCTTCACACAAGTTTCTCTGCTCTTACACACAGCTTAGTCTGTACGAGATCAGCTTGGGCTGATTCTCTTGAGCAAGAACTTATTGATTGTAGTTTGTCATTTCATAGGGTTGTTTAGATATCTGTAGGCTATCTTTATTCCGCAACAACCCTGTAATTCTTTATATAGATTATTTCTTAATAAAGGATTACATTTGAAAACCACAATCTGTGTTCAAGAATGTTTATTTTCTGCTTTACTGTTCAAATCCCGATCCGATTCACCCGACTCACCCGCTTCAGTACGGTTCATTCCGGTTCAGTTTTCACTTTCAGACCGTCCGATTTAAAAACATTGGTGAAAATACAAGGGTGAAGAACGAAAATGTGAAAGACGTGAAGAAAATAAGTTTGAAGTAGAAAGAGTCAAATACGTTGCGGTTTCCTTGATTTCCTCCGAGCTTTTATACTTTGACTTTTTTTTTTTGGTCAAATATATATAAAGATAGAGATACATCTATTCATGTATAGTTGTTGTGATCTGTTGCATTGTTATTAAGAAAACCCACCTAGCTCGGAGTTAGAGTAATTAATAATAGGGGGAATGGCGGCGGGGCGGCGACATGTTCCGCCGATGCACTGGCAACCATGTTTGGAGCCAACACAACAAACGCGATGGGGGCGGCGTCTTTGATATGCGATCAGCTGAACAGCGTGTCAACGAGGTTTACCGACACCACCTACGCCGTGGATTCCACATACCTGCTGTTTTCAGCGTACCTTGTGTTTTCTATGCAGCTTGGGTTCGCCATGCTTTGTGCAGGCTCTGTTCGTGCCAAGAACACCATGAACATCATGCTTACCAACGTCCTCGACGCCGCTGCCGGCGGCTTGTTCTATTACCTCTTTGGCTTCGCTTTCGCTTTCGGCACCCCCTCCAACGGCTTCATTGGCAATCACAACTTCGCCTTGAAAGACATCCCTTCCTCTGATTTCGATTACAGCTACTTCCTCTACCAGTGGGCCTTTGCCATCGCCGCTGCCGGCATCACCTCCGGATCCATCGCCGAAAGGACCCAGTTCGTCGCCTACTTGATTTATTCCGCTTTCTTGACCGGCTTTGTGTACCCGGTCGTTTCCCACTGGTTTTGGTCTGTTGACGGGTGGGCCAGCGCCTCAAACTTGGATGACTTGTTCCTGGGATCTGGTGTGATCGATTTTGCGGGATCTGGTGTGGTTCATATGGTTGGTGGTATTGCTGGCTTGTACGGTGCTCTGATTGAGGGCCCCAGGATCGGTCGCTTTGACCACACGGGTCGCTCCGTGGCCTTACGAGGCCATAGCGCCTCTCTGGTGGTGCTTGGTACCTTTTTGCTATGGTTTGGATGGTACGGCTTCAACCCGGGTTCTTTTACCAAAATCTTGAGCCCTTACGAGTCTGGCAACTATTACGGGCAATGGAGCGCGGTAGGCAGGACCGCGGTGACCACCACTTTGGCCGGGTCCACTGCTGCCCTGACTACCTTGTTGGTAAACGGATGATATCAGGACATTGGAATGTAACAGATGTATGCAACGGGCTGCTGGGAGGATTTGCTGCGATCACCGCGGGGTGTTCCGTGGTGGATCCGTGGGCGGCGATCATCTGTGGGTTTGTGGCCGCCTGTGTGTTGACAGGATGTAACATGCTGGCTGAAAAGTTCAAATATGACGATCCTTTAGAAGCTGCCCAGTTACATGGTGGGTGCGGGGCATGGGGGATTATATTCACGGCCTTGTTTGCTAGAAAGAAGTACGTAAACGAGGTCTATCCTGGGAAACCAGACCGTCCGTACGGGCTGTTTATGGGAGGTGGGGGTAAACTGCTGGCGGCACATGTGATACAGATTCTGGTCATATTCGGGTTCGTGAGTGCCACAATGGGTCCCCTGTTTCTGATCCTACGCAAGCTGAAGCTGCTGAGGATATCGGCGGAAGATGAGACAGCGGGTATGGATATGACAAGACACGGTGGATTCGCATACGTGTATCACGACGAAGGATCGGACGATCCCAAATTAGTTGGAGGCGGCCTCCCTATGAGGAAGATTGAACGAGCTTCATCTGCAACATTACCATAATAATCGGCTTCAATTCATGCTTGTCTTAGTTCTTTATAATTTCTAAGTGTTTGTTTGTTGGTATTTGCTGCTCCTATTAATTAATTATTGGATTGTATTCATGTTTAGGCTTTTTTGTCAAAGTTTTTGTTTCTATTAAACGTACTTTTGTTATTTGCTTCAGGATGATTTCCATAAGTTAGGTTGCTATTTGCTGCTAGTTTTAATTATTGGATTCATGTTTAGGCTTGTTCGTACAAAGTTCTACTGGCCGGGTTTTCAAGTCATTGTTATTTGCTTCACAAGTCTGTTTTGCAAAAACTAAAATTTTTATGATTTCCATAACTTTTCGATCATCAACATGTCTGACCACATATACTACATATATTATATTTGCTACTTCGATGCTGAGTTACATATATTTACTTCATATATTATATTTGCTACGTCGATGCTGAGTTACATATATTTACTTCTTTTGTAAATGTGAATTCTGGTGTTTTTTAACTTTATCCATGAGCTCAAAGTTTCACATAATTTTTTTGGGAATTGATGCTAACTATATTTACCGAGTTACATATATTTACTTCTTTTGTATATTTACTTCTTTTGTAAATGTGAATTCTCGGCTACTTGCAACTCTTAGGTTTCAGGTGAATTAGAGTAGACATGAGGTATTATTCTGACCACCATTGCTTTAAAGTGAATATCCATATAGTTTTGTTATCATCTTTTCTTGTATTGAAGTTTTTGTAGTCTTTGTTTTCGCTTGAAGATTTTTTTTGATGATCATTTGATTCATATCATCTGAATATCTGATATACATAAGATACATGCTACAATGCCATCAAATTGGTAGGTTTATTTGATATGACATCGAATAACTATCTGGACACGGATCCTTTTTTGTTGCAAGGCCAACCTATTTATAATAGCCCCTGACCCTTTATACACAATCTTAGTTGGGCTCATTTTCAGGCTAGGCAACTAGTTATAGACTTTTATATTATCGAATCCCCGTGGTTTGCCTATGTTTGTATGTCTATAATGTATATACATAGTTGTGCAACTTAATTTTGTCACCTTAGTCAATCTGTTTAATATTCTTGATAGTTGGCCTTTGTGAATGTATAAATCATATAGTTATTTCTATTGATATGATTTGGATCTATCTTTGTGTGATCAATTCTTTGAAGCAGTGGGAAAGGTGTGAAATGGAACGAGGCAAATTTGGGGAAAATTGAAGCAAATAAACCTGTAAGGCAGAAAAAAGACTCCATATCATCCAATGGTTGATGTTGATGGTAAGTTAATATTTACTTTCTGCAGTTGAAATTTATGCCGATTACATGTATTTTTTTGGGCTTTTCTGTAGGCCAGAGGTTGGTTGTGCCTTTTATTTATTGAAAATTTTTCTTTCTAATGTTGATCAGTAGACAGCCTAATGGTTAAAGATATGTTTAACTGTTTAAGAGTTATCTCCTAAGTTCATTATTTCTAAATATTTGATATGGCAACTTGGGTGGTGAGTCGGGTTGGTAACGGGTCAAAGTCGGTCATTTAACAGGAGTTTGGTTGGCCCGCTAATTGTGAATAATCGTGACCATATGCTTATAACTAATTAGAATTTGGGTCGGATTGGGTGGTCGGGTTTGGTAAAGGGTCGAAACTTATTTGACACTAGCTGGATTGGTCTACTAATTGTGAGTAATCACAACCATGTCCTTGTAACTAGTTAGCATTCGCAAATATTTATAGATGAAATAAACATACAATTAGGTGCCACAATAAATATGAAATATCTATCCATGACAACAATTTCAGAAACCCATAATGCAATTTCTATATCAGCATATACATAATTTATCAGTCACTAACCCTTTTAATACGAAGAACACCATATCATATCGATTTTAGCAGATCTTGATCACGCCCGTAAATCTGATTTCCCAATTTGTCGGAAAAATAGTGAGAATTTAAGCATTTGTTACCTCTGAAATAAGTAATAACCCGACCTCAAATTGAGGGAATAATAACGAATCGATTATTAGATTACTAGCAGCAAATTGTCATGATACCTGATTACCAGATGAGCCGATTTTAGCACGGATGATCTGATTAAAGGAGAGATGAGAGTGCAGAAGGAAATGCTGAAACGGTGTATGACGAGAGCATTTGAGTAATGGAAGAAGAATATGATATTACACAATGAAAACAATAGGACTTTCTATATTAGGGGGTTGGGCGAAACAAGTTTGAAATTGACCCGTATCACCTGTTCTCACGTATGAATATCTTCCGTGTCCCATTTTAACGTGTTGACAAACATACAGGAGGCCCAAATAGCCTCATAAAGTATTTAGGGAGTAAATTGTCCCAATTTTGATAAATTGGGTACATATTATCGGGCCTGCTCAACTGCATAAGATGTGCAAGTTTTCACTATTACGTTGGAGCGGCTGGAGTAAGGACAGTTATCTATTGTAGTGTAGAATGTTGATACGATCTTCTTTCCGTTCGTTTGTGAGACGTTTACATAGAGGTTATAATTTTACTATATATATAATTGTAAATGTGTAACAGCCGGCTTTATGTATCCTTTTATCAATTTCCATACCATTTATACTCTAAAAAAGAAAGAAACTATTGAGAAATCTAGATCAAAATCTCTATGCTTCTGCAATATATGGGGAATCCAATCTTCATTTAATGTTGACAAAGTAATGGACCTTGGTTCTACCTACCTTAATGTGATCTTATATCTAAGATTAAAAGAATGAATAAACTGTTGTGATTATCTTCACGCATGTTTTTCACGTTCCCTGTAAAGCTAACTCTATGACGTGATTTCTATGCTACAATTTAATAGAAACCTCACATACAACCAACTTGACCATCACCTGACCAATATTTGCAGGATCTCTCGATTTTGTTGACTGTTTAACCCTCTTTTTGCAGGATCTCTGTCTCTAATACAGGGTTCTAGATTGCAGGAAGGGGATGACGCTATTGTGCATGCTGAAGCAATGCGCTCTGCACTGAATGCTATGGCATCTTCTGGTAGTAGTAATCACTTGCGACGTTCTGGCTGGACATCATCAGAAAATGAAGCAGATTATATGGATCAAGAAGATGATGAAGGTTTGTTCGTTATCTTCTACCAGGTTTCTTTTAGTGGAGAGGTGGAAATTTCGACCCATTTACTTATGAATCAGTCGTGTTATGTTATTATCTAATTATCTCTAATGAGTCAAAGTGGTAAAATAAAAAGAAAAAAGGTTAGACAGTAAACATGTCGAAAGTCACCCAAAGTGTATTTTTTTTATAAAATCTTGTAGATCTTTTCTAGAGCAAATTGCATAGAATGGCAATGCATTTACGCAAATCCATATTTTAGGTATTAAATTTTGCTTTCACCCATATAGTCAAAACGATTGAAAAATGTAATGTTGTAGACTTGTAGCCGGATTTGACAAACTGAGCATTTATATCAAGAATTTTTAAAGTATGTTACTTGCTTAGACAGTTTTTGCATCGCTTTTTCAAAAACAAAAAAAGAGTATTATTGAAGAAGAAAATGTTGTTTGCATATTTGACATACTTAGTTTTTTTATAAAAAAATAAGTTAAATTAGTGAACAAGACGTGTTTCTAGTCAACTCTACTGGACCTGTATTGACCCATAGAGAAAAGTTAATCGTTAATCTAGCTCACAAACTTGTCGAATGAATATTGTCTACGGCCTATCGTAACATGTGTGAAATACTCAGCAGGCTCTAAAACAGGGAGGAACATATGTTTTAGAGAGCACAGACGAGCACATTATGATGAGTTCCGTAAAGTAAAAGAACTGCAAAATAGGCGGAAAGGATTCTTGGATGAAGAATCGGTCAATCGTCTGATGAAGATGGAGAAAACGGAAAGAAAACGAATGGGAAATGTGTCTTGACTTCATCTTCATCATCATCATTTGCAAGTGGATTGAAAGACAGACACATGATAGATGCTGTAGATGTACCACCTCCTGCATAAGTGCTCTTAAATTATAGACATTCACAAATGACCATCATTCAGGGCTGGATTCACCAGTAAACTCTTTTTTGGGTATGTTTGGCGAAAATAGCTGGTAGCGTTTGGTTGGAAGCTGGTAGTGTTTGGTTGGAAGCTGATAGTTGTACTGCTAGATACCCTTATATTTTGGAGGCATATGTGAATGACACTGATATATCATTTTTAGATACAAATTCTCTTGTTAATACGAAAAATTTAATGTACAGAAGTTGATTATATTTATGAGAATGACGGAGGAAAAGATGCTGCGTGATCGTTTTCATTGTGCTCATCAAATATGTTTTTTGAGCAAGCAACTAGAAGAATACCGAAGAATGTGTTTAGCATTGCGTTGAATATCAATTAGCATCAGTTCTGAAGTCATGCTACTAAGCGATTAAGAAAATTATATCAACTTAAGGTCTTAACATAAATGTGCTGCTGGATTATTTGCTAATGTCTACTGCAAGGTGAAATATCTTGGTTCATTTGAAAACTAGTTTAGAGATATAATACAGATCCGTGAAATACAGAGTTTATATTATTGTCTTCAATGTCTTCCGAATCTCATCTCTTTTGCTTATTTCCTCTTGTCAACAAAAAAATGTCACTAATAGTTACAAACATAGTGTTCTAGATCTAATGAGACTTTTTACAACCATTGCTACAAACGAGTATATTTCGCTAGATTAATTATGTATCGGGGTATTAGCTTTTGTTTTAATTCCAAACGAGCACTCAAATGAGTTGTGTTTACATATTTGACCATGCGAAAACTTAAATCCACAATCCGTCTAATCGATTACTAGATCATCTTATATACTGTTGGATCGGTAAAAAATTTCAATGGTAATCAGTCTTGTGTTAACTTGATTCAAATTATCATAAATTTAGTAAGGAGAAAGCTTCTTTTAATTTTTTGGAAAAAGGTCTAGCATACATTGTAAAAGAATGTGACAAAATTTAATACGCCAAGGATTAGATATTTGGAACAGCAGATGCCATACCAAAAAATGAATTGAGCTTGTTGTAGTAAAATATCTAAGAATTCAGTGACTTCCATTGAATTAATGCTACTATATTAAATTAAATATCCCTGACCTTAAACCATACCTTATCCAAACATCAAAACCGTCACTCTTTTCTCACAAAAATAAAGCATAAGTTATTAATGGCTACTGGTCCAGTTGGCAAGGGGGTTTTCCGTAAGGGTTTCCCGGTTGTGGCGTTTAGTGTAGACCCGGGTTCAAGTCATAGAAGCATGACTGGATGAACTTGATTGAGTAATTCAGTTTGACAAACATGGGCTGGGCTGGTTAAAAAAACCCTTAAGTTAATAATGTGATGATTGATAATGATATAGGTCTTAAATCGATGGGATAAAAACATGTCTAATGCATTTTTAGGCTATATCTTAATCTAGATTATAGACTATATTTTGATCTCATTTTTAGGCATGTAACATATATATGGTTTTGGCATATGTCTCATTTTTCCACTAATAAAAAAACATTTACAAATAGTATGTTTAACAATTATGTAAAGCTTAGACAATTCATACCATGCCCTCAAATAGAAAGGAAGGACCAAGGGCCAGAGCAAGTTGGCTTGGGGTATAGGAAAATGACCGCTGAAGTGATGCTTTAAGAAGGAGAATGATTAATGGCCGCTTCTAAGCTTTTCGTTTATATTGGTCGTGGTGATGCACCTATAAAATGTTATGGTAATATGAACCTATTTTCTGATTTCAATTTATCACTCCGCGACGTTCCCTTTTCTGACCTATCATTGATCTTATTGTGTATGACAAAACTATGATACATATTACTTTTCATATAAAAAGATCGTGATAAGAGTATCCTGGTAAGATTGCTTCGTTTTTGTCAGCTTTTTTGTTTGTCAAGTGTCGATTAAATTGTGTTATTAGAGTTTCAATAGCGTGATACGAGTATCCTAAGAATTTAATGAGGGGCCGAATTCTCTTGACATTATCAGGTTTGTATAGCTTGGGTTATTAGTTCATTTAGCAATTTAGTGCGATAAATGTAAAAATGTCTTATCTATACTATATTATAAAGCAAATAAGGTTTCAACTTTCAACTTTCAATTTCAACAATGTACACATGATAATGCATGATGTACCATACATCAATGCCCCACAACTTTCAACTTTCATTTTCATCTCTCTCCTCAAATCTCAACCACTCATTTTTTTTCTCTCTGCTCCATAAATCATTTTATTCCTCTAATTCATTCAAAATTTTTTATCTCAAAAACCGTACATCGATAAATTATAAAAATTATATGGGTGTTCTTAAAATTTCATGCTTTTTCATTAGAGATGTCATTCGATATACTTTCGACGAATTTTTAAATCCGGGGGCGGAACCCGTACGGCTAAGGCATTTGGCTATCACACTCTATGACCTATCACACTTTATGACCTATCACCCTCACTATCTCACTTATGACCTATCACACTTATGACCTATCACACTTTATGACCTATCACACTTATGACCTATCACACTTATGACCTATCACACTTATGACCTATCACACTTTATGACCTATCACACTTATGACCTATCACACTTATGACCTATCACACTTTATGACCTATCACACTTTATGACCTATCACACTTATGACCTATCACACTTATGACCTATCACACTTTATGACCTATCACACTTATGACCTATCACACTTATGACCTATCACACTTTATGACCTATCACACTTTATGACCTATCACACTTATGACCTATCACACTTATGACCTATCACACTTTATGACCTATCACACTTTATGACCTATCACACTTTATGACCTATCACACTTATGACCTATCACACTTTATGACCTATCACACTTTATGACCTATCACACTTATGACCTATCACACTTATGACCTATCACACTCTATGACCTATCACACTTTATGACCTATCACACTTATGACCTATCACACTCTATGACCTATCACACTTATGACCTATCACACTTTATGACCTATCACACTTATGACCTATCACACTTTATGACCTATCACACTTATGACCTATCACACTTTATGACCTATCACACTTATGACCTATCACACTTTATGACCTATCACACTTATGACCTATCACACTTTATGACCTATCACACTTATGACCTATCACACTTATGACCTATCACACTTATGACCTATCACACTTTATGACCTATCACACTTATGACCTATCACACTTATGACCTATCACACTTATGACCTATCACACTTATGACCTATCACACTTATGACCTATCACACTTATGACCTATCACACTTATGACCTATCACACTTATGACCTATCACACTTTATGACCTATCACACTTATGACCTATCACACTTATGACCTATCACACTTATGACCTATCACACTTTATGACCTATCACACTTATGACCTATCACACTTTATGACCTATCACACTTATGACCTATCACACTTTATGACCTATCACACTTATGACCTATCACACTTTATGACCTATCACACTTATGACCTATCACACTTATGACCTATCACACTTATGACCTATCACACTTATGACCTATCACACTTATGACCTATCACACTTATGACCTATCACACTTATGACCTATCACACTTATGACCTATCACACTTATGACCTATCACACTTATGACCTATCACACTTATGACCTATCACACTTATGACCTATCACACTTATGACCTATCACACTTATGACCTATCACACTTATGACCTATCACACTTATGACCTATCACACTTATGACCTATCACACTTATGACCTATCACACTTATGACCTATCACACTTATGACCTATCACACTTATGACCTATCACACTTATGACCTATCACACTTATGACCTATCACACTTATGACCTATCACACTTATGACCTATCACACTTATGACCTATCACACTTATGACCTATCACACTTATGACCTATCACACTTATGACCTATCACACTTATGACCTATCACACTTATGACCTATCACACTTATGACCTATCACACTTATGACCTATCACACTTATGACCTATCACACTTATGACCTATCACACTTATGACCTATCACACTTATGACCTATCACACTTTATGACCTATCACACTTATGACCTATCACACTTATGACCTATCACACTTATGACCTATCACACTTTATGACCTATCACACTTATGACCTATCACACTTTATGACCTATCACACTTATGACCTATCACACTTTATGACCTATCACACTTATGACCTATCACACTTTATGACCTATCACACTTATGACCTATCACACTTTATGACCTATCACACTTATGACCTATCACACTTTATGACCTATCACACTTATGACCTATCACACTTTATGACCTATCACACTTATGACCTATCACACTTATGACCTATCACACTTTATGACCTATCACACTTATGACCTATCACACTTTATGACCTATCACACTTATGACCTATCACACTTTATGACCTATCACACTTATGACCTATCACACTTTATGACCTATCACACTTATGACCTATCACACTTTATGACCTATCACACTCTATGACCTATCACACTTATGACCTATCACACTCTATGACCTATCACACTTTATGACCTATCACACTTTATGACCTATCACACTTATGACCTATCACACTCTATGACCTATCACACTTATGACCTATCACACTTTATGACCTATCACACTTATGACCTATCACACTTTATGACCTATCACACTTTATGACCTATCACACTTATGACCTATCACACTCTATGACCTATCACACTATGACCTATCACACTCTATGACCTATCACACTTATGACCTATCACACTTTATGACCTATCACACTTATGACCTATCACACTTTATGACCTATCACACTTTATGACCTATCACACTTATGACCTATCACACTTTATGACCTATCACACTTTATGACCTATCACACTTATGACCTATCACACTTTATGACCTATCACACTTTATGACCTATCACACTTATGACCTATCACACTTTATGACCTATCACACTTTATGACCTATCACACTTATGACCTATCACACTTTATGACCTATCACACTTTATGACCTATCACACTTATGACCTATCACACTTTATGACCTATCACACTTTATGACCTATCACACTCTATGACCTATCACACTTCTATGACCTATCACACTTATGACCTATCACACTTTATGACCTATCACACTTATGACCTATCACACTTATGACCTATCACACTTATGACCTATCACACTTATGACTATCAACTTCTTATTATTATGAGTTCTCGGGTGTTTTTTACAAATGAAATGAGATGCCGTTTTATAGGCAAACTAGAGTAACTAAATACAAAATATCTAATCTAAATGAACGGCCAAAAATAAAAGTTACAAAGAAATAAAAGACAAGTTAGTGGATACAACTTTTTCTTCCACCATTTACAAGATAACAAAAAAGAAAAAGTTAGTGGAAACAAAAGTCTTCCATTATTTTTTGTTTTTGTATAACGTGTCCATCAATATGTCCATCATCCTTTGTCTTTGTCTTCCATGTCCTTTTCTTGAATTATTTGTGTAATATGTCATGGATGACATATGTCTTCTAGAAACCTTATCTCTTAGAAGTCTCGATGAGTGCTGTCTATGGATGGTGGTGATCCGGGATCCGAATCCATTCCACATGATGTTTTTGGATTTTCTTCATTGCGTATGTGTTGTAACTGTAAAAAGTCAAGAACATTCCATTCAAATTGTCCTTCTGAACATGTAAAGGCTGTCCATTGTTTAAATCTTTCTTCTAATTTTAATTGATTATATCCTGATTTTAAATCAAAAATTGAAAACAACTAATTTTTTACATATCCTAATTTTAAATACATTTGTAAATTTATATTAATATATATTTTAATATAAACATATATTTTAAACCATATTATTAATATATATATATATATATTTTTTTTATTTTGGAGCGGATATATTATGAAGAACAAGAAAAATATTAAAGGATTAAGAGTTTATCTAAGGAGAATAGGAGAGTAATTTAGTGAGCCATAAAATTGAGAGAAAACTTCTTATTATTATGAGTTCTCGGGTGTTTTTTACAAATGAAATGAGATGCCGTTTTATAGGCAAACTAGAGTAACTAAATACAAAATATCTAATCTAAATGAACGGCCAAAAATAAAAGTTACAAAGAAATAAAAGACAAGTTAGTGGATACAACTTTTTCTTCCACCATTTACAAGATAACAAAAAAGAAAAAGTTAGTGGAAACAAAAGTCTTCCATTATTTTTTGTTTTTGTATAACGTGTCCATCAATATGTCCATCATTTTGAATTTATCAATGATTATAAAAATTCCTATTCTCCTTAGATAAACTCTTAATCCTTTAATATTTTTCTTGTTCTTCATAATATATCCGCTCCAAAATAAAAAAAAATATATATATATATATATATAACATATAATAATAATATCCGCTGTGTATACTCTCCATCTCTGCTGTGCATACTCCTCTTATTGTAAGATTTCTATACTCTTATTTCCTATGTATATTTGTATTAAGCAATATATATGGTTTAAAATATATGTTTATATTAAAATATATATTAATATAAATTTACAAATGTATAATCTTGATTTATATTATATTTTTTAAATTCTTCAATAATTTTTTCTAAAGTTTGTTTATTACTTACTGTTTCTTTTTGTAGATTAATTCCTAAATTTATAACTAAATCTGTTAACGCGTTTAAGTGTATATTTTCTGTATGAAGACTATGTTTAAAATCTTCTTTAATTCTACAAATAAAATTATAATTATCGGTAATTATGTTTTTATTAGAAAAGTTTTTCTCAGTAAATTCTAGATTTAAAAACTCAAGTTTTTTGAATTTATCAATGATTATAAAAATTCCATTTCTCCTTAGACTTATTCTTTCCTTATATATTTTATATATTAAAAATTATATTATATTATATATATATATACAACCTAGGAAAAAACTCTCACATATTCTCACCAAAAAAAACCTACGACCAAACCAAAAAAAAAAAGTCGACTACCAAAAGGTTCGACCTCCTCCTATCTAATACATCATGTCTGGTTCTCCTTAACAAAATTGTGTTGCTAAAAGGAGAAGTAGAACATTAATGGACATGGTGAAAAACATGCTTGCCTACACTAACTTACCTATTTTCCTTTGGACTGAGGCCTTAAAAGCAGCCGTTCATATACTCATAAGGTTTCATCAAAATCTATCCCTAAAACTCCTCATTGGATCTGGACAGATAGAAAACTGAGTCTAAATTATATGAAAGTATGAGGTTGTCCTACCGAAGCATAAGTCTATAACCCTAACTTAAAGAAACTGTATCCTAAAACTCTTACATGTTTCTTTATCGGTTATCAGTTTTACTGTCCTTCCCACACTACTAGCATTATTGACACACAGCATGCCACGTTTCTCGAGAACTAAGAGATCAGTGGGAGCACGACAAATCATAACTTAAGATTTGCAAGAAGTACAAGAAGCGGGGGGAATCACTCATCGGTTATAATTACTCCTCCGATAATTCCTCTTGTACCCAACGTTGCTCCTAATATCACTGATCTACCTTCTCCTAATCAAAATCCTCCTAATCAGGATATTACTAATGCTAAAGCATCTTCCTTACTGAACCTGAAAATCAACTCAGGAGATCATCTAGGTCATGCAGGGCCACAAACTTTGATGATTTCATAACTTATTACACTGAAGTTGAGGACATTGGAAATCTTACTGATCCTACCTCTTATTGAGAAGCCATTAATAGCGATCAGGCTACTTAGTGGAATGAAGCCATGATTTAAGGACTTAATTCCATGCAGCATAATGACGTTACTTAGTGGAATGAAGCCATGATTTAAGGACTTAATTCCATGCAGCATAATGACGTTACTTAGTGGAAGGAAGCCATAAGTTAAGGGCTTAATTCCATGCAGCATAATGACGTTTGAGACTTGGTTGAATTTTCTAAAGAATCCAAACCTGTAGGTTGTAAATGGATATTCAAAACCAAATTAGACCCAAATGGAATCGTTGAACGCTATAAGGCCAAACTGGTTGCGAAGGGCTTTACTCATAAGGAAGGAATCGATTATCAAGAGACTATTTCTCTTGTCTCTCATAAAGATTCCTTAAGGATCGTCATGGCATTCGTAGCTCATTATGATTTAGAGTTACATCAGATGGATGTAAAGACCACTTTCCTGAATGGAAACTTGCAATAAGACGTATACATGCGGCAAATGGAAGGATTAATTTCAGAAGGTAAAGAGCACATGGTCTGCAAGTTGAATAAGTCCATATATGGGTTGAAGCAAGCATCAATAAAATGGTACCTTAAGTTTGATGAAGTCATAAAAGGACAAGACTTCCTAAAGAATCAAGTGGATCAATGCACCTATTCCAAGATCACTGGGAGTAACTTTACAATCCTTGTTTTGTACGTGGATGATATTCTACTTACAGGTAACAACTTGGATATGTTGCATTAGTCGAAGCGTATACTTTCGCATAATTTTGACATAAAAGATCTCGGTGATGCCTCTTATGTCATAGGTATCGAAATACATCGGGATAGGCGTAATGATGTTCTGGGTCTTTCTCAAAAGGCTTATATTGAACACATCTTAGAACGCTATAACATGCAACACTACGCACCCACTATAGCTCTAGTAGTAAAAGGAGACGTATGTGATTGTTTCCAACGTCCGAGCATTGAGATTGAAAAGGAGCAAATGAGGATGATACCTTACTCATTTGTAGTTGGGAGCATTATCTACGCTCAGGTCCGTACTTGTCCAGATAACGCTTATATCGCCGGCTAAAAGGTTCTACGATATCTGCAAAGGACCAAAGACTACAATTAACTTATAGAAGATGTGACAACTTAGAAGTATTAGGTTAATCTGATTCCCATAAGAAATCTACTTCTAAATTTATATGATTAGCTGACAGACTTATCTCTTGACGGAGTCATACACATAACTGGCTGCAACGTCCACCATGATGGCAGAATACATGTTGTTTACAATTACACTTGCCATGGATGTTGTTAAAGAACCTGGTCAGTGGACTCAAAATCGTCAACTTTATTACCAGACTATTGAAGCTTTACTGTGATAACTCAGGTGCCATAACTTTCTTGAACATTAACAGTTCAACTGGCACTAAGCTGTATCTCGATACAAAGTATCTGTTTGTACGCGAACGGATTGAGGAAAATGTTCTTTGTATTGAGTACATAAGTACACATAATATGCTAGTGGATCCAATGACCAAAGGTCTTCCTCCTAAAATCTTCGTAAGACACGTGTCGAAGATGAGGCTTACTAAATGACCTATTATAATAGCATGTTGTACTTATTGGTCATTATTATTCTTTTAATAAAAGTTTCCTCTATATTCAAGTTTTGTTTGTCTGATAATTACACTTTGAGTACTCATAACGGTGTACAAGCATGATTACAACAAAATTTGTCTTAGTCAATTGATCATTGCTTATTAGTTTTAAATTTGAGTCATAGTTTGACTAGTGGGGGTCCTGAGTTGATGTTCTTCTCTACGACTGTACTTATTGACTATGATTTCAGTTTAAAACAAAATGAGTATTATCCCGGCCGGACTTATTGAATACTCATAGATAAATGATCGCTTGGTCAAGTGGGAGAATGTTGGAACCACGTTAAATGTAACCGTCACTGATCGTTTATCATTCGTGATATGATAATTGACAATAACTGAAATCCCTATGTCTAGTAAATATACGATGGACGTATTTACTCTTAAAGACATACTATAGGGTTTCCCATTAGGTGATTGAAACTACGGGGACTAAACGTGCACACATAAACACCAAGGGTTGAAGGTGTAAATGTTTCTATTATAAATAGAACCCATTAACCTTCATTTTGACCTAATGACTAATCTTTCATATAATTTCTTGTGTGCCTCTCTCCCTAATTCGGTTTACATAAAACCGATTCATCATCCCATTATAATACAATCACCTCGTTATGGGAACCCGCAATCAATGTCAAATATGCTGAATGTTCTTCAGGTTCCACAGGTTTGTCAGGTACATATTATCATTATCATATTTTCATTATATATACAATACAAATCATATTAATTCCAACAAAGCAGACTTGTGAAGCAAATAACAATGACTTGATAGAAACAAAAACTTTGTACGAACAAGCCTAAACATGAATCCAATAATTAAAACTAGCAGCAAATAGCAACCTAACTTATGGAAATCATCCTGAAGCAAATAACAAAAGTACGTTTAATAGAAACAAAAACTTTGTACAAAAAAGCCTAAACATGAATACAATCCAATAATTAATTAATAGGAGCAGCAAATACCAACAAACAAACACTTAAAAATTATAAAGAACTAAGACAAGCATGAATTCAAGCCGATTATTATGGTAATGTTGCAGATGAAGCTGGTTCAATCTTCCTCATAGGGAGGCCACCTCCAACTAATTAGGGATCGTCCGATCCTTCGTCGTGATACACGTATGCGAATCCACCGTGTCTTGTCATATCCATACCCGCTGTCTCATCTTCCGCCGATATCCTCAGCAGCTTCAGCTTGCGTAGGATCAGAAACAGGGGACCCATTGTGGCACTCACGAACCCGAATATGACCAGAATCTGTATCACATGTGCCGCCAGCAGTTTACCCCCACCTCCCATAAACAGCCCGTACGGACGGTCTGGTTTCCCAGGATAGACCTCGTTTACGTACTTCTTTCTAGCAAACAAGGCCGTGAATATAATCCCCCATGCCCCGCACCCACCATGTAACTGGGCAGCTTCTAAAGGATCGTCATATTTGAACTTTTCAGCCAGCATGTTACATCCTGTCAACACACAGGCGGCCACAAACCCACAGATGATCGCCGCCCACGGATCCACCACGGAACACCCCGCGGTGATCGCAGCAAATCCTCCCAGCAGCCCGTTGCATACATCTGTTACATTCCAATGTCCTGATATCATCCGTTTACCAAACAAGGTAGTCAGGGCAGCAGTGCACCCGGCCAAAGTGGTGGTCACCGCGGTCCTGCCTACCGCGCTCCATTGCCCGTAATAGTTGCCAGACTCGTAAGGGCTCAAGATTTTGGTAAAAGAACCCGGGTTGAAGCCGTACCATCCAAACCATAGCAAAAAGGTACCAAGCACCACCAGAGAGGCGCTATGGCCTCGTAAGGCCACGGAGCGACCCGTGTGGTCAAAGCGACCGATCCTGGGGCCCTCAATCAGAGCACCGTACAAGCCAGCAATACCACCAACCATATGAACCACACCAGATCCCGCAAAATCGATCACACCAGATCCCAGGAACAAGTCATCCAAGTTTGAGGCGCTGGCCCACCCGTCAACAGACCAAAACCAGTGGGAAACGACCGGGTACACAAAGCCGGTCAAGAAAGCGGAATAAATCAAGTAGGCGACGAACTGGGTCCTTTCGGCGATGGATCCGGAGGTGATGCCGGCAGCGGCGATGGCAAAGGCCCACTGGTAGAGGAAGTAGCTGTAATCGAAATCAGAGGAAGGGATGTCTTTCAAGGCGAAGTTGTGATTGCCAATGAAGCCGTTGGAGGGGGTGCCGAAAGCGAAAGCGAAGCCAAAGAGGTAATAGAACAAGCCGCCGGCAGCGGCGTCGAGGACGTTGGTAAGCATGATGTTCATGGTGTTCTTGGCACGAACAGAGCCTGCACAAAGCATGGCGAACCCAAGCTGCATACAAAACATAAGGTACGCTGAAATCAGCAGGTATGTGGAATCCACGGCGTAGGTGGTGTCAGTAAACCTCGTTGACACGCTCTTCAGCTGATCGCATATCAAAGACGCCGCCCCATCGCGTTTGTTGTGTTGGCTCCAAACATGGTTGCCAGTGCATCGGCGGAACATGTCGCCGCCGCCGCCATTCCCCCTATTATTAATAACAATGTGACAGATCACAACAACAATACATGAACACATGTATCTCTATCTTTATATATATTGACCCAAAAAAAAAAGTGAAAGTATAAAAGCTCGGAGGAAATCAAGGAAACCGCAACGTATTTGACTCTTTCTACTTCAAACTTATTTTCTTCACGTCTTTTACATTTTTGTTCTTCACCCTTGTATTTTCACGTCTTTCACATTTTCGTTCTTCACCCGCTCCACTACGTCACTTCCGAATCGGACCATACACCCCGGTTTGATAGCGGATATTGAACCGGATTGAACCGTGTGATCTTCTTGTTGGTTCAGAATCGAACCGGTATTCAACCGTTTTGAACTGGGTCAAAGATGGTCAAGGCCGCTGTAACTGTCGGAAATGAATAGGAAGAAGGCTGTCGGAAGATATAAACAAAGAGATTTAGTTAGCAACCTTAGATGATCCGAAAATGAGGAGGATGAAAGCTGTTCCAATGATCCGTATGGGTGTAGGGTTGATGGTGAAACCGATTTCTAGCAATATGGGTGTTGTCTGTGACAATTTTTTGGTTGATTGGAGATGTTTTTCATGCTCTTTTGTTGTTGCAGTCGAACTCACCGAAGAAAGACAAGAGAGGAGTGTCCAAACTTAAAGTGAGTATATGAAAGTATGAATGTAGATTTAGCTCAAAACAGTGAATCTGAGATGTGGATGGGGTGGTAATGTGGTATACGTGGCTCAATAGAAGACACACATGTTGTCTTTCTTTTGTACTAGTAATTCTTAAAGTTTTCTTTTTAAAGACTTTTATAACTCTATTATGTTCAGTAAAGTTATTTACTATGTATATTCGTATATGGTTTTGAAATTTATGCTTCATCATCTAAATGTAGGATATGTTTTTATTTACTAAATGTAGGATATGTAATTCACTTATCTATATAGAAATCCGAACGATTTTAGGGCCTCTAAAAATTTAAAGTTATTCTATAAAATTGTCACATAGGACTCAATCTTATGTGTCATCTCTAAACTTTTTATATAATATTTATCTAATATTTATATATGTATCTAAATAATAATAATAATAATACCAAAATTGAATTGAAATGTCGTATATATTACTAAAAATATATGTATCAACATAGAAACAATATTAAGTACTTGATTTGAGATCACCTCGAATCTATGTTTTGAATTTAAAATATCAAAACTTCTTAAATATTTATTTATATGTATTTCATTTTTGCTATTTTATTTCTTTTTTGAAAACAAAAATATATATTCATTTATTATCTTATAAGTATTTAAACTTATTGTCTTTATATTTAGTCAATATCATTGGATATTATAGAGGGTTTCTCGTCAAAGAGTTTAATGGGATATCTATTTTGTGAAGACCTTTTAACGTGAAATGAGTTAAGATAACTTATGATAGACTTACCAGCATTCGCGAGTAATTCAAAACTTTTTTGAAAGAATAGAAAATACATTTATTGCAAAGTCACACCATTCAAATTAATAAATCATTTTTAAAATTGCCGCACATCGTGCGGGTTAAATATCTAGTATGATATACATAAATAGTACTCCCTTCGTCCCATATTAATCCAATCTCCGCATACATTACACAACACCCCACGCGCGTGATATTTTTAAACATTACATTGCGTAATATTGCCGCTCCCTTATAAATATCCGACTCACAACTTTTATAAATACAACAACACAACTAAAAAAAAAAAACACTCGATTTCCCTAGAAATATCTAACTGAAATGGATGTTAATAATATAGCTCGAAATGGGTATCGATGGACGAACGATAAGCACCTTCGGTTTTTGAAATCCGTTGAGGCTTCGTTCGTTAGAACATTAATGATGGTAATGGTGATGGTCATAATCTTCCTATGGATCGAGACGTGCCCGATAGTTGTGAATCGACGTTGGACACGAAGGAAATGACTAGTACTAAGAGACGTAAAAGGCATTTTTCGACGGGTACGTATGATAATGTTTTTTTTTTAATATACATTTGTCTAGTATAAGACTCGAATTTACTATAACAAATGTTATGTAAATTCATATAATATTTTTTTAGTATAAGTATATTATTAGAATGAAATAAGCTCTTTTGTTAAGTAATCCTTAGTAGGCGATTAGACAATAAGCATAGTTTAAGAGAAATGTAACTACTCGAGAATGACATGTTTAATTTTTTTCATTCTTTTAATAATCTTTATAATGAATGACGATTTTTTAACCTTAATCATTCTGGATATAATTGTTTTTATTTTTAATTGTTGTCATACTAATTAAATTCATATATATTTATTGTTTTTAACCGCAGAATATTGTTTAAAAACTTGAAATAGGGTTATAAAACAAAGAAAATGTGATGATAATAACAAAGAACATGATTGTAAGTAGATATTTTGAGAGCTTTTGAAAGATGATAATAACAAAGAACAAGTTGATGAATACCAGATTAGATACTTTTGGAAGTAGATATTTTGTAATAAGCTTCATGTTGGTATAATATTTTATGTATTTGTTGGTCCCGTTTTAATGATTTTCATGGAATGGTTGGTTAGATATTTTTCAATAGATTAATTAAATGATAATTTTGATTAAATTTAGATAACTTGGAGGCCAACTTTAAGCATTGACCGAAAAGTAAGAAGATTAAGCTTCCACCCATCCTCTCATGATGATCAGGTAATTTTATTTTTGCTATCGTTATTATTAGTCTTATCTGACAAATGTTCGGGAGTTCCTCTATGCAATTTTTTTCCTTCATTTTGTTGCTTATAATTACGTTCGTGTTGACTTTGTAGGTAGTTCCGCAGATCAAACACCTTAAAACCGAAGATGATGATCAGAATTGGACAAGTTCGCCATGAACAAAAGATGTTTATGATCTACGCATGCATTCTAGATATAGAGAATTAGATGAATTATGCTAATTATTTGTAAGAGGCTATGTATGGTTTTAACATATATTAGCTACGTGATATATATATGCCTATTTTACTATCCATTTTATTTTTTTTTTGAACGGAAAAATATTCTGTTGTCAGGACTTGAACTGTAACATCCGCGAATTTTGACCCGTTGACTTTTTGTGTAATTTGACTAACAAACTTGTTGAATGAAATATTTGGGTCCATTTTGTGATTATATGACTATGTGGTATGTTGGTCGGGTCGTTAATATGTTTATTCGGCGTTTAATTGTGTAAATGTTTGTGTTTTAGTTTGAGAAGGAAAACGGGTCGGCCCGTGGGTCACCCATGACCCATCAGCCCCTTTTGACCCATTCTCCCCTTATCCTCTCATTCACCACACTTTTCTTTTCTTTCTATCTTATTTCTCCTTTTTCCTCTCAAGTAAAAGAAAGCAAAACCATTTCAATTCTTCATCTTTTCTTGCATCATTTTGGTGTTTTAGAACTGATATAGCATAGAATCATAGTCATCCTCATCTCTTTATCGTCATATTGAAAGATCTAAAAGCCAAGTTCTTGCATTTCATCCATTTTGACCTAATTCGGGTTCTAGCTCGGAAAAGAAGTTTTGGTAAGTCTAAATCATCTCATTTATACCCATTTATGTTTGTTTATGCATTTCTAGTCATCTTGAACATTTACAAGTCCTAAATCGGCTTAAATCAAAATTTGGGTTAAATTAGGGTTAAATTAGGGTTTGGGTGATTCGGAAGTGTTCGTGATGTTTTGGTCGAATTTGTGGGTTGGGTTATGTGTATTTATGGTCAATGATGTTTAGTTATGCTTCAAAATGAATTACAAGTCGTCGTAAATCGATTTGGGTCGAATTTGGGGGGTTTTGGTTATGTTTTCTACACAAAACTGCTGCTGCTGTTCGTGAGCTGCCCAGTATGGGGCGTAACTTACGGCCCTATGAGGCGTAGGTTACGCCAGGCCATTTTCTGTTGGGCGTAGGTTACGGCCCCTTGGGGCGTAGCTTACGCCGACCCTTCAATAATTTTCCTCGACCTCCTGTTTACGCCTCGTTTACGCCCCTCCTTACGCCAAAAATGACTTTTCTAGAGCACCGTACCTTACGCCCCTTTTGACCGTACCTTACGCCAGTTCAATTTAGACCGAGCGTAGGTTACGGTGGTGATGACCGTAACTTACGCCCTTTGTGGTTCTGAAATTTCCTGGTTTGACCTAGTTTGACTTTTTGGACCTTTTTACGCGCCGAGTCTTAATCTAATTCACTTCTTATCTTGTATAACATTGATTAAGAGTCTTAGAAGTCAATTTAACGTCGAAGAACACGTTGGAAACCTAATTAGGGTTTTGCCGTAAAATTGATAAACTTTGTATGTGTACTTATGAATGTTGATGTGAATGTATGATCAATGTTTAGGTGTTGGACGCGAAGAGAACATTGTACGACCATAACTTGACTTCATATCGACTTAACTTTCCTTAAGTCATCGAGGTGAGTTTCGTACCTCCCTACTCGCTTGAGATTCGGGCTGAAAAGTGTAACCCTTGCGTGTTTACTTGCATTTATTGATTGATTGATTGATTGATTGATTGTCTTGATTGTGATTGATGTGACGGTTCGTTTCGTTTGATTGTCTTGGTTTATGTTTTGTTAAGTATTTCATTAATATTAGGATAGACGTACATACATGGAAGTCGGTTATGCCTTCATTGGGTTTTAGATGTGGTGGGAAGGCTGCGGATGACCCTATATATAAGCATCTGGGATTCGAAGAATGGATAACCCTCTTAAGTGCATGTACGTATAGTTTGTTTAAATTGTGATTACTGGTTTATGATTGACGAATATTGATTGTTGGTTCATGTTCATTGTACATTGATTGTTGGTTCATGTTCATCGTACATTGATTGTTGGTTCATGTTCATCGTACATTGATTGTTGGTTCATGATTGATGCATTTACGTTTGATGGTAAGCATTGCATACATTGTTCATAATCCCTCGGCAGGGGATTGCCGGCATCCTGGTGTATAGATGTATACACCCATTTTGGATGTAGTTCTTGATTCTCCGGGTATATAGACATATATACGCCGATGTTTTTGAGATACTGTTCATTACGATGACAGGTGGGTATCGTTGCATAAGTGACCGGTGTTCACGCATAGGATAGGCATGTTGGCTTATTTATGCATTTGGCATTGCATTGGTACTTATAGCATTTGTGCATCATTATTACACGCATTGTACTTGTGGAATCTTGTTGTTGGACGTTATTGTGTTACTCAGAGGCTCACGGTAAGTCGTGTCTAGCCTCTACTCGTACATTATGATTATTGTTGCTGGTTCACTATGAATCATTACTACGAACTCACCAACCTTGTGTTGACTATGCTTAGTACACTTTTCAGGTAATCAGGTTATCCCTGGACGTGGAGTATAGTTGCTTGCTTGATGTTAACCCGGACTTGGACTTGATGAATCAAGGATTCATAGGCCTTCTCTTTTGCATTATACTTAGGATCGATTTGCCATCTTCTGAATGTCTTTTGCAACTTTGATGGTTATTTGCTCCTATGTATTTTGGTACTTGTCTCGTATTGTAATGGATTCACTGAATCTTTAATTGCATTTAGTTCTTGATCTATTGTAATTCCACCTTGTGCTATATGATTTCCGTAATATTTCGAGCCTCGGCTTGGGGTGTTACATGAACCCGGGTCTCTCGGGTGAGAGTCGAGTATATATCCTATTTTACTATCGATTTATTGGCCTTTAAAAATTAATATAACCAAACTTCTTAGATATTTTGGTAATTTACTACAACCACCTAGCTTGAATATCAAGTTCGGTTTGCATTTTTCATGTTCTAATCAAGTATCTGTCTAATGGTTTTACCCAAAATTTAAGTCTTGACAAAGATTTCCTCTTTGAGAAGTAAGAAGCTTGAATAAAGAAATTTGCCCATCAAGAGGGTTTTTTTTTTTTTTTTATCACATAGTCAGTTAAACATATGAAACTCTCAACATTTACGAGGAAATCACGAAAGAAAAATCTGGCATTGTTCTCTAAAACTTCTTTTTTGTTCAATTTCTTAATTGGTGGCCATTGATTGTACAAATCCGCTTACTGGTGAGATATAAAGACATCCAAATGAAAGCGATTAAGAAAATTATTACAAATAACAATTATTACATATAATAATATAGATACCAAAAGCAATCTAGATATTTTATGGATCGATGATAAAATAATTTTACAATAAAGAGATGCCGTCGGGTTCATACTGAAAATACAAATTAAACAAAACGCGTTTAGTTGTAATTTTCTAGAAAAGATTGGGAATTATGGAAACAGAAAATATATATTCAAAAATGAGAGTTTTTCAAAATATAACTCCCACTTGAAACAATCATTTTTATTATTTTCTAGATAATTTTCACTTCAGAAATGAAAAACTGCATTTTACAAATTTGCAACTATACGCGCTTTTAAATTTTTTAAGATTTTCTAAGCAACATTAGCTTAATAAAAACAACATTAAGGAATATAAGACCTATTACACCAATCAAATTCCGCTTATTAGCTCAATGCCTCAATTTATTGAGGGACCGGCTGGAAATGTACGAGAACAAAATGTGTTATGAAAATGATATTGTTGGTCTAAAGGAAAAATAACCATACATATATGCATCGTTTTTAAATTAAACAAGAGTTGTAAAGTTTCATCTTCTGTTCTTCATACTAAGAGTTAGTATTCTAATTAGATTAGATCATTGATCATACCGTAAGTACGTAGAACAAGGATTAATTAGCGTCCATTAATTAATTCACGATGCATCTCCTAGCTAGTTCATTTATATAAATGCATCGAATTATAACATGTGATTAAGATACAAGAAAAAAGCCAGATTCGGCAACGTCGCCTTATGTCCAACATTTTCCGCAACGATAAATCAACCCATATTAATGTTATCGGATCCATTATACATTGTTCAAGTATTATAAACATCAACCAGCATAAACAATGTTAAAAACTGTTAAATATGTATTCCCCCTATATATATAGATGGCTGATAAATGAAATAAGATCGCAAGCTTTGAATTGGATCAAAAATAGATCTATCTCTTCTAAAAACATTATCATGGAATGGATGGTGCCATTTAGTCTCTGAATTACTATAGATGTAGTTTTAGGAGATTAAATGTAAGCTCAAATGTCGACGCAATAAATAAATGTGCGATGACCTATCGTCGCGGTACTGGCGTCAAGAAACACCCATTCGCTAAATGTTAATTTTCTTGTAGCGAACTTTGAGAACCCGACCATCAAATATATAGTTTACCCGTCCTTCACTACTTAGTCTAGTGGTAGGACACCCGGATGTTATCCTCGAGGTCGCATGTTCGATTCCTACTGCAGGGTTGACTGTGATTATATTGAGGTATAGATCTTGCCTTTGGCGGGCCTTCGTGGAGCATTTACCGGGTGGAGCGGGCAGGGGGGAGGGAAACGGGTCTTAGGTCCACGGTAACCAGTCCGGATACCCGTGGCCCGACCCTTGCTGTTCTAAAAAAAATATATAATATATATTCATAATAAATTTAAAATACATATATATATATATATATATATATAGTTTACCCGTACATAGCAATATATATTGAGCTATTGACTCATTTTTTATAAATTGCCCGGCCAATAATAGATAATCTGTTTTATGCTTTACGAAGGAGCCTATATATGTCCAATATATTAATTTTTCATGAATCGTAACAAAGTAAGGTTGACTTTCATTTATTTTGATGGAGATGCATTACAGAAACTCGATGTAATTAAGATCATTGAGTTACTATATAACTATGGAAATGGAGACTGATGACATACCCCTCCAGCGGTACGTAGACCCTGACGTAGTACTGTTGCGTGACGAAGGTCCATCCGTCACGAAGGGTTCCACAGATAGATAAGAGAGATAAGAGTTACTCCCCTAAACGATCGGGATTCTCCTTTATCATTTCCATAACTGATAAAGAGACCCCTGAGATTCCGCCGTTTGATATTCAGCCTAAAACTTAGGAAACCCTAAAGTCACATGCTTATTCTCCAAGATAAATTCTTCTATAAAAGGAGGATCGAAAAGACCTAAAAGGCATTCATTCCTACTCACCCACAATAGACTTAATATGATCAATCAGATCTAAAACACTATAGCATGATCTCAATCGGCTAACAATCAAACCATATTTGATTGGCGTAAAGAGATTAACTCTACCTTTTGGGAATCGCCAGCAAACAACCCAAAAACATTCATCATCATTCCATCTTCAACCTAACCTCGGTTTGATGCACAATCATTTGGCGCCATCCGTGGGACCACACTCAGAACAAAAAAACCCGCAATAAAGATTTTTGTGCATTCACACCGTAAGAAGATGGTAAAGAAAAATCAAAATAGACCCCTAAAAAACAGGAGATCCGTCCTGGCAGTCAGTCAAACGACAACCGGTCACTCAGATCCGGCCAGGATCGAATCAAAAGGTTTTTATTTCCCCCATTTAGGGGAAAATAAGCCTTCAAACGACCCCCTCATTATCCGAGCCACGATATTTAATATCGAGGTACGAAGGGTCTACTTTAGATAGCGAAGCGAATGCGACGTTATCTTCGAGCATTGTTTCCTCAAATTGCCAGATGCCTTACGGGCTCGAAAATTGGATCCCCGGGGTCCATTAGTCGGTTTTTCGGGAGAACACGCATGGCCATTAGAGGAAATTGACCTGGATATCACCATTAGCGATGGGACACACGAGAGAACCGAGACATTGGATCTCTCGATAGTGCGATCCCCTTCGCCTTATAACATTCTTCTGGGAAGAACCGCAATGCAGCGGATGGAGATAGTACCCTCAGTAATCCATAGGCTCATAAAGTTTCGATCCGAGACAGGAATAGGCACAATCCGCTCGTCTTACGAGCCGACAAAGCAAATCAATAACTTAAAAAGAATGGAAGACGGAGGCCCCTCTGTCACGAAGGAAACACAAGAAGAAGAAAATGCGACAAAGGTCGTGATAAACCCAGACTATCCGGATCAGGCAGTCTCGATAGGCGTCCACCTTTCAGACGAATGCAAGTACAAACTCCGGAAACTATTACAGTCAAATATGGACATTTTCGCGTGGGAATACAAGGACATGATCGGAGTCCCTAGGGTCCTCACCTTAGAAGGAAGACCCTTCGTGACTGAACATCGCCTGAATGAACGAAAGCACATAGAACCAGTCCACCAGAAAAAGCGCAGCCTCTCTGCCGACAAAGACGAGGCTGCCAGGAAGGAAGTAGAAGAACTGTTGAGAGCAGGGATAGTAAGAGAATCCGCCTACCCGATTTGGATCGCTAACCCAGTAATGGTAAGGAAAGGAGACAGAGGATGGCGGATGTGTGTTGACTTCACAAATATAAACAAGTCATGTCCAAAAGACTACTATCCCCTCCCTGAGATTGATTGGAAGGTGGAATCATTAACCGAGCACAAACTGAAATGTTTCTTAGATGCATACAAGGGATACCATCAAATACAGATGGCGGAAGAAGATGAAGATAAGACAGCCTTTTACACGAGTAATGGGACTTACTGTTACCGAAAAATGCCTTTCGGCCTTAAGAACGCAGGGGCTACATACCAAAGGTTGGTTGATAAGGCGTTTGCTATGCAAATAGGAAGGAACTTAGAAGCATATGTCGACGACATGGTCATCAAAAGCAGGGATGAGGAAACCCTCATAGAAGACATCCGAGAGACCTTCGGGAACCTCCGAAGGATAAACATGAAACTCAATCCTAAAAAATGCTCCTTTGGCGTGGAAGAAGGAAAATTCTTGGGATATTACATCAGCAATAAGGGCATTCACGCAAATCCTTCTAAAGTGAACAAGTTGAAGCAAATCTCGGCACCAAAGACGATCAAAGAAGCGCAAAGCTTGAACGGCAAACTTGCCGCACTTAGCCGTTTTCTCTCCCGAGGTGCTGATAAACAACTCCCTTTCTTCAAAGTGTTAAAGGGCTGCACAACGAACAAGGATTTCGCATGGACGGAGGAAGCGAATAAGGCTTTGGAACAGATGAAGGAGTACGTCGCAAACCTACCAACACTCACAGCCCCGAAACCAAAGGAAACACTTTTCGTGTATTTGGCAGCCTCACATGAATGCGTAAGCGCAGTGTTGGTAGCCGAAAGGGACAGGCACCAGATACCGATCTACTTCGTAAGCAGAGTCTTGCAAGGCGCAGAAGCCAATTATCCAGAACTAGAGAAACTCACGTTAGCATTGGTCCATGCAGCACGAAGGCTACGAAGGTATTTCCAAGCACACCCTATTGTCGTATTGTCCGACAAACCAATAAGACAGATACTGTTAAAGCCTGAAAAATCTGGAAGGGTGGCTAAATGGGCCATCGAACTAGGGGAGCATGACATAGAGTTTAGAGCCAGACACGCAATTAAAGGGCAAGTACTGGCCGATTTCATCAGCGAAGTACATGAAGGGAAGAATTCAATGACACATTCCGTGTCACTGGAAGTAATAGGAAATGTTGAAAGCGATACTTGGAAATTGTATACCGACGGAGCTGCTAGCTCCGATGGTTGCGGAGCTGGCCTCATTCTAATTAGCCCGGAAGACAAAGAATTTACCTATGCATTAAGATTCGAATTTGAAGTAACAAATAACGAGGCCGAATACGAAGCACTATTGGCAGGGCTGCGGATCGCAAGAGACATGAAGATTAGAAACGTCCAAGTGTATGTCGATTCCCAGTTAGTGGCGCGACAAGTAAAAGGGGAATACGACGCGAAGCAAGGCACAACGAAAGCGTACCTGCAGAAAGTGCAAGAATTGATAGAATGTTTCAGCCACTTCGAGATAGAACACATTCGAAGGAACCAAAATAAAAAAGCAGATGCCTTAAGCAAATTAGCTTCACTCACATTCGGACACCTGGGAAAGCAGGTACTAGTAGAGGTCTTAAAAGAAAGATCGATCGAGGAAAAACAAGTATTGGACCTTGTCGAGGAAGAAGGAAGAAACTGGATGACCCCCATATATGAATTCCTGATAAGTGGGATACTCCCCAGATAAAGACGAAGCCCGGAAAATAAGAGTTAAGGCTCCACAATATAAATCCTCGACAAAAATCTATATAAAAAAGGGTTCGTCACACCATGGCTCCGATGCGCAGGACCTAAGCAGGCGGAAATGATCATCAGAGAGATACACGAAGGAATCTGCGGAGCACATTCGGGAGCATGATTTGTCGCCACGAAGGCCATGAGGTTGGGGTATTTTTGGCCAACCATGCATCAGGACTCCACAGCGCTGCTAAAGACGAGCGTGTCAGGCTACGTGCCAATGTCTCCTCAATTGCATGGTTGAAGCATGTCAGCTACGTGCTAACATTCCAACCAAAGAATGATATGACTTCGGTTATCTCAGCATGGCCCTTCATACAATGGGGAATTGACCTCGTAGGCCCACTCCCCGAAGCTCAGAACAAGAAGAAGTTCTTGGTGGTAGCTATTGATTATTTTACTAAGTGGGTCGAGGCAATGCCACTCGCTTCGACAAACGGGGATCAAATGAAAAAAATCGTATGGGAACACATCATATGCAGATTTGGGATACCACAAACAATAGTATCCGATAACGGACCGCAATTTGCGAAAGGAGTCTTCCCTGAATTTTGTAAACAATTGCAGATAAAGCAATCGTTTACATCTGTTTACCATCCCCAAGGAAACGGACAAGTAGAGGTAACCAACAGGGAAATAATCAAGGGGATAGAGAAGCGGTTGGGACGAAGTCATAAAGGTTGGATAGATGAGCTACCATTAGTTCTTTGGGCTAATAGAACCACGCCAAAACGGAGCAATGGAGAGACCCCATTCAGTTTAGCATTCGGAACGGAGGCCGTAGCCCCAGCAGAATTCCAAGTTTCCACCTATCGGATTTCAAATACAGAAGAAAATTCTGAAGAATTAAGAATAGATCTGGATTTACTTGAAGAGCGGAGAGAGATAGCAGCCATTAGAGAAGCTGTCTTCAAAAAGAAAGTCGAGGGATACTACAATAAAAGAGTAAACCCCACGAACTTCAAGACCGGAGATTACGTATTGCGGTTGAACAGCGCAAGTGAAAAAGAATACACGGGAAAATTGGGACCGACATGGGAAGGCCCATACCGAGTACAAACATCTTTCGGGAAAGGAGCATACAGGCTCGAAACACTCGAAGGGGCTCCGGTCGATAGGACGTGGAACAGTTCGAACTTAAGAAAATTCTACTGCTAAATTTTCTCTCTCAATATTATGTAAGATGCTTTCGAAATTTCTTATACAAACAAAAGACCTTTCGGGCACATTATATAAATATACGCAAAAAGGAGATACTAATAGTCTCAAAGGACCCATAACCTCCAATACCTAATATAAGGCTACGAGCCTCACTATTTACAAGACCCATGAGGGACAGTGCACATTAATCAAAAGACTCATTGTCTTAACATAGAGGGTCGCAACCTCAAAAAGGGAATAAACTGACAGGGACGCCTGAACAGATAACCCACACATGCAGATATACGCATAAAAATATTGGAATAAAACAAGGGACAGTATAAGTCCAATACATAAACATCCCATAAACAAAGAGTTTGCAACATAAAAGCTAATCAAAACGAGGCTTCACGACTAAAAAGTCATAAGCCCCGGTGTTGCGAAGATGGGTAATGTCATAAATATAGTTACTCTGATAGCTTGCCGTTTTTGGATGGCTTGATCGATCGCTTCCTTAGCCTCCACATACTCGGGAGAATGCTCAGAGTGGTAGCAGACAATACGCCTTTCTTCTTAGAGGAATTTACCACAGCGTCAACCAAACTAACCGCCTGTGGACCCGTAGCAAGAGTCTCGCACAGGTGCGGGATGACCTTCTTCGCAAACGCTTTCACTTCTTCCCTGAGTTCAATATTATCCAGATCCCTCTGCAACAGTTCATCATGGCGCCTCTCCAAACCAGAACGGAGAGCCTTTATCTCCACATCTTGCTCCACCGACCGCTTCTCCAGATCTGCAATCCTGTCAAGCAAACTTCCAACCACAGATTGGGATTCTTTTAACATATCTTGAGAATACTCGTATTCCCGACACAAACCACGGACCAAGATATTCTTCCGTTCACTCATGTCCTCAGAAAGTAATTCTTCTTCCATAAACTTACGAGCAGTATTACCAGAAAAAGAAACGGGAGATACATCAACAATACCCTTCCCTTTCTGAAAAGATCGTCAACAGGAGCAGCAGAAGATCCAACATCTGTCTACCTTCCTCTTGGATGCCATCGCCAAACGATAATGAAGACCTAGTACAATAAACAGAGAAGCGACAAGAATGAGACGTGCACAGTAAATAACGGCGGCCAAAAGAGAAAAAGAGGGCTTACAAAAATAAATGAAAAAATCGAAGAAAGTTAATGACGATAGATTTTATGAGAAGAACCCTAGCCGTTGATATAAATATCTTGGGATACGAGTACTGACAAGCAAAGACTTTTTGGATTCTATTTTTTACAACACACCTTCAAAGATCAGCAACGTAACAATAGTA
>CM067171.1:59797384-59825276 GCA_034093135.1 Erigeron breviscapus | reverse complement strand
TCTATGAACTTTGAACTATGATGTGCATGTTTGAGAATTGGTTGTTTCAATTTGGCGGGATGATAGAAGTTGATATGGTTTTGATACTTGAGTTGAGCTTGTCCTTGTGGTAAATTGCTTTTGTCACTTAATTCATGATAACTTAACAAGCAATTTTACTACAAAATTTTCCTTTGGCAAAAATTTTAATCGGCGAAATGTGTTCTGAACGGTTATGGGGCTTATCCTTGTGGATTGATAACATTACTTGCATACTCAAATTTCCCAAACACCTAAAGTTGTGAGATTCATCATTCATTATAGATGTGCTAGGTGTTTACGGTTTTGGTTTGATTGCCTTGTAATTTGTCCCTCTCTTAGGCTCTTGGATTTATTCGGGAGTAAGGGTTCCATTTCGAACTCTGCACTAAGATGTGCGAATTTGAGGTTAATTTATTCCATTTCCGGCTTTTCTTTGATATGAGTGTGCCGGTGATGTGTTGAGCTAGAACTTGGCCTTGTGATCGTGACGAGACCGCAGTGAGATCACTTTTGTGATAAAAGTACATCGGATGACGAATTGGCATATAGGTTTGACCCATACTTTTCTTTCTTTCTTTATTTTCACTTTTCCTTTTGTATATTCATACCCTTACTATACTTATACTCACTTACATATACATCTTCCTTTCTTTGTAAACCTTTCTTATACATCCTTTTAACTTAGCCTTTTCCATTGTATATATCCACTCATTTATGTAAACTTGACCTAATTATACCTTACTATACCGATAGTCTAATCTGGGGGGCCATTGATTGTCATTGGTTTGTTGGACGGTTTGGGAGAGCTTCAATGGGTGTCGGTGGAATATTGTTGGTCTATGGGAATGTGTTGGATTGTTCAAAAGGAAGTAGATTGTGTTAGACATTGTTCATCATTGTAAGAGGGTGCCTACTAGTAGAGTAAAAGTGGTTCAATAAAAAAAAATCAAAAAAAAAAACAAAAAAAAACTTGGGCTACTAGTGGGTACTTCTCATTTTTATATGTCTAGAGTTGTGTTGTATCGTTAAGAATGGAGAGCTTGGTTGATTTTAAGTTGTTTGAAGTTGATACACCACAATGGTGTCGAGTTTGCTTGGTATTTTTGAGGTGTTTTAGCGGAATAGCAATTTATGGGTTGTTGGCAATCAATGGTACGGGTTTTGATTAGACTATTTTGTACATATTTCATACTTACCTTATACTTTTGATTGATTCCTTTCATTTCTAACCTACACTCCCTCACTCATTGTAAATGTCCTATATATATACCTTAGCCTAACTATACAACCATCTTATATGCCTATTTTGATGATGTACTTGGTGCTTACGCCATGTCGGTGGAGCTATGATCCTTGTTCAAGCCTATGGTAAGATATGCATCACGACCGTGCTATGAGTGATTCTTCATATATTCAACCCCAAAAGTAAGTTCGTTGGAGTAGAATGATATTGATAGGTTCATTTGTTTCACTTGTGCATAGTCGTGTTATTGAGGCTTGTGGATTGTTCAGATATTGTCAAACATTTCGGGTTTTCATTTAAGATTAAAACTGCTTCACCCAACTTCTTTGTCTTTGACATACTTGGTGTTGCTTCTTTTTGATACTCGTAATTGTTTATTTAGCTTCTTTGCCAATGATTACTTTTTCTTTAAATGTTGGATTTGCTTGAGGACAAGCAATGCTCAAGTGTGGGGGGATTTGATGTGACCAATTTATACCCATCGCCCACATCGTTATTGGCCTTTTTATTATAAGTTTTTAGTCGATTTTGCTGGCATTTGGCGCGTTTATGGGTTTTGTTAGTGGTTTCAGGTTCTAAACAGGTGACGTGTCCGTTTGGTGCAATTTCGAGTAATTTTCAGGTCATGAAGTTGATTGGAGAGTTCGAGAGTGAAAAGAAATAGAAAAGATATGCAAGTCTTCATATGTTGATGTAGCCTTTGGTTCAGTAATATTACACTGCGACGCAGTGGCAGTAAACAAGCCCACTGCGCCGCAGTCATCTCAAAGAAAGGTGCATCATGACCAGTGTATTTGTACTGCGCCGCAGTGGCAACCACACCTAGCCACTGCGCCGCAGTCAGAGGATTGAAAAGCGTGGATTCGACCAGTGTATAAGCACTGCGACGCAGTGGGATGTGCATTTGCCCACTGCGCCGCAGTCAGCCTTGACCAACGAGCACCAAAGGCAGTGTATAAGCACTGCGCCGCAGTGGGTGCATCACTCGCTCACTGCGTCGCAGTGAGAGTACGGGGCTGAAAGGTTTTGGGCAGCTTTTGCTTCAGAATGAAGGGGGTATAAATAGTTTACAAAACCTAATTCCCAAATTATCAAGTCTTCAATCTAAGAGCTGCACTTCAAGGAACACCTTCAAGGATCAATTCAAGATTTCATCATCTTCCGATTCATTGAAGATTCACGTGCACCCACTTAGATCGTATCTATTTTTTGTCTTGCAATTTCAATTTCAAGAACGATTGGTACATCATGTTCTTCTTTTATTTTGATTGTTATTTCAATTTAATCATGAGTGGCTAATCTTTCAATCATCCATCTTGATGAAACTAGACGAATGATGTGATTGCTATATGTTTTAATTCAAAGAGTTGATTTCAATTATCGTTGTGTCGTAATCTTGATGATTTAATTCCTTTATTTATTATTATGATATTGGTGGCATGTGTGTTCTTCGTTAGTGGTACTAGTTGGAATACATATGTGATTTTCAAACGGTTGCTTGTCTATGAGCAATTATCACTAGTTCATGGTATGATAGTGAATGTCATTTTAATAAAAGGAATCATTTTGTCAACGTGTTTGTAACGGTTGGTGGTACCACGTTATTTTCACATAGCACAATTGGTAATTTGATAGTCAAGCATACTAATTGTTGGTAAGGTTGTCTAGGCATTGGTGGTACCGGCTTGGGTAATTAACTAGCAACTTAGGTGTTTGGGTGATTTGTGAGCGGTTGGTGGTACCACGCGAGCATTTTATCCTTTCACGATTATCTTGTCAACTCTTAATGAATTTGTTCTTAATTGAATGCAATCATGTTTGAAGTCTAGCGAAGTCAAGGTGGATGAACTTTACTATTATTGATTTAAGCTTTTCTTTACTTTCAAGTGTTATGTCTTTTAAATTTACTTTCATTTAATTGTCAAAGTGTGATTCAAAGCGTTCCACCCTTTTTCCAAACTACTTTGTTAAACAATTGATTCAAACCAATCCCCGTGAACGAACCTGGACTTACTTTTTAACTATACTGCATACGATCGGGTCCACTGCCCGATAGTGCGTAGTAGTGAGTTTCAAGGTATTTCTAGTTTTAAATTTTAAACTCGATTTAGCACATCACTGTCCCAAACCAGATTTGGAATCTTGGCTCATCTGATTCTTATTTCACACTCGACAGCCATCTCAGAGGATTGAATTGTGTTGATTATTTCACAGGTGGTAATACAACTTATCTAATTACTGGATCGGATGATGACACTGCTTAGGTTTGTGCTTATAATTAATTATTATGATGATTTCAATCATAGTGTTCTGTTGGCAATTACTATCTGTCACTGTTTTCTAATAAACGTCTGAAAACAGGTTTGGGATTATCAAACCAAAACTTGGTGTCCTGACATTAGACGGTCACACACACAGTGCTTCTGTTGTGTGCTTTCGTTCAGAGCTCCCAAAAGCAGGTTTGGGATTATCAAACCAAAACTTTTCCCATTTTAAAATTATGAGAGGGCCCTGGGGCGCTGTTGGATTTGGATATATGAAAGTATGAAAGGTTAACGTCGGTAAGTTGGTTTGAATCACGTATGTGTTACTTTTAGCCCTTGTGTTATTGCATTTAAACCCTGATGCATATTGTCATTCTCTTGCTCAAGGTGTTTTCTTTTTCCTTTGTCATTCTTGTGAACATGCTTGACTCATGGCTTGCATCTTTAGTTGGTAAATATTTGGATTTTGGAGTAAAAGATTTAAAATATTCCAGCATTGTTGATGCTACTGTACTTATCATATATCAGGAGCGTATATATACCAGACAATTTTATGTTTATCACTGGAAATAGCTTGATCTATTGTATAGAGCATTATTGGGTATGATGAATGGACCACTAATGGTGAAAATCAGCCGGGAGGAGCCTGTAGCTAGTATTGATAATAGTGGAAAGATTATATGGTCCAAGCATATAGAGATCCAGACTTTTAATATCAAGAACTTACGTGGGAGCTGATCATGAGGTTTACATTTTCTCCTACTAACAAAATTTACACTACTAAATCTTGTTTCATGTCAAAACCATCAGCATTGAGTTATCAGATTTCCCAATGCGTTTATTGTCCCTAAATGCACACAGGAGGTAGGTTCTTAAAAGGCATTCAGTCAAGAGCAGAAGAAATTGCCCAGGTCCTCCCAGGAAAGCCATGATTGATAAAACTCAAAGTCGGGACTTAAGGTACTTTTCTCTTGTAGGTCATCTCAAAAAGTTGGACCAACCCGATAGAAATTGAACCTGAAATGAATTGGGCAGTTGAATTAACATGAAGCAGCCCAGTCAAGCCCGGGTTTTATGTACATATTTTAACTATTTGATAATACTTTTGTAACCATAATTGGCTAAACAAGAAAACCTTTTCTTATGATAATTTAAAGGCCCTTTTCTTACATCATAACCAAAAGATGCATACAAATTTTTGCACAATATGATGTTTTTTTACACATTTTGAATTGATTGATTAACTTACGGGGCATGCAATTTAGCTTCAATGATAACTTTTACCATAAAGATTTTTATTGGTTCGTTTCAAATATATTTGATGTTGTAGTGATAAAAGGCCTCACATTCCGTTCTAAGGTCACATTATTATGCCATTGTATGTTTCGTGATCTTTAGGCTGTACACATGTGACAGGCCTATAAGTAACAAATTTATTGAAGTCTTGAACGGAGCTGTATAAATGCTTTGCATGGGAGGTGATCAAAAAATCACAAGCCTGTTGTAGAAGTTAAAGCTCTCAATAGTCGAGCTTTTTCTAGTTAAAAATGTAATATAACTAAAGATGCAAATGATGTCGGTTTGGGTGCAGTGGTAGGTGTGAATTGTACGGATATTGGGCCTTTGGAAATGGAATCTTGAGTTCACATTAAGGTTATGAATTGTATAGACATTGACACTTTGGGGGGTATTAGAAATTAGATAAGATATGAATCCTTCATGTTTGAATATCAGTTTAAAACTCATGTCTTTACTGGTACTTGGTTTAAGTAGTGTTTAACTAAGAGCTTAACAAGCTTTTATACTCTGTAAAGGATGACGATCGAGCATGACATGGAAGTTGACACTGCATCATCTGCAACTCAAGCTTGAGATCTACTGTTACTTGCTTCTGCTTTCTTGATTGATCAGAAAATATACATCAGGTTAGAATCAATGATGTAGTATTTTTTTTATTATCATTGATTCCTCTTAAGCGAAGTTTATGCTCTTGATATCAAGTCAACCCATATTTTATATCTTTATGATGCAGGCCAAGGTTTGTTCCTCAGCAAGTATTGCCTGTTTGAAAAACATTAATGAGTGTTGATGTTTTTGCATCCAAACTCTACTCCTATTCCTCTCTTAGCTACAAAATCTTCAACATGGTTAACATCTAACAGCATATTTTTATTTCATATACATGGAAACTAATTTGAATTTTATAATAAATGAATACATCCTTCGACTTTTAAAAAAAATTCAAAACACATAGAATGTTTAAACTAGCTTTGACTTACAAATACCCAAAGAATGTTACCCGGCCCAATCGAAGGCAAATGTGGCTCCATCGTTAGAAGGGCTCTTCAATTCTGCATGGAACGCAGATCAAGAAGCAGCATTGGAAAGATAGAAAACACTTCCAAAAAAAGTTGAAGCTTTTCGATGACAAAGTTTTTTCAAGACAATCAGTCCGATCTATTGATCTCGCCGATGTAATTTATGCCCCTCTCTAAAATTCTATGTATACATATATATCTTGCCAATGTAATATATATATATATATAAATTCTACTTCTTTCTTTCTCTTTTGCATTCAAGACTAACCCTGCAAATGTCCCGATTTCTTGACTCTGCAACTAGTCTATTTGAATCCATGAAAATTGATGATCATAATCGCATGAAACGTGATTCCTTTACTTGCTTTGTAGTTCCGTACTTCTATTTGTGTATAGTCATGGCTGATTGGTTGACCTTTTGGGTCAGGCTAGGCGAATGGAGGAGTCTGTAGAGATGGTCAACAGGTTAACAATGGAATCAGATACGAATTTTTGGGTCCAAAACACTTTTTCCCTAAGAAAATTATACTTTCATGTGTGTCAAGTATGTAGCTAACTAGTTTAAAGACCCCTGCTATGCACAAGCTGTTTGAGCATCAAATGGAAATTTTGTAGTATTGTAATTTTACTCTGATTATCACTGGAAATAGCTTGATCAATTGTAGAGGGTCGTTATAGGGTATATGATGAAGGGACCATAATGGTGAAAATCAGCCGGGGAGGAGCGTATAGCTTTTTTTTCCGGTAAAAGGCCGTCACCCCTGTTAACCAAGAACAGGCAATATGGCAGAATGCCAGTTGACTAACTGTACACAGTAAATGCCTCACGGCCCCCAAAAAGAGAACCCGTGATGCTGGAAATGAATCAAGGGAATGACTGGACAGACCCAGCCCACCCAATAACAATCAAACTAGCAATCTAAACAATAAGAAAGTAAAGCAAAGCTAGTTGTAATCTTTGGAACCAAGCATCTTCCCGAACTCAGCAATATCACCTTCATCAGATACCATTTCTTCAACTTCATCACTATCAGAGTCTTCCGCTAAATCATCATCATCAGGAACAATAGGCTTCACTGAGGTGATACTAACCTCATTTGTAATAATCTGAGAAAGTGCATCATACTGATTCCGAGTCTCAACAGCAGGTGCATGAGGAGTAAGAATAGAATCATGATCCGTAGTAGCTTGTATATCTGAAGGAGTATCTGGAAAAACAGGAGTAGATGACTGAGGGGCAGGAGCTGGAGCAGTATGAGATCTAACTAGTGCAGGTGAATCTGTAGTAGTTGGAGTAGATGTAGCAACTGCTGGAGCCTTTTGCTTTGAATCTTGGGCCTTCTTAGGAACATATATGAATTTAGGTTTAGGGATAGGAAATGAGGGGGCTTTTTTAGGCCTCCTCTTACGTCTCTTGGGCTTCTGAAACCCATCATTTGCCTGTACCTCTGTTGGATCAACCTGTTTAGCCCCTGATGGGCTATCCTTAATCCCTGATGGACCAACCTGCGAAGCTGGAGCTGCAGTAGCCATACGAGCTTCCATCTCATTTAGTGTCATTGGTCTCACACTACAATCATCAAATGTATGCCCAAAAATCCTGCAATGAGAGCACCTAGGAGGTAGCCAATGATACTCAAGTCTGAACCGTCTCACAGTATCTAAAATCTCAGCCTCAGCAAACATAGGAATATCTCTCAAAGAGTTAAACTCAACCAACACTCTGGAAAATACTGCTCTACCTTTCTTATTTTCACACATTTCAGCAGTATATCTATCGACAGCAATCGGGATACCAATAGAACTGACCAGATGGCTAAGAATCTCATAGTCCCACATAATAGCTGGTAGATCATAAATGTTAACCCAAAGGGAAACCTTGTCATTAGCTGGTTTGTCAAACCAGATTTCAGGCTGCCACTTTCTAAGCATAATGGGAATATCATTAAACAACCATGGTCCATTCTCATACACATGCAACTGACCCTGATCAGACTTAAACTTAAATAGAAAGAATCCCTGGTCATTCAGAATAACATCCTCCAAACCATATTTTTTCCATAGTCGATTTGCATGAAATTTCACAAAAGGAAAGGCAGGCCGCTTACCAATAAAATGACCAACCAAAGTGTTAGCCCAGCTCTCACTTTGTTTCAACAAAAGATCACGTGGAATAATAGCTCTGGGAACACCAGAAGTAATAGAAGGAGGAATGAATCTCAATGTGCCTTTTTTGCGAATGTTGGCAGCATCTTGAAATATAGAAGCATATGAACGAGGCTGCTGAGTCTTGGGACTATCGGGAAGTCCACCAAGATCATTTGGAGTATTATCATGCTTAGTCACAGCATCTGGAGCAGTATAAATGTCATTAGCATGACATGAAGCTGGCTTAAAGTAAGAAGAGCCTGGAGGGAACTTAGGAGGATCCGGCATAGGAGGCACATCAGAAGCACCAACATTTGCATGCAAGCCATGTAAAGTTGGTTCAGCAGTCGTCTTCACACCATCACCATGCACTTCATTTAAGTCCCTACCTTCATCAAATTGAGAAACGACATTTTTATCCGAATAATCAACCACTTTTTCAATGGTGGTCGATGCAACACAAAGTGTTTGTCGAATTCATGAATTAGTGGGACCCGTGGCTGTGAATCTGAACCCGTGGCCTCATGTATGTGAAGAGGACTCACACGACGGGTGGCAGCCGAAACAGTAGTGGCCGATGGTGGATTAACGGTGGGCGAATCAAAATTAGGGTTTTTAGCCAAATGTTCAACTAAAATCCTATTCAATTCGATCACTTGATCTTTAGAGAGTAATTTGTCATCAGCATTGAGCAATTCCATTCCACCCTTCATGATGGAGAAAAGATCATCAATTTGTTCACTATCATCAATTGACGGTGACTCATCGGTGGTTAATGGTGGCTGCACGACAGCGGTACTATTATCTTGAGCAGCAGTAACCGTGACCCTAGGAGCATCAGAAGGGTCCCCATGGTGGCTAGCCATCGGATGCACAAAGGTGGTCGATGGTGGCTGAATGGTGGTGGTTGTTTGGTGCGGACGTTTATTTGCTTCAGAGTCTTGAATAAACGGTTGATCATGCCTTTTGAGTTCATTCAAAATCACTTCATCAGTTTTCTTTCTTTTTGCGTGAAGTAGACATTATAAGTTACATAGAATTGTAGGAAAAAGAAAAAGGAACAAGATGGAACAAAAAAAGGGGAGCAAATTCCGGCCAAAAAAGGCCGGAAGTGGCCAAAATTGATTATAGTCGAAAGATTATATGGTCTACGAATAATGAGATCGAGACTCTTAATTCAACGAATTTTAAAAAATGTTTTTTTATGCTCTTTTCTGTGAAGTTGACCAATTTCGTATCCTTTGCTTCTCAGGTTTCTGATGAAGAGCTAGCGGTTGCTTTTAGCAATCAAAGAGTTGTGTCATGTACCCACAAGTAAATTGTGCTTGCTCTGTTCCATATAGCTTCTTCTGGAATAATGAATTTAATGCGCAATAAGGTGATAATTGTTTTAACTTTGTTGCAATGTTCAATTTATCCTTGTTAATTTAGAGTTTAAAGCAAAACCCGGTTTGTGGTTGTCTGTCTTGACGGTGAATACACCATATGCTCATCTTTAACATGGAGAAATCGATACCATGGCTCTGCATTGAAATCTGTTTGGTCTACAGAAGGTGGTGAATGTCTAATCTAGATTTTCTTGGATGGTTAGAAAATACCCGACATTTCAGCTTAGCACATATCTGGACGATCTCTCCTAGCAATTTCTCAAATGATTTCATATGTTTTTACGATTAGGCTGATTGCAGATTAATTCAACGAGATGATGTTACTGTCAAAGTAACCACATCTTTTACTTATATTATTAATTCTTTTTGGCCATTGCAAATTTGCAACATATATGTGCATATATATAAAGACAAGTTATTCTTTTTCATTTTACCTTTTTATCTTCATTTCTAGAACCTATACTATAGTGGTTATTTGGTGGCAATCTAGTGACTCGTCATTCTACATCATTTCTACGTACTAAAATCTAATATTTAATCCTTATCTACATATGATTTTCTTAATTCTGTCCATATTTGTGCACAATTGTGATCAATACAGTAGATGTGGTTGTGCTGCAGCATAATGTAGTGTCAGCACAAATGTGATTATTATGATAGATGACCAAGCTGTTGAAGACTCTATAATTAAACCCGATGGTCGGTGGATTCGGCCGTCTACAGCATAGCTGTAGGTACCTACAGAAGTTTATGAATTTTATTTTTATATTTGACTTAAATCAGAACTAAAAATGCTTTTGAAGAATCATCAACATACTCTATTATGAAGTTTATGAATGTGCCAAATGAAGGAATATATCATGGTAAACTATTGTGATACTCAAGAGCTAGGTATCTAAAATCAAAAATACATGTTACGTTCAAGAATATCATAGAGATAATGCAAAAACCAAAAGAACGAAAATTGCATCAAATTCTAACCCAAATGTCCCGTTGACTCGTTTCTTCTCCAGTATCACCATCAGATTACCACCTTGCTGGGCCAAACATTCCCTACCTTGCTAAAAATTAAGAGAAGGGATCTGTTAGGTTCTTTTAAAGCTTTCGAGTGTGCCAGGGTTTTAATACCAAGCTAGTCAAACACTAAAAGAGTCCATATTTAATGTTTTTGAAAGTTGAGGAAACCAAGTTCCACTCTTAAAAGTCAGAAATACCGAAAGCAAAATGCATGGAGCGAAAGTAGGTTAGTTAACGGGTCAAGATGAATTTGGGTCAGAAGCTTTTTGAGAAGAACGTTGTTGGTGGTGTTGGGTTTACAAGTCGACAATTAGCAACGGATGGTTTTACATGAGAGTGGAGGGAATGTAATGAGAGGGAAAACGTGATGGCCATTGACAAATTCATCTCGCAAGAGATGGCGTAACAGTAACACCAGCCCCACCCTTGAGAGCGCATGCAAGTGATTGGTTATTTCTTAATTTTTTTTAAAAAAGTTACGAGTAAATAAAAAGGTAAAAGATGGGAGAGATGAGCATTTCTTGTAAAAAGATAAGAAAAAGGGTGCCCCATCCGCCCTTATGTTCTTCCATCTTAATGGCTGCAGGTTGCCAGCTCCTAAAGCCGGATCAAATTATACACAGCTGTAAGTGGTCCATACTAATTTGGTGAATCCACAAACCAAACCACCGGTTCTTGAGTATTAATTAGTTTCGGAGTTCGAACTATAAATATAGGTAAGTTATGAGTTAGTTTTATTGCAGTTATGTCCACCACCTTTAACCAAACATCAAGCAGATATCAGTTTGAAAGACTCTTAATGGCATAATCAATTTGGTACTGTATGATAGGGGGCACAAGCACACCTCGTGATGAAAGTTATTAGTGTTACATTCAAGGATCACCCGATTAAGATTGGCTCACAAGCTCTCAATGCTTAAAATCAACTCTATCTCTTTCTTATAAAGGAAGGATATATTATGTGAACAATACAAGTTTGACAAGGCATTCAATGTTTTAAAGTAAAAGGCATGTAATGGTACTCGTTGTGTGACTTTTTTGTTGGTGTTTCGGCAGTGATTGGATGAAAATGGCGAGTGAGATTTGATCAGGGAAAAAGAGTGGGGATTGTGCAGAAAAGGAAGTGAAGAAGAGGAGGAGGAGGACAGAGTTGAATTTGAAAGGGATTGTGAAAAATGAATAAAGGAATGGATCTTATGTCTGGTAGACTTTTAGATATCCGGTGAGCGTGCTTATGAATTTTATAAAGAGATGTCATCAAGGGTGGCGGGTTTCAAAGGTTAAACGGGCTTGGATGATGATGATAGGTAACTGTTGGCCAAGTAACCATTATAAACAAAATGAAAATTGAGCGACTTCAGCTGTAAAAAACATTCAGGTTCGACTAACATACTAGAAAGGGCAAAAGGGTTTTAATACAGCCTTTTTCCAATCATCAACCTGAAAAGATACATTGTATCTTGTAGATGATCCACGTGAGTAAAACTTATCATGACAGCATGATTCCTCTCCACCGTTTCACCAGATACAGCTTTCAAAACACCATAAAAATATATAAAACCTACCTAGCTTGACCCAAAAGATCAACACTACACACAGATAGAAGTATATAGAACTGCAAAGCAAGTAGTGGAATTACGTGATCATCATTGTTCATGGCTTCAGATAGACCGATTGCAGAGTCAATAAATCAGGACATTGGGGGTTAGTTTTTAATGCAAAATCCTCGTTCTTTTGGTTTTGCATTATTATCTACATAATATTCAAAGTGGCTAGACAACCTTAAATATATAGTCCCTCGCACTCCTAATGGAGGTTGGGCAATTTACAATAAAGACAAACAATATGAAAAGGGTGGTTTGTTTGTAATTAGTGTTTACCATCATCCCAACCAGGACAACAGCAACAGCCTATTTATTCAATTTGTAGATTAATCTACAATACTACATATATAAAATACTATTACGCATCTGAAACCACAGGATTTAAGCTAGTGCGACTTGAGAAAGAGCGAAAAGCCCAAGGAGCGTTCATGACCACCCTTTTCATCCTACGTACCTCACGATCAGTAATTTCATCCGCCACATAACGTACTCTGAAGTGCTTGCGAATATCATCGGGAGTCTTCCCAGCGAGCATTTCAGCAGCACGTTCCTTCATCAGGTAAAAGAGGCTTCTGATCTTCAAACGGCAAGCCACCTAAAAATAAGAGAATTACTAATTATTAACTAAACTAATTATTCATAAAAACCACCAGATTAATGAGGATTGGATCTATTTAGAAAGATAAAAAAAAACGCGTCTGTACACAAAACCAATGACATTCGCTAAAAATCCCCCTCAATTATTATATGCGAAAAGGGAAAGGATAACAGGGGAGCTAAAACTGATAATAAATAGGAAAAAATTGATTATACTAATAAAAAAAAAAAAAAGTAGAATTACATCGGCGAGATCAACAGCATCGGAATGATTGTCTTGGAAAAACTTGTCATCGAAAAGCTTCAAGTTTTGTTGGAGGATGTACCATCTTTCCAATGCTGCTTCTTGACCTCCCCGCGTGCCTTGCAGAAATCAAAAGCCTTTCGAACGATGGGGCCACGTATGCCTTCGATAGCGCCAGGTAACTCACCCGCCCATCCATACTGGAAAAGCATACGGATGCCCTTAGACTCCGTGATATGCTCATAGGTGATCTCCAATTTTCCATCATCCAACCAATAATACGGCTTCTCCTCCCCCTCGTACTCTTCTTCTTCTTCTTCACCCATTGGGCAAACAACCCTAACCCTAACCCTAACCCCTAACTTAATTTTCGGATATTTATCTAATTTACAGTATATATATATATTGCTAAAGAAAATTACAAACAAACTAGTCCTTCATAGATCCACAATTTAGCACTTTTACCCCCTACATCTTTTCAACAAGGATTTTTCAAAAAAAAAAAAGTGAGGTTTGAGTTTGGTTTTTACTTAACCTTTTAAGAATGAAAAAAAAAACTAAAAATCAAAACCCGTATAATTAATTAATTAAACTTTTCATAGTATCTTTTTTAATTTAATTAACTAATTTTTCTTTTTTCTCTCGATGTCATGGTAACTAAAGTAAAATGTTAAATGTTCCCAAAAGGGTCGATATTAAAATAGAAAACAAATTTGTAAATTAAAACCGATTATTGTAATACTATTTTAGAGTTAGAAATATGAGATTTGAATCATTCTTAGATTTTTAACATAGCTGATGTGATTTATATATTATGATTTTTAAACAAATTGTAATCTTAACATCAAATTTTATTCAGCTACCCGCATAATATGCGGGTTGATTAGCTAGTAAATTCTATACACAGAAATTCTTACTTAATCATATTAACTAAATATATAAACAAGAAAAATACTAAGCTTATGTATTTTACATTTTATATTTATACTTGTATTTAGAAAACTTAAAAAAAAAAAAAAGCTTTTTTAAACTCAACTGGATTCCAAGTGACTACGGCCCCACCTTTCAACTAGCCTGATATACAACACACATATATAAAATAGATGTCCGCACGATGCGACTGCGTAGGTAGTGGTGGCGGTGGCCATGTGATGGTGACGACTCGTGATGGTAGTGACGAGAGGTAAGTTATTAATGTAAAAGAGATAATTTAGTTATTTTAAAAGGAATAAATGTTGTAAATTAATTCATTAAAGGTATTTTTGGTAAACATGTGTTTTAGTTGTTAGAGATCTTGATGTATTAAATGTATTTTGGACATTTCAAAATCTAAATTTAAGACATACCATAACTACAAGACCTAAAATGTTTTACTATAATGAGGGTTGGTGTTCGCGCGTTGCGGCGGTTAAACGGTGATGATAATACAAAACAGTGGGGGGAATTGATATGCGTGTGTGTAAATAGGAAGGAAAGAAAGAAGTGATTGTGTGTTATATCTTGGTAGGGTGTTTGTTTAATTGTGTTTAGAGATGTAGAATTAGAGGTAATGTGTGAATTAAGAGCAATATAAGGATATTGAAAAAAATTGCTTAAATTTCTTAAAATAGATTTTTAGTTTGTATTATAAGGGGTATAAATATAGGATAAATAAAGATAAAATTATATATTCTATTCCTATTGATATCGAAATGAAAAGAAAATAAACTGGAACAACCATAATCAACGGGAAAAAGGTATATAAGTAATCTGATATGCTAAACAGCTTACATAATTGATGCAACGTTTCAACGAGCTTAATTTTCCAATTTAAAAGTTTAAAGTTCTTTAATTCAAATGAGACTTTTTTGTTAGCCATGAGATTTTTGTTAAAAACTTACTACCAAATATATCTTTTATTAAATTTCATGTCTAACTACATGAGAGGATCCATATCCCCAACCTTTTTACCCTTTCCTCCTTAAACAAAATGGTTTTAAACATTTACATTGTTTTTGAACTTTAAATGTTAAATTTAAGATTTTTGAAAGATAAGTAACATGAGTAGTTACTATTTTTTATATAAGATTATCATTTTAACCAAGTTTCCGAATTTTCACAAAATAACCATTAAAATCACAATAAATTGATAAAATCGAAATGAGATCTTTAAAATCGCTACGAGTTAGAAAATTAATTTAAAACAGCCTTAACCAAGTGACAAAAATCAACGTTGTGCCCCTTGAAATGCATGATCAGAAATGAATTACTAAAAAAAGTATATAATGGAAGGACAAAAATCTACACATTGTTCAAAGATAGGTGGAGCCGTGGAGGTAAGCCCCGAAAAATCTAATCTAACCCAACCAATCGCTGTGGCACAATACTATAAAGCACAAAGAAAATCAGTAAACCTAACATCTAAAAAATAGAACCACATCTGATTTTATCCTTATCAACATGCAGGAGCGGAGCCATATCTGATTGACGGGAAGTAACAAAAATATTATCCTAGCATTTTTAACTAAATAAATATTTCATAATTATTATCTCTATATAACTAAGAGAGGATAGCTAAGTGCTTATGTAACTATTATTTTATATTGACAAGTAAGCTTTTTCCTATGTGTAATATTATGGTTAAAAGTCTATCTCTTTTAATAGTCTTTATTATTATTATTTTTATTTATATATTTAAACTTGTACTTATACTTATATTACAATCTGTTCCACGATAATTTTTTCCATATAAAATATATGTTTGAGTTGATTTATCTTTAATTTCTTAATTTCTTATTGTAATAATTTTATTTAGATCTTTTAATTATTTAATTATATCTTCAAATTCATTATTCATATTAACATATAATACTAATATAAATATATAATAATTAAATGTTGTTTTTACTATTTTAATGTATTATATGACATTCTTATAATAATAAAAGTATTTTTTAGAAATATTTTTAAATGATTTATGGTATAATTTAAATATTCTCTGTTATTATTATTATTCATACTATAATACCTTTATATATAATCTTATCTTCTCTTTATATAACCAAGAGAGGATATATTTTTTCCTAGGTGTTATTTTAGTTTTTGTCACATTAATGAATTGTCATTTTTCTATTTTAATTTTTATATTTATGTTGCCATATATGATCTTAATCATCACTTCTAATCATAATCTTAATCATTAATATTTATTTTTTAATTTTTTTACATGAGTACAAAGATGTTTATATATATTATATTATGTTTTTTATTAATTCAACAATAATATTTTTTTTTACAATGAGATTGCTCTTATGTTTATCTTTTTGAAAGTATTTATTATATTATTTTATTAATATATACTATAAAAAAGATTTTTAAGATTTATAAATATTAATGCTTATTAGTCATGCTTTAACATATTTGACGTATATATCATATATTCATAAACTATACTTTTATTGTTTGAATCAGTCATAATCTGACAGATTTTAATATTATCATAAATTATAAATAATAATGTAACTATCAGTTATTGTATTTTTTATTTATTTTCTCAGTTAGTCACGCATAACGTGCGGGTTTAGTCTAGTAACTTTAATATTACTAATATAATTGAACTATACATATTGAAACTTTTTATATTCAAAAAAAGGATCCTATTTAAATGTTTGAAAAACTAAAAGGTTGTAAATGAAAAGTTGAAATAAAAACATCTAGATAAATTGGGCCCACTCACTTCATCCACGTATATGTTCGTCTTCAACAAGTCCTACTTCCGCCATTTTTACACTTTCAACAATTATAAATACTTCCGCCATTTTTACACTTTCAACAATTATATATCTGCCATTTTTTCCGATTTCCACCATTTATAGATTCATTAAAGGGGCTAAACTATATAAAACTCTAAGAAATCTTTGGCGAAACTTTTTTTTTTTTTTGAACAACAATTTATATTAAAATTGAAGACTTTTAGCAAAGTGCTAAATGTCCAAAAAGTACAAGATCAAAGCAAATATAATTACAAACACGCAGTTGGCGAAACTATTGGAAATCCATCGCCTTTTACTTCTATTGGGGGAGGCTTGGCAGTTGGCACCCCCTCGACCAGGCTATTTAGGAAGAATTACAGCAATTCCTCAAGCCCCCCCTTGTATCCGCCACTGTCAGCATGTCTGTCATCTAGAGTTAATCCAATATCTTCCTCCATCTCATTTTAATCGACCAACCCAAGTCCTGCCCCATGAAATGGTACTCTAGAACTGATATGGGCTAAAAAAAACATTTTGAAACAAAAAAACTTCATTTGAGCCCATTTGTGCACATAATCCCCCTCACTTCATGTTTTTGCCTCACCTCCACGGCTCCACGTAGGTGAGGCATTCAAATGGTCTCCTCCCGCTTCGCCTCGCGTAGCTTGTAGCACGCTAATTAAACCAAGGATCTTATAAAATAATTAGATGAAACATAGAGCCGTCAAGTGGAGCATGCAAATCGTATAGGTGTACCACAAAAGTTATTCATCAGCAACCATCACGTCACATCATTATGGTCCAAAATCATGGGAAAAAAAAGTTGTGTTACTTATGCTGGAATGAAAGAAATTTGATTCCACAGACCCGTGACTCTTTCAATTGTTTCTCGTATACTGAATATATGAACAAACCTCGGCCATAAACAGACGAGGTGTGTGCAGCCACGGTGGATTATCAAATCCTATAAAGTGTCTACATTTCGAATAAAACTAATGATAAAAGTTCATGTCCAGTTAGCACATACCATGCACTGGTCCAATATATTGATTGAGACGCATATATGCTAGCTCCAACTGAAAAGAAGTTCACCATCATACACAATAAAGGCCTGTCAGAAATTTGCAATAAAGGATTTGGTATTAAAGAAAACATGTTCTAAACCAAAAGTAGTTAGTAAAGTAATTAATTAATAGTAGTAATAGTTATATTATATATTAACAATATTGGAGACATTCAACAAGCCGCTAAGAAAAGGTGGCCAGTCGGCTCTTAGGGTCTTGATTGTAATATATATATATGGGAAAAGTGAGTGTATGGTTGTCATGTACCTAAGCTAGGTATAGAACCCTAAATGAAAACAACACAAAAGCTTACACACTTATTGACCTGCTGCCCACCCACGTTTTGCAGATTTAACCAGAGACCAACCACGCATAATAAAAAGCAAAGGCGGGCATGCACCAAACCATGCATAATACCCCTATCAATCAACCCGCCTGTTTGTTGCCAAGGTAATTTTGCATATGTCAATATTGTCTTCCTTCACCTTAAGTACGGTCTCACCAATTGCATTTCTCACTAGATCCCCCGATGAATCTATTACATAGAAAGCGTTTTAGGCTTCAGATCCTCTTGTTGTCACTTCACCCCGAGTCACTAAGAGCCCATTCTAAGAGATTAATAGGAGTAGAGTTTGGATGCAAAAACATCAACAGTCATATTAATGTTTTTCAAACAGGCAATACTTGCTGAGGAACAAGCCTTTAACATATAAAAAATGAAGTGACTTTAATCAAGAGCACAAACTTCACTAAAAATGACTAGATGATTAAATAAAAATAATAGATCACTGATTCTAACCTGATGTATATTTTCTGATCAATCAAGAAAGCAGAAGCAAGTAACGGTAAATCTCAGCTTGAGTTGCAGATGATGCAGTGTCAACTTCCATGTCATGCTCGTCATCCTTTACAGAGTATAAAAGCTTGTTAAGCTCTTAGTTAAACACTACTTAGACCAAGTACCAGAAAACGTTACTATGTTCGGTTACCAGACATGAGATTTAAATTGATAATCAAACATGAAGGGTTCATGTCTTATGTAATTTTTAAATACCATCCCAAAGTGTCAATGTCCATACAATTCGTAACCTTAATGTTACCTCAAGATTCCATTCCCATCAATATCCATATAATGCACACCTCCCACTATACCAAAACCGACATCAGTTGCATTTGTAGAAATATATTACATTTTTAAGAGGAAAAAAAGCTTGACTATTGAGAGCTTTAACTTCTTGATACTAACTCATCCCATAATAGGCTCGTATCATGCCATAAGCTAGGTGTAGAACTCACTCCCAAAAACTAGCTCAAAGGAGGAGGGGACACCTTGACTTATAAATCACCAACCAATACCATACTTGGCGGATGTGGGATCATATCACTTCTACAACAGGCTTGTGATTTTTTGATCACCTCCCATGCAAAGCATTTATACACAGCTCCGTTCAAGACTTCATTTAATTTGTTACTTATAGGCATGTCACATGTGTACAGCCTAAAGTTCACAAAACATACAGATCAAGTTTCCATTACAATGGCATAATAATGCGACCTTAGAACGGAATGTGAGGCCTTTTATCACTACGGCATCAATTATATTTGAAACGAACCAATAAAAAAAAGGATTAAGGTTACAAAGATATGATCAAATAGTTAACATATGTACATACAACCAGGGCTTGACTGGGCTGCTTCATGTTAATTCAACTGCCCAATTCATTTCAGGTTCAATGTCTATTGGTCCAAGTTTTTGAGATGACCTGCAAGAGAGAAAGTACCTTAAAACCCCACTTTGAGATTTATCATTGCTGATTTTCACCATTATGGTCCCTTCACCATACCCGATAATGACCCTGCACAGTAGATCAAGCTATTTCCAGTGATAATGATTGAACTGTCTGGAATATATACTCTCCTGATATATGCAATGACAGGAGTCAAGCATATTCACAAGAATGCTAGAATATCTTAGATCTTTTACACCAAATATTTACCAACTAAAGATGCAAGCCACGAGTCAAGCATATTCACAAGAATGACAAGGGAAAACACCATGAGCAAGAGAATGACAATATACATCAGGGTTTAAATGCAATGACACAAGGGCTAAAAGATACACATATGTGATTTAAACCAACTTATCAAGCTATTTCCAGTGATAAACAGTAGCATCAACAATGCTAGAATATCTTAGATCTTTTACTCCAAGTATTTACCAACTAAAGATGCAAGCCACGAGTCAAGCATACTCACAAGAATGACAAAGGAAAAGGAAAACACCTTGAGCAAGAGAATGACAATATACATTAGGGTTTAGATGCAATGACACAAGGGCTAAGAGAAACACATATGTGATTTAAACCAACTTACCGATGCTAACCTGTCATTTATCCAAATCCCAACAGCCAGGGCCCTATCATAATTTTAAAATGGGAAAAGCTGAAGAACAATGAAGCAGTGAGAAAAATAAACTAGTTTAACTCTAAGCATATAGATATTTGTAGGACTTGCTAGATACTTTGAACATAGCCATTCATTTAGTTTAACACTAAGCATCCATATGGGTAGTTGAGTAGGGACACTCATGTCTTTTTTAACCGAAGAACAACGAACAAAAATAAAGTGTTTGTACACGCAACAAACTGATGTTCTTCTATCTCTAATTCCTAGACCAGGTAAAAATACACTTAGAGATCTTGAAGTGGCTTCAAGTGCCAAGGCAGCATGGGTAGGTACACTGGGAAATCAGTTTCATAACATAAGCTGACAACTTAAGTTTTCTTTCTAAATAGCATGAAAGATCAAATTCCTACTATTGCTTCATAAATGCCAACATTTTTTATAGGTCGTAAGATTATGGAATGCAGAAACTCAGTGACTAGAAGTGTAGAACAGCTCGCAGATCCGCACATAATTCGTGACAAAGAACAAGACGAGCATAGGCAAAAACATCGAATACTTCCTGGTATTAAGTAGCTGGACTACATACAGCCAGGGGAACACTTCAACTTCTAATGATTAACGTATGCAAACATTTGTAGGTCACCAATAAGAACATACCTATAAGTGGTCGAATGCCATATACGTACAGTACCATCGTCAAAACCTGTAACAAGTATTGGCAGCTCTGAATGAAAGCACACAACAGAAACAATGTGTGTGTGACTGTGTGACTGTCTAAAGTCAGGACACCAAGTTTTGGTTTGATAATCTCAAACCTGTTTTCAGATGTTTATTAGAAAACAGTGACAGATAGTAATGCCAACAGAACACCATGAATGGAATCATCATAATAATTATAAGCACAAACCTAAGAGTGTGATCATCTAACCCAGTAATTACTAATTAGATAAGTTTTATCACCACCTGTTTGATAATCAACACAATTCAATCCTTTGTGATGGTCATCGAGTGTGAAATTAGATTCAGGTGAGCCAAGATTCCAAATCTGGAATGGGACAAACGGGGGGATAAGCATCCCTTATAACATGTTAGGCTCGTATATACCATAAGCATTCATAAAACTTCTTTATAGTACCATCAAGCAACGCACTTGCAAAAGGGTCGGTATCTTTAGTGTTGATTGTTACTTGCATCACATAATGAGAATGGCCCTCAAAAATCTGGAGTACAAAACCCACTGCTAGCGTGCTATGAACTTTGCTGATCTGACTGCAAATAAAATATGTAATTATCAAATTAGATTGAAGTAGTCCAGCCATATACAGGAATACAAATAAGTGTTTAGAAATATCAATCGAACCCGGCAGCTTAGTAATTTCGAAGGATTTTGCCAGACTCTACATTACAAAGACTGTATCAGGCTTGCATCATAAATCAGAAACTATATATACACATATCTGTGTGTGTGTGTGTGTGTGATTTCTATCATAAGAAAATAACAGTAAAAAATGACCAGCTGACGTAGGATACGGCATGTTTGTCGGATGTATCTTTCACCACCTAAAGTTTATTTTAATTTTTAGAATCTAAAAACAATGGAATTAGTTGTGGAAGAGTAAAGCATGACTTAGAAGCAGGATAGTTTTGATCGGCACCCTGGAAGTATTGTATCTCTATACTGTAAATAAAATTAGGACTGCACAGCCCTTTCACTAATTCTTGAGCAAGGATATACTTATTCATTGCAGCATATACACCTAATAACACAAACGCAGATTGCAAATTCACAGTGGACTTAGACAAAAGTAGAATATGTATGTGATACCAGAAGCATGGCCAAAAAACTAGACTGACAAAATAGAAGGTATTAATAGCTTTTCAGGTATAACATATACAACATTCTTCTGAATAGCAGGCTTGGGTACTAGGAAAGAAACTGCAATATCACATGATAATTTAAAAATTAAAGTGTCCTACTAATCAACATATCAATCGTTTTATCTAAAGCATATATATCCCACCCTCATTTTAAGATTCAGCACTACCAATCACGGTGTGACCTGTCATCACATTTCCCACCCATTTAAAATGTCACATGTCAACCTCTTTTCCCCACGACACATCAACCTCTCTCCTACACGACCAGCCACAGCCATCAACTATTCGTCACAACTGCATTTGTAAGTTCCATGGTAGTACATATTATATGATAAAGTTATTTACAACTTACCATTAACAAAACATCAAGAGGTGGATAGTCCATCAACTCTGGAGTGGGTGGGACACCCTCCTAACATACTTCACCAGAGCTATTGGGTGAGAGGCCAACTGGTGGGATCTATTGACAAAAAGAAACCAAAACAAACTGCAATTGATAAAAGAAAGAAAAGAAATTCATAGTTAATGCATATACAAGAAACTCTCATAATAAGTAGCTATAAATTCTGTACACGGGTCTCATAGATGACCAGTATGATATTTTCACCATATGTGTGTTAGGAATAAACTGTGCACACACACACAAGAACCAGAAAATAACAAGAATGGAGGACACGAGAGATTTAACGTACTATCTCACACTAATCTATGTGAACTAATCCACGGGGAGCAAAGAGGTTTTCTATTGACTTTCCACACAAAACATGTACAAGAGATGATAGATTATATAGGCTACAATTAGGGTTTAGCAAAACTTGCTCTCCAAGATTAGTATAACAGGATCGGGCCTAACTAATGAGGCCAGCTGCCTAGCCTAAACAAATAAGGCCTTCTACCTAGAATCTGCAGTAACTTTTTAGTGGGCCGTAGACAACAATAAGCCAACAATGTGAAAACACTGATTGGGTAATGGTCACACAAAGCCATTCTACCTGAAAATTCTCTACTGGTGTACCTGTAACTGTTAATAAATAGTTATCAAAGGCACGGGGCGCAATCAATGTGCAAAGGCTTCGAATTGGGCCTAGGTTAGATGTGCAAAAAAAGTGCGAACCCGTGAAAAAAAGGCGCACCTGAGTAAAAAAACCAAATGCAATTTAAATTACTGAAAACCATTCAAAAACCAACAAATTGTTCATAAATTGAAAACAAAAAAATTCAAACCAAATTATTCAAAACTTAACTAATCGAAAAGAATTCAATAAAGAAGATAGTTTATGTTGAAATCGTGTAGAATATAGAAGAAATATAAAAACAGAAGAAAACATATACTGCTAAATAAACAAATAGAAACCCGTATGGAAGCCGGTTTTCACATAGAAACCTCTCCTATTTAAACAGGTTTCTATATCCCTTGAAACAATAGAAACCCATATGGAAACCCGCTTTTCACATAGAAAACTCCCCAATACAAACAGGTTTCTATATCCCTTAAACCGCTTTCCTTTCTTTTGTAGGTTTCTATATCCCATAAACCCGGTATCCTTTCTTTTGTAGGTTTCTATATCCCTTAAAACCGGTTTCCATCCAAAACTGCGCTAGGGGGCGTTGCCAGCTGAAAATTAATTTGAAAAAGCCCCAACAAAGTGACAAATATCAAGGTTGCACAAGTTGAGATCCATGATCAGAAATGAACAAATGAAAAGAAGTATATAGTGGAAGGACAAAAACCAAGACGCTTATAAAATAATTAGATGAAACATATAGGCGTCAACTGGAGCATGCAAATCATATAGGTGTACCACAAAAGTTATTCATCAGCAATCATCAATTCACAACATTATGGTCCAATATCAAAATAAAACAAGCTGTGTTGCTTATGCTGGAACGAAAGAAATTCAATTACACAGACACGTGACTCTTACAATTGTTTGTCTTAAACTGAATATATGAACAAAATGTGGCCATAAAAAGACGAGGTGTATACAGCACGCAGGATTATCAAATCCTATACTTCTGAGAAAAGATATCTGTCTTCTAAGTGTGTATATTTATACAAAATAATAATAACTGTATAAAAAAACAGCAATGTGATTGCATTTCAAACTAAAACTAAAGATAAAAGCTCATGTCCAGTTAACACATACCATGGTCTGGTCTAATATATTGGACAGACTGAGATGCATATATGCTAGCTCCAACTGAAAAGAAGTCCGCCATCATACACAATAAAAGCCTGTCAGAAATTTGCAATAAAGGATTTGGTATTGAAGGAAACATGTTCTAATACAAAAATAGCTAGTAACGTAATTAGCTAATAGTAACAACAATTATATTATATATTACCAAATTGGAGGCATTGAAAAACTCATCCGACAAGCCGCTAAGAAAAGGTGGCCAGCCAGCTCTTAGGGTCTTGATTGTAATATATTTATAATATAAGTTGCACAGGGATTCTGAATTTCTGATTACTGTATCAAAACCAAAATATGAAATTGACATGAATTAATCAAAACAACATGAAAGCTTACACACTTATCAGCTGCTGCACACCTAAGTTTTGTCAATTTAACCACAGACCAAACCACACATAATACACATGCAAAGGCGAGGAAGATTAAGATGAGAGATAGCACCAAACCATTTTAAAGATTCATCAATTACACTCCATTAAAAATAAAATAAAAAAACAGAGAGAGAGAGCTAAAAAAAGTGTCCATCACACTCACTTAATCGTGAGGATAAGTTAAATACTACAAGGGGAAAGTACTAGGATGATTTCAAAATATTGTTTACATCTGCCATCAGGCATGCATCGTCAAACACCACCTGGTTTACTGCTTCTTTTCCAAGAGGCCCCCCTTGGTTCCTCCATCATCATCACTCGTCTACAAGATTAATCAATTCATTAATACACAATATAACTAAACCTGAATTACGAAAGAACGCTTTATATATTTATCAAATAAAAAAAAAATTCTAGATAAACATTACTTTTGGTACTTTTGATTCTTCTTCTACGTCGCCGTCTTCTGCCACTTTTGATTCTTCTTCGACTTTTGATACTTGTTCTTCTCCTTTTGAAACTTGTTCTTTTTTTGGTAGTCGTCCTTTTGGTGGTTCACTGCAAAGAATTCGTCGTGAGGGAGGGTCCGGAATATATATTATCCCTTCACTATATATATATATATGTAAGAGAAAAAAAAAAAAAAGAATACTGAGTTACTGACTTTCTTTGTATAAGGAAATGTGCTGTCATCCAGTGTACTCTACAATCAATCAATTTGTAAGCATAACACAATTAAGATTGAAATTTCTGATAAGAAGAAAATAACAATAATAATAATAAAAGTATACTCACCTTTGTTCAGGGGATAGATCTTTATAAGCCTCAGCAGGCACTTTCAATAGTTCAAAATACTTCAAAGTTTCCATATCATCCTCATCACCCTCCGTTGCAAAAACATCAGACAAAAAACCATATTCATCATCATAATCCTCCTCCTCCTCTACATATTCTTCATAATCATATTCATCCTCCTCTACATAATTATCATCCACCTCCGTTGCCATTTTTTTTCTTTTTGCTACGTACAATCAATTTGATGTTGTTAATATATAACACAAATATTATATTATTAATTATACCTATCGATCTATTTTCGAATTATTAATAATAGATTATCTAACCACTATCAATTTTGGGATTTATCATTATTTCAAGTAAAAGTTATTAATTATCATTTTATTAAAAAAAAAAACTCCAGCAATTTTGGGATTTAATTATTAATTCAAGTATCTAAATAAATAAATAAGCAGACAATAAAATAATAATGATGATAATAACGCACCTTCGTTTGTTCGTTCGCTCGCTCGTTCCTTCGTGTCGGAGAGAAAGTAACGTCGTCTAGGGTTCTGTCCAGTTTTCTACCCGCTATTTATGATTAGATTAGATTAAAGTCATTAAAAATCCGTATTAGGAAAGTTGTAACATAAAATTAAGGGAAGTACCTAACTTAGGTGCTTACAAAGGTAAAACAGGGTTACATGTATGTATTCAGAAAAGCCGGCGGAATTATAAGGCCCTGTTTGTTTTTTGTTAGAGGTGTCTGAATACCACTTACAACAACAACAACAACAACAAACAAGGTATTCAATCCCGACATAAGTCGGGCTATGAGGGAGGTATGATATAGACAGACCTTACCCCTACACAAAGGTAGGGAGGCTGCTTCCAGATCCACCGAGGTGGAAGGGACCTCCGGCCCGGGGCGGAAAAAATATGGTTAGATCCACAGGAGTGGAAGCTTAACCGGGATCATCTCGATCTCACACTCTCAATCTCAACCTCTCAATCACAATCCCAGCCTCAATCTCGGATCTAGATTTGGATCTGAATACCACTTCTGAATGTTAAAAGATGGTTCAAATTTCTGAATCTGAATAAAAAATAAACCGTTTGTTTTCATAAAAAGGTGTGACATCTGAATACTGGTTTTCTTTGTAATAGCCATATATTGACATTTTTTATCTATTGTTATTGCACCATTACTTTACTCCATTAATATAAATTAACAAATCATATAATTTTCTGTATGTTAAAAAATATTATAATTGTAACTTGTCAATATTGTTAAAAAATAGGGAAATGATTAATCCTCCTAACTAAATAGCCTAAAGATCATCCTAATTATGAGATGATGACATGTGGAAAAATCAGGGGGCAAGATTAGGAAAGAGAATCAGTGGATAACACATGTCACCTTCTTATAGTTTTAGGAGGATTTTTAGGCTATTTTTTAGGAGGATTTATCATTTTCCTAAAAAATATATTAACTCCTCCCACCATTTTGACCAAAAGTTATCTTTACTTATCTCTTTCGTCTGGTCATCATCTTCACGACTCCATCAATATCTTCCACACTTTTCTTTTTAATCTCCACGACTCCACACAAAAGTGAAAAGGATATGTTTACTTAACTCAATCATTCACAATATCTCCCACACTTTTTTAATCTCCACGAGTCCATCGATATCTCCGATTGATGTTTTCTTGCTTCGGGTGTGATCACTGGATGTTAGTGGCTGTTTCCGGTGAGTGATGGGTTTTCGATGACAACAAACAGCTATGAATATATGCAGATTCAAAAAGAGGTTTGTGAACCTCTTACCGAAAATGATGTTTTTCAGAGGTTACAACCTCTGAGTCTGGATGAAAAACAAACGGCGTGAAAATGAGAAAACTCTGACCGAATCAGATCAAGAGGATATCAAGAGTTTTTTTCTAAAAACAAACATGGCCTAAATTTGTTTTACAAATTTGCTTTGGAAGCACCTAAGTTAGGTGCTTCCGGAAGCATATTAGTTATTCCCTAAAATTAATTATTAAACATAAAACTATAGTATTCTCTTTATTGAAAATCACTAGACTATGAAAATCATCATGCATAGTGTGTTTATCAATTTTATCTATTTGTTTTATTTTAATACTTATTTTACAATTACCAACACCGTATTAGGAAATAACTAGTGATGTGTTACCGCGGAATACGGCAAAATTTTGGACTAAATTTATGTCAAATATTCAATCCAAATTTTAAAAAGACAACTAAACATGTAGCAATAACAAATGTAAAAGAATAATAAGATATATAAAAACATAAATAATAACTATATTAATGTTTTAATATTACATGAACGTAAGATGTAAAGATGATTAAAGTTAGGTATCCCCCTTTTCATACTAAAGGAGATAACCCCGGTGACATCACTTTTGTGTGTTGTCAAGCTAAGATTGCCACATTGGAAGTATGACATATAGGGTGATGAAAATGGTGTGTTTTTTGATGTGTAAAGAGTAGTGTGTAAGTAATATTTATATACTTTAAAAAAAGGCGGGCCTTTTAATTTTTGAAAGTGAGAAGAAAGATGAGTTAGAGGGAAAATAGAGAGAGAAAGACTAAAAAGGT
>CM067171.1:59784884-59794884 GCA_034093135.1 Erigeron breviscapus | reverse complement strand
CTTTTCGATATTGTGTTTGTGGAGAAGGGTATACAGTGTGAGCTTTTTACAAGATTTTGAATTATATCCAGGGTAAACTGGTCAACCTAGGTTCAGGTTTAATGTTGAGCTTTTTGCAAGAATTTTGAATTATTTAGGGTAAACTGGTCAAGCAGGTTTAATGTTTTAGCTGCTGCTCAAACAGAAAGGGAGAAGGGAGGTGAGCTGATGCGGACAGAAGGGAGAAGGGAGGTGGCTGTACTCAACTCAAAATTCTCAGCCCTTGGTGCCGATTCAATTGACACGGTAACTTTTCATCACGGTTTACTTTATAGTAATTATCAAGTTTAAGTTTTTTGTATAATCGTGAGTCATTGAATGAAAGGACGACGATGAATGTTAATTAAAGTGCAGTTGGACTTCTAATTTAGTCGCCACATAATACATTGATTTCTCTTAAACGGACTGTTAGACTAAAGATGGCAACATGGGTGGGTTGGATATGGGCTCGGTTATAACAAGTCTTTTTTTAGTACATATCAGGCTGACTTGAAACACTCCTTGTCCTTTTGCTTCTATAGACATATCAAATGGATCAAAAATGATTTAGGCGCTTCTAGCATCAAAATACACTATGGGCGATGTTCATCGGCCCATTCTCTTTTTAGGTAAATATGTAACCTGTTTTATATGTTGTTCAAATCTCATAATTGAACAGCTTATGGTTCTTGAATAACCCGTATTATTTCCAAGAAGCAGGTGAATTCTTGAACAGACGTGGGTACATCATTGCACTAGATGCAGGTGAATTCTTGAATAACCCATATTATTTGTAGGGATGGAGTGATCGTTCAATGCTTTCAACCATTGCTCTTGGGGCAGCCCAGGTATATCATTGCACTAGACCTCAATGATCTAATTTACATATTAAGTGCTAAAAGTAAGAAGAGAAGACTACTACTGTTGGAGGTAAGAAGTCTGAATTTCAACTACTCTCAGACATGTTTAGCTTAATGGCTTACTTCTTCATTGTTCGTGACAGGAAACTTCGAAGACAGGTGATCACCAAACGCTTAAGAGTCCTAATGGTGAGGATGTCTGAATGATGATAATTATTTGTTTATATTTTTTTTATTAATTGATTTGTTTATATTTGTTTACTTATAACTTGATGTTTTGTGTTTTGATTGATAGATTTGTTTATAAACTGAATGAATGGTGGCTGGATGAGTGGGACTAACAAAGTTATAAACAACCAAATCAAACACATCCATGAAATCCTCCAAATCAAGAAAAAGTTAGTCATGTTTCGATTTTTGTTATAGGCGAAAAAATCAAGTAACACCTCACATGCTGCTACTCAGTAAGTTCAACTACCAATTAGTAGATAAGATTGTTTATACAAGTTTTGATTGTTTGTCTTATATATTTAAATATATCACCAACATTCTAATGTCTTATATGACAATTGCAGCCCCTGTGCAAGAGTAATACAAGTGGAAAACAGTGATACATGATCAAGTTCTTGGAAGATTATTTCAGTTGCTTATCGATAAATGTTGAGTCCCAATGTTAATTGTAAATTTAATGATGACAAATCTGACCTATAAACACTTAGTAATCTTTTGGTTCTTGTAATCTGATCTGGTTCAGACTAAGCTGACACAGCTTGGGATCTGTAACTGACCCAGATCATGCTTCATATCTTGTAATGTAATATCTTATGGAAGCAAGTGTTATTCAAGCTGCATCAACATGTTTATAGCATTCAATCCAAGTCGAAGAGGAGGATTGAAGATAGAAGACCAAGCTGGTAGTGGAAGACAACTTAGGATTAGCAGTCAGCATGGAAACACTTAGGCAGATTGGTGCCTTGACAAACCGCCCAATCTGTGTCTAACAATCAAGTGAAGATAACAACCTGGATTGAAGATAAGGACAAATGACGTGTCTAAGAAGGTTCCTAGGATCCAGGTTGATGGTTGTTTTACATATGCGTGCCCATGCTCTTATTGGATGAAAAAGAATGTGCTGCTGTACGTGGGGGACCACAAGTATGAGGTGAAGGCACAATCAAATATTCCTTTGTCATCCAGTGGAAGAATGATACGTGGCTCAATTGGACACCAAGAGAAGAAGGGCTTTCGCCTATAAAAGCCTCATTCCTTGATTGCATATGTGTGGTATTTTCCTGAGAATCATTCTTCACACAAGTTTCTCTGCTCTTACACACAGCTTAGTCTGTACGAGATCAGCTTGGGCTGATTCTCTTGAGCAAGAACTTATTGATTGTAGTTTGTCATTTCATAGGGTTGTTTAGATATCTGTAGGCTATCTTTATTCCGCAACAACCCTGTAATTCTTTGTATAGATTATTTCTTAATAAAGGATTACATTTGAAAACCACAATCTGTGTTCAAGAATGTTTATTTTCTGCTTTACTGTTCAAATCCCGATCCGATTCACCCGACTCACCCGCTTCAGTACGGTTCATTCCGGTTCAGTTTTCACTTTCAGACCGTCCGATTTAAAAACATTGGTGAAAATACAAGGGTGAAGAACGAAAATGTGAAAGCCGTGAAGAAAATAAGTTTGAAGTAGAAAGAGTCAAATACGTTGCGGTTTCCTTGATTTCCTCCGAGCTTTTATACTTTGACTTTTTTTTTTTGGGTCAAATATATATAAAGATAGAGATACATCTATTCATGTATAGTTGTTGTGATCTGTTGCATTGTTATTAAGAAAACCCACCTAGCTCGGAGTTAGAGTAATTAATAATAGGGGGAATGGCGGCGGGGCGGCGACATGTTCCGCCGATGCACTGGCAACCATGTTTGGAGCCAACACAACAAACGCGATGGGGGCGGCGTCTTTGATATGCGATCAGCTGAACAGCGTGTCAACGAGGTTTACCGACACCACCTACGCCGTGGATTCCACATACCTGCTGTTTTCAGCGTACCTTGTGTTTTCTATGCAGCTTGGGTTCGCCATGCTTTGTGCAGGCTCTGTTCGTGCCAAGAACACCATGAACATCATGCTTACCAACGTCCTCGACGCCGCTGCCGGCGGCTTGTTCTATTACCTCTTTGGCTTCGCTTTCGCTTTCGGCACCCCCTCCAACGGCTTCATTGGCAATCACAACTTCGCCTTGAAAGACATCCCTTCCTCTGATTTCGATTACAGCTACTTCCTCTACCAGTGGGCCTTTGCCATCGCCGCTGCCGGCATCACCTCCGGATCCATCGCCGAAAGGACCCAGTTCGTCGCCTACTTGATTTATTCCGCTTTCTTGACCGGCTTTGTGTACCCGGTCGTTTCCCACTGGTTTTGGTCTGTTGACGGGTGGGCCAGCGCCTCAAACTTGGATGACTTGTTCCTGGGATCTGGTGTGATCGATTTTGCGGGATCTGGTGTGGTTCATATGGTTGGTGGTATTGCTGGCTTGTACGGTGCTCTGATTGAGGGCCCCAGGATCGGTCGCTTTGACCACACGGGTCGCTCCGTGGCCTTACGAGGCCATAGCGCCTCTCTGGTGGTGCTTGGTACCTTTTTGCTATGGTTTGGATGGTACGGCTTCAACCCGGGTTCTTTTACCAAAATCTTGAGCCCTTACGAGTCTGGCAACTATTACGGGCAATGGAGCGCGGTAGGCAGGACCGCGGTGACCACCACTTTGGCCGGGTCCACTGCTGCCCTGACTACCTTGTTGGTAAACGGATGATATCAGGACATTGGAATGTAACAGATGTATGCAACGGGCTGCTGGGAGGATTTGCTGCGATCACCGCGGGGTGTTCCGTGGTGGATCCGTGGGCGGCGATCATCTGTGGGTTTGTGGCCGCCTGTGTGTTGACAGGATGTAACATGCTGGCTGAAAAGTTCAAATATGACGATCCTTTAGAAGCTGCCCAGTTACATGGTGGGTGCGGGGCATGGGGGATTATATTCACGGCCTTGTTTGCTAGAAAGAAGTACGTAAACGAGGTCTATCCTGGGAAACCAGACCGTCCGTACGGGCTGTTTATGGGAGGTGGGGGTAAACTGCTGGCGGCACATGTGATACAGATTCTGGTCATATTCGGGTTCGTGAGTGCCACAATGGGTCCCCTGTTTCTGATCCTACGCAAGCTGAAGCTGCTGAGGATATCGGCGGAAGATGAGACAGCGGGTATGGATATGACAAGACACGGTGGATTTGCATACGTGTATCACGACGAAGGATCGGACGATCCCAAATTAGTTGGAGGCGGCCTCCCTATGAGGAAGATTGAACCAGCTTCATCTGCAACATTACCATAATAATCGGCTTCAATTCATGCTTGTCTTAGTTCTTTATAATTTCTAAGTGTTTGTTTGTTGGTATTTGCTGCTCCTATTAATTAATTATTGGATTGTATTCATGTTTAGGCTTTTTTGTACAAAGTTTTTGTTTCTATTAAACGTACTTTTGTTATTTGCTTCAGGATGATTTCCATAAGTTAGGTTGCTATTTGCTGCTAGTTTTAATTATTGGATTCATGTTTAGGCTTGTTCGTACAAAGTTCTACTGGCCGGGTTTTCAAGTCATTGTTATTTGCTTCACAAGTCTGTTTTGCAAAAACTAAAATTTTTATGATTTCCATAACTTTTCGATCATCAACATGTCTGACCACATATACTACATATATTATATTTGCTACTTCGATGCTGAGTTACATATATTTACTTCATATATTATATTTGCTACGTCGATGCTGAGTTACATATATTTACTTCTTTTGTAAATGTGAATTCTGGTGTTTTTTAACTTTATCCATGAGCTCAAAGTTTCACATAATTTTTTTGGGAATTGATGCTAACTATATTTACCGAGTTACATATATTTACTTCTTTTGTATATTTACTTCTTTTGTAAATGTGAATTCTCGGCTACTTGCAACTCTTAGGTTTCAGGTGAATTAGAGTAGACATGAGGTATTATTCTGACCACCATTGCTTTAAAGTGAATATCCATATAGTTTTGTTATCATCTTTTCTTGTATTGAAGTTTTTGTAGTCTTTGTTTTCGCTTGAAGATTTTTTTTGATGATCATTTGATTCATATCATCTGAATATCTGATATACATAAGATACATGCTACAATGCCATCAAATTGGTAGGTTTATTTGATATGACATCGAATAACTATCTGGACACGGATCCTTTTTTGTTGCAAGGCCAACCTATTTATAATAGCCCCTGACCCTTTATACACAATCTTAGTTGGGCTCATTTTCAGGCTAGGCAACTAGTTATAGACTTTTATATTATCGAATCCCCGTGGTTTGCCTATGTTTGTATGTCTATAATGTATATACATAGTTGTGCAACTTAATTTTGTCACCTTAGTCAATCTGTTTAATATTCTTGATAGTTGGCCTTTGTGAATGTATAAATCATATAGTTATTTCTATTGATATGATTTGGATCTATCTTTGTGTGATCAATTCTTTGAAGCAGTGGGAAAGGTGTGAAATGGGACGAGGCAAATTTGGGGAAAATTGAAGCAAATAAACCTGTAAGGCAGAAAAAAGACTCCATATCATCCAATGGTTGATGTTGATGGTAAGTTAATATTTACTTTCTGCAGTTGAAATTTATGCCGATTACATGTATTTTTTTGGGCTTTTCTGTAGGCCAGAGGTTGGTTGTGCCTTTTATTTATTGAAAATTTTTCTTTCTAATGTTGATCAGTAGACAGCCTAATGGTTAAAGATATGTTTAACTGTTTAAGAGTTATCTCCTAAGTTCATTATTTCTAAATATTTGATATGGCAACTTGGGTGGTGAGTCGGGTTGGTAACGGGTCAAAGTCGGTCATTTAACAGGAGTTTGGTTGGCCCGCTAATTGTGAATAATCGTGACCATATGCTTATAACTAATTAGAATTTGGGTCGGATTGGGTGGTCGGGTTTGGTAAAGGGTCGAAACTTATTTGACACTAGCTGGATTGGTCTACTAATTGTGAGTAATCACAACCATGTCCTTGTAACTAGTTAGCATTCGCAAATATTTATAGATGAAATAAACATACAATTAGGTGCCACAATAAATATGAAATATCTATCCATGACAACAATTTCAGAAACCCATAATGCAATTTCTATAGCAGCATATACATAATTTATCAGTCACTAACCCTTTTAATACGAAGAACACCATATCATATCGATTTTAGCAGATCTTGATCACGCCCGTAAATCTGATTTCCCAATTTGTCGGAAAAATAGTGAGAATTTAAGCATTTGTTACCTCTGAAATAAGTAATAACCCGACCTCAAATTGAGGGAATAATAACGAATCGATTATTAGATTACTAGCAGCAAATTGTCATGATACCTGATTACCAGATGAGCCGATTTTAGCACGGATGATCTGATTAAAGGAGAGATGAGAGTGCAGAAGGAAATGCTGAAACGGTGTATGACGAGAGCATTTGAGTAATGGAAGAAGAATATGATATTACACAATGAAAACAATAGGACTTTCTATATTAGGGGGTTGGGCGAAACAAGTTTGAAATTGACCCGTATCACCTGTTCTCACGTATGAATATCTTCCGTGTCCCATTTTAACGTGTTGACAAACATACAGGAGGCCCAAATAGCCTCATAAAGTATTTAGGGAGTAAATTGTCCCAATTTTGATAAATTGGGTACATATTATCGGGCCTGCTCAACTGCATAAGATGTGCAAGTTTTCACTATTACGTTGGAGCGGCTGGAGTAAGGACAGTTATCTATTGTAGTGTAGAATGTTGATACGATCTTCTTTCCGTTCGTTTGTGAGACGTTTACATAGAGGTTATAATTTTACTATATATATAATTGTAAATGTGTAACAGCCGGCTTTATGTATCCTTTTATCAATTTCCATAACATTTATACTCTAAAAAAGAAAGAAACTATTGAGAAATCTAGATCAAAATCTCTATGCTTCTGCAATATATGGGGAATCCAATCTTCATTTAATGTTGACAAAGTAATGGACCTTGGTTCTACCTACCTTAATGTGATCTTATATCTAAGATTAAAAGAATGAATAAACTGCTGTGAATATCTTCACGCATGTTTTTCACGTTCCCTGTAAAGCTGACTCTATGACGTGATTTCTATGCTACAATTTAATAGAAACCTCACATACAACCAACTTGACCATCACCTGACCAATATTTGCAGGATCTCTCGATTTTGTTGACTGTTTAACCCTCTTTTTGCAGGATCTCTCGATTTTGTTGACTGTTTAACCCTCTTTTTGCAGGATCTCTGTCTCTAATACAGGGTTCTAGATTGCAGGAAGGGGATGACGCTATTGTGCATGCTGAAGCAATGCGCTCTGCACTGAATGCTATGGCATCTTCTGGTAGTAGTAATCACTTGCGACGTTCTGGCTGGACATCATCAGAAAATGAAGCAGATTATATGGATCAAGAAGATGATGAAGGTTTGTTCGTTATCTTCTACCAGGTTTCTTTTAGTGGAGAGGTGGAAATTTCGACCCATTTACTTATGAATCAGTCGTGTTATGTTATTATCTAATTATCTCTAATGAGTCAAAGTGGTAAAATAAAAAGAAAAAAGGTTAGACAGTAAACATGTCGAAAGTCACCCAAAGTGTATTTTTTTTATAAAATCTTGTAGATCTTTTCTAGAGCAAATTGCATAGAATGGCAATGCATTTACGCAAATCCATATTTTAGGTATTAAATTTTGCTTTCACCCATATAGTCAAAACGATTGAAAAATGTAATGTTGTAGACTTGTAGCCGGATTTGACAAACTGAGCATTTATATCAAGAATTTTTAAAGTATGTTACTTGCTTAGACAGTTTTTGCATCGCTTTTTCAAAAACAAAAAAAGAGTATTATTGAAGAAGAAAATGTTGTTTGCATATTTGACATACTTAGTTTTTTTATAAAAAAATAAGTTAAATTAGTGAACAAGACGTGTTTCTAGTCAACTCTACTGGACCTGTATTGACCCATAGAGAAAAGTTAATCGTTAATCTAGCTCACAAACTTGTCGAATGAATATTGTCTACGGCCTATCGTAACATGTGTGAAATACTCAGCAGGCTCTAAAACAGGGAGGAACATATGTTTTAGAGAGCACAGACGAGCACATTATGATGAGTTCCGTAAAGTAAAAGAACTGCAAAATAGGCGGAAAGGATTCTTGGATGAAGAATCGGTCAATCGTCTGATGAAGATGGAGAAAACGGAAAGAAAACGAATGGGAAATGTGTCTTGACTTCATCTTCATCATCATCATTTGCAAGTGGATTGAAAGACAGACACATGATAGATGCTGTAGATGTACCACCTCCTGCATAAGTGCTCTTAAATTATAGACATTCACAAATGACCATCATTCAGGGCTGGATTCACCAGTAAACTCTTTTTTGGGTATGTTTGGCGAAAATAGCTGGTAGCGTTTGGTTGGAAGCTGGTAGTGTTTGGTTGGAAGCTGATAGTTGTACTGCTAGATACCCTTATATTTTGGAGGCATATGTGAATGACACTGATATATCATTTTTAGATACAAATTCTCTTGTTAATACGAAAAATTTAATGTACAGAAGTTGATTATATTTATGAGAATGACGGAGGAAAAGATGCTGCGTGATCGTTTTCATTGTGCTCATCAAATATGTTTTTTGAGCAAGCAACTAGAAGAATACCGAAGAATGTGTTTAGCATTGCGTTGAATATCAATTAGCATCAGTTCTGAAGTCATGCTACTAAGCGATTAAGAAAATTATATCAACTTAAGGTCTTAACAAAAATGTGCTGCTGAATTGTTTGCTAATGTCTACTGCAAGGTGAAATAGCTTGGTTCGTTTGAAAACTAGTTTAGAGCTATAATGCAGATCCGTGAAATACAGAGTTTATATTATTGTCTTCAATGTCTTCCGAATCTCATCTCTTTTGCTTATTTCCTCTTGTCAACAAAAAAATGTCACTAATAGTTACAAACATAGTGTTCTAGATCTAATGAGACTTTTTACAACCATTGCTACAAACGAGTATATTTCGCTAGATTAATTATGTATCGGGGTATTAGCTTTTGTTTTAATTCCAAACGAGCACTCAAATGAGTTGTGTTTACATATTTGACCATGCGAAAACTTAAATCCACAATCCGTCTAATCGATTACTAGATCATCTTATATACTGTTGGATCGGTAAAAAATTTCAATGGTAATCAGTCTTGTGTTAACTTGATTCAAATTATCATAAATTTAGTAAGGAGAAAGCTTCTTTTAATTTTTTGGAAAAAGGTCTAGCATACATTGTAAAAGAATGTGACAAAATTTAATACGCCAAGGATTAGATATTTGGAACAGCAGATGCCATACCAAAAAATGAATTGAGCTTGTTGTAGTAAAATATCTAAGAATTCAGTGACTTCCATTGAATTAATGCTACTATATTAAATTAAATATCCCTGACCTTAAACCATACCTTATCCAAACATCAAAACCGTCACTCTTTTCTCACAAAAATAAAGCATAAGTTATTAATGGCTACTGGTCCAGTTGGCAAGGGGGTTTTCCGTAAGGGTTTCCCGGTTGTGGCGTTTAGTGTAGACCCGGGTTCAAGTCATAGAAGCATGACTGGATGAACTTGATTGAGTAATTCAGTTTGACAAACATGGGCTGGGCTGGTTAAAAAAACCCTTAAGTTAATAATGTGATGATTGATAATGATATAGGTCTTAAATCGATGGGATAAAAACATGTCTAATGCATTTTTAGGCTATATCTTAATCTAGATTATAGACTATATTTTGATCTCATTTTTAGGCATGTAACATATATATGGTTTTGGCATATGTCTCATTTTTCCACTAATAAAAAAACATTTACAAATAGTATGTTTAACAATTATGTAAAGCTTAGACAATTCATACCATGCCCTCAAATAGAAAGGAAGGACCAAGGGCCAGAGCAAGTTGGCTTGGGGTATAGGAAAATGACCGCTGAAGTGATGCTTTAAGA
>CM067171.1:59762384-59777384 GCA_034093135.1 Erigeron breviscapus | reverse complement strand
CCTAACTTATGGAAATCATCCTGAAGCAAATAACAAAAGTACGTTTAATAGAAACAAAAACTTTGTACAAAAAAGCCTAAACATGAATACAATCCAATAATTAATTAATAGGAGCAGCAAATACCAACAAACAAACACTTAAAAATTATAAAGAACTAAGACAAGCATGAATTCAAGCCGATTATTATGGTAATGTTGCAGATGAAGCTGGTTCAATCTTCCTCATAGGGAGGCCACCTCCAACTAATTAGGGATCGTCCGATCCTTCGTCGTGATACACGTATGCGAATCCACCGTGTCTTGTCATATCCATACCCGCTGTCTCATCTTCCGCCGATATCCTCAGCAGCTTCAGCTTGCGTAGGATCAGAAACAGGGGACCCATTGTGGCACTCACGAACCCGAATATGACCAGAATCTGTATCACATGTGCCGCCAGCAGTTTACCCCCACCTCCCATAAACAGCCCGTACGGACGGTCTGGTTTCCCAGGATAGACCTCGTTTACGTACTTCTTTCTAGCAAACAAGGCCGTGAATATAATCCCCCATGCCCCGCACCCACCATGTAACTGGGCAGCTTCTAAAGGATCGTCATATTTGAACTTTTCAGCCAGCATGTTACATCCTGTCAACACACAGGCGGCCACAAACCCACAGATGATCGCCGCCCACGGATCCACCACGGAACACCCCGCGGTGATCGCAGCAAATCCATCCCAGCAGCCCGTTGCATACATCTGTTACATTCCAATGTCCTGATATCATCCGTTTACCAAACAAGGTAGTCAGGGCAGCAGTGCACCCGACCAAAGTGGTGGTCACCGCGGTCATGCCTACCGCGCTCCATTGCCCGTAATAGTTGCCAGACTCGTAAGGGGTCAAGATTTGGTAAAAGAACCCGGGTTGAAGCCGTACCATCCAAACCATAGCAAAAAGGTACCAAGCACCACCAGAGAGGCGCTATGGCCTCGTAAGGCCACGGAGCGACCCGTGTGGTCAAAGCGACCGATCCTGGGGCCCTCAATCAGAGCACCGTACAAGCCAGCAATACCACCAACCATATGAACCACACCAGATCCCGCAAAATCGATCACACCAGATCCCAGAACAAGTCATCCAAGTTTGAGGCGCTGGCCCACCCGTCAACAGACCAAAACCAGTGGGAAACGACCGGGTACACAAAGCCGGTCAAGAAAGCGGAATAAATCAAGTAGGCGACGAACTGGGTCCTTTCGGCGATGGATCCGGAGGTGATGCCGGCAGCGGCGATGGCAAAGGCCCACTGGTAGAGGAAGTAGCTGTAATCGAAATCAGAGGAAGGGATGTCTTTCAAGGCGAAGTTGTGATTGCCAATGAAGCCGTTGGAGGGGGTGCCGAAAGCGAAAGCGAAGCCAAAGAGGTAATAGAACAAGCCGCCGGCAGCGGCGTCGAGGACGTTGGTAAGCATGATGTTCATGGTGTTCTTGGCACGAACAGAGCCTGCACAAAGCATGGCGAACCCAAGCTGCATACAAAACATAAGGTACGCTGAAATCAGCAGGTATGTGGAATCCACGGCGTAGGTGGTGTCAGTAAACCTCGTTGACACGCTCTTCAGCTGATCGCATATCAAAGACGCCGCCCCATCGCGTTTGTTGTGTTGGCTCCAAACATGGTTGCCAGTGCATCGGCGGAACATGTCGCCGCCGCCATTCCCCCTATTATTAATTAATTCCTCCCCTAGTGGGTTTTCTTAATAACAATGTGACAGATCACAACAACAATACATGAACACATGTATCTCTATCTTTATATATATTGACCCAAAAAAAAAAGTGAAAGTATAAAAGCTCGGAGGAAATCAAGGAAACCGCAACGTATTTGACTCTTTCTACTTCAAACTTATTTTCTTCACGTCTTTTACATTTTTGTTCTTCACCCTTGTATTTTCACGTCTTTCACATTTTCGTTCTTCACCCGCTCCACTACGTCACTTCCGAATCGGACCATACACCCCGGTTTGATAGCGGATATTGAACCGGATTGAACCGTGTGATCTTCTTGTTGGTTCAGAATCGAACCGGTATTCAACCGTTTTGAACTGGGTCAAAGATGGTCAAGGCCGCTGTAACTGTCGGAAATGAATAGGAAGAAGGCTGTCGGAAGATATAAACAAAGAGATTTAGTTAGCAACCTTAGATGATCCGAAAATGAGGAGGATGAAAGCTGTTCCAATGATCCGTATGGGTGTAGGGTTGATGGTGAAACCGATTTCTAGCAATATGGGTGTTGTCTGTGACAATTTTTTGGTTGATTGGAGATGTTTTTCATGCTCTTTTGTTGTTGCAGTCGAACTCACCGAAGAAAGACAAGAGAGGAGTGTCCAAACTTAAAGTGAGTATATGAAAGTATGAATGTAGATTTAGCTCAAAACAGTGAATCTGAGATGTGGATGGGGTGGTAATGTGGTATACGTGGCTCAATAGAAGACACACATGTTGTCTTTCTTTTGTACTAGTAATTCTTAAAGTTTTCTTTTTAAAGACTTTTATAACTCTATTATGTTCAGTAAAGTTATTTACTATGTATATTGGACGAACGATAAGCACCTTCGGTTTTTGAAATCCGTTGAGGCTTCGTTCGTTAGAACATTAATGATGGTAATGGTGATGGTCATAATCTTCCTATGGATCGAGACGTGCCCGATAGTTGTGAATCGACGTTGGACACGAAGGAAATGACTAGTACTAAGAGACGTAAAAGGCATTTTTTGACGGGTACGTATGATAATATTTTTTTATATATATATATATATGTCTGTCTAGTATAAGACTCGAATTTATATATATATATATATATATATATATATATATATATATATATATATATATATATATATATATATATATATATATATATATATATATATATATATATATATATATATATATATATATATATATATATATATATATATATATATATATATATATATATATATATATATATATATATATATATATATATATATATATATATATATATATATATATATATATATATATATATATATATATATATATATATATATATATATATATATATATATATATATATATATATATATATATATATATATATATATATATATATATATATATATATATATATATATATATATATATATATATATATATATATATATATATATATATATATATATATATATATATATATATATATATATATATATATATATATATATATATATATATATATATATATATATATATATATATATATATATATATATATATATATATATATATATATATATATATATATATATATATATATATATATATATATATATATATATATATATACATTTATATGGTTCTCATATATATACATATATATATATATATATATATATATATATATTTATAAATACAACAACACAAAAAAAAAAAAACACTCGATTTCCCTAGAAATATCTAACTGAAATGGATGTTAATAATATAGCTCGAAATGGGTATCGATGGACGAACGATAAGCACCTTCGGTTTTTGAAATCCGTTGAGGCTTCGTTCGTTAGAACATTAATGATGGTAATGGTGATGGTCATAATCTTCCTATGGATCGAGACGTGCCCGATAGTTGTGAATCGACGTTGGACACGAAGGAAATGACTAGTACTAAGAGACGTAAAAGGCATTTTTTGACGGGTACGTATGATAATATTTTTTTATATATATATATTTGTCTCGTATAAGACTCGAATTTACTACTCGTATAACAAATGTTATGTAAATTCATATAATATTTTATTAGTATAAGTATATTATTAGAATGAAACAAGCTCTTTTGTTAAGTAATCCTTAGTAGGCGATTAGACAATAAGCATAGTTTAAGAGAAATGTAACTACTCGAGAATGACATGTTTAATTTTTTTCATTCTTTTAATAATCTTTATAATGAATGACGATTTTTTAACCTTAATCATTCTGGATATAATTGTTTTTATTTTTAATTGTTGTCATACTAATTAAATTCATATACTATTTATTGTTTTTAACCGCAGAATATTGTTTAAAAACTTAAAAGTTAAAAAAAAAACAATGAAAATGTGATGATAATAACAAAGAACATGATTGTAAGTAGATATTTTGAGAGCTTTTGAAAGATGATAATAACAAAGAACAAGTTGATGAATACCAGATTAGATACTTTTGGAAGTAGATATTTTGTAATAAGCTTCATGTTGGTATAATATTTTATGTATTTGTTGGTCCCGTTTTAATGATTTTCATGGAATGGTTGGTTAGATATTTTTCAATAGATTAATTAAATGATAATTTTGATTAAATTTAGATAACTTGGAGGCCAACTTTAAGCATTGACCGAAAAGTAAGAAGATTAAGCTTCCACCCATCCTCTCATGATGATCAGGTAATTTTATTTTTGCTATCGTGTTGACTTTGTAGGTAGTTCCGCAGATCAAACACCTTAAAACCGAAGATGATGATCAGAATTGGACAAGTTCGCCATGAACAAAAGATGTTTATGATCTACGCATGCATTCTAGATATAGAGAATTAGATGACAACAACAACAACAGTACCCAATCCCTGTGCGGGGTATGGGGGAGGTGAAACTGTAGACAGTCTTGCCTCTACCCAAAGGTAGAGAGACTGCTTCCATAAGGACCTCCGGCCACAAAAGCGGTAAAAGTCGGAAGAGTAAAGGGTTTAGAAGTACCATACCTGACTGACAACGAAAATGCTTAGCAAGACATACCTGGGTCTGTTGGGGCCGACCACCTTGAGAGTAGGGGAGAGTGGCAAACATGCAACCTAGCAAAAAACCTTAACACCGAAAGACAAACAAAACATATAAACAAAAAGGAAAATGACTAAGAAATTCCAAGAGAGTAAAAGATTCCTGCTCAACCTACGAAGTAGGGAACTAGCGCCGCCTAAGAAAACTAAACTCCTAGTCCTCCACGAAACTTACAAAACCCCTAAAGTAAGCCTAAACCCTAGTCCTATAGACAACCTATCATTGGTCATGTCCTCCTACAGACGAAAGCACTTGGGGGTCAACAAACACTAGAGTAACCTCCCCCCTCGGTTTAGGCCTATCGAGACTCAAGGCCAAAAACCCCTACTGAGGTTATAGAGAACCAAAGTCTAAACTAAAAAGTCTACTTAAAAACCTATTCCCATATGCCTTGCCTTCCTTGTTCAGATCCTCCGCTCGACCTACCTCTTCTCCTATCAGGTCTAAGTCCCCTGTAGCGTTGAGTCACCTTGGGCCCATTACTCCAAGCCACCCATCAATAGCAGCCTTAGGCAAGGCAATATGGGTAAAAAAAGTCGATCAAAAAGTCCTACCCTAACCTAATCCTCTGCTCTAATCCTAGTCCTCCAAGCCGTCCTATCTGACATCATGTTCTCCGACAAGCCAAGCTCTAATAGGTCCTTCGTTACTCGATCCTCCCACCTCATCTTAGGCCTTCCCCTTCTTCGTATGCCGTCAACGTGAATAGCCTCCGCTCTCCTTAGTGGTGCCGTCAGATCCCTTCTCCTAACGTGGCCAAACCATCTCAAGCGCCCTTCTCTTAGCTTGTTAATGATGCTCCCTACTTCAAGTTCGGCTCTAAAAACTCCCGTGGGGATCCTGTCTGATAGGGTCTTCCCGCAAGTCCACCTTAGCATCCTCATCTCAGCCACCTCTACTCGAGCCGCTTGGGCTTTCTTCATCGGCCAACATTCTGACCCGTATAACATAGCCGGTCTAATCGCCACTCTGTAGAACTTGCCTTTCAGTTTTAGTGGGATCCTTTTATCGCACATGACTCCAGTAGCTGCTCTCCACTTCATCCATCCAGCTTGGATTCGACGTGTCACGTCGTCATCTATCTCCCCCGATTTATGTATCACCGATCCCAGGTATCTAAAAGACTCCTTCGGGCACAATATTCGCTCTCCAATGCGAATATCTTCGTCCCCTTGTTGTCTTATATCATGCTTATCGAAGTCACATCTTAGGTATTCCGTCTTCTCTCGGCTCACGCATAAACCATGGTCTTCAAGTGCTTCTCTCCATTTCTCTAGCCTATGGTTTAGCTCCTCCGTCGATTTCGCGATAAGCGCGATGTCATCAGCAAAAATCATGCACCATGGTAGTTCCTCCTGTAAGCCACTGGACAACTCGTCTAAGATCAAGGTAAAAAGGTATGGGCTAAGTGCCGAACCCTGGTGTAGGCCCATATCTACCGAGAAGAGCTCTGTACTCCCCACGGGGGTTCGAACACTCGTCCTCACCCTATCATACATATCCCTGATAACACTAATGTATCTCCCAGTAGCTCCTTTCGCTTGAAGCGTCCTCTAAATCAACTCACGTGGTACACTATCGTATGCCTTTTCCAAATCTAGGAAGGCACAGTGTAGCGATTTTTGTCTTTCCCTATACTTTTCTATGAGGCTTCTGGTGATGTGAATAGCCTCCATCGTCGACCTCCCTGGCATAAAACCAAATTGGTGCTCTGCCACCTTCGTAACCCTTCTCAGCCTCATCTCGATCACTCTCTCCCAAAGTTTCATGGTATGACTTAGGAGTTTAATGCCCCTATAGTTGCTACAACTCTGCACGTCCCCCTTGTTCTTATAGATAGGTATAACCTCACTAAGTCTCCATTCTTCTGGCATTTTTGCACTTGTCCAAATCTTGTTGAAGAGGCTTGTCAACAAGCCTATCCCAGCTTCCCCCAGGCATCTCCATGCCTCGATAGGGATTTGATCTGGGCCTACTGCTTTGTTCCTCCCCATCTTCTTTAGAGCGAGCCTTACTTCCTCTTGGCTGATTCTCGTAGCATCGTCGTCGTCGTAGCGTGTGTCTCGAAGTGTGGCGTGGTCTTCTCCACCTCCCTTCGCCCCGGCCCACTCCCATTAAACAAGTTGGCGAAGTACTCTTCCCATCTTTTCCTAATGTCTCCTTCCTTCACAATGCTCCGCCCGCTTCCGTCTTTGATTAGATGAATTATGCTAATTATTTGTAAGAGGCTATGTATGGTTTTAACATATATTAGCTACGTGATATATATATGCCTATTTTACTATCCATTTTATTTTTTTTTTGAACGGAAAAATATTCTGTTGTCAGGACTTGAACTGTAACATCCGCGAATTTTGACCCGTTGACTTTTTGTGTAATTTGACTAACAAACTTGTTGAATGAAATATTTGGGTCCATTTTGTGATTATATGACTATGTGGTATGTTGGTCGGGTCGTTAATATGTTTATTCGGCGTTTAATTGTGTAAATGTTTGTGTTTTAGTTTGAGAAGGAAAACGGGTCGGCCCGTGGGTCACCCATGACCCATCAGCCCCTTTTGACCCATTCTCCCCTTATCCTCTCATTCACCACACTTTTCTTTTCTTTCTATCTTATTTCTCCTTTTTCCTCTCAAGTAAAAGAAAGCAAAACCATTTCAATTCTTCATCTTTTCTTGCATCATTTTGGTGTTTTAGAACTGATATAGCATAGAATCATAGTCATCCTCATCTCTTTATCGTCATATTGAAAGATCTAAAAGCCAAGTTCTTGCATTTCATCCATTTTGACCTAATTCGGGTTCTAGCTCGGAAAAGAAGTTTTGGTAAGTCTAAATCATCTCATTTATACCCATTTATGTTTGTTTATGCATTTCTAGTCATCTTGAACATTTACAAGTCCTAAATCGGCTTAAATCAAAATTTGGGTTAAATTAGGGTTTGGGTGATTCGGAAGTGTTCGTGATGTTTTGGTCGAATTTGTGGGTTGGGTTATGTGTATTTATGGTCAATGATGTTTAGTTATGCTTCAAAATGAATTACAAGTCGTCGTAAATCGATTTGGGTCGAATTTGGGGGGTTTTGGTTATGTTTTCTACACAAAACTGCTGCTGCTGTTCGTGAGCTGCCCAGTATGGGGCGTAACTTACGGCCCTATGAGGCGTAGGTTACGCCAGGCCATTTTCTGTTGGGCGTAGGTTACGGCCCCTTGGGGCGTAGCTTACGCCGACCCTTCAATAATTTTCCTCGACCTCCTGTTTACGCCTCGTTTACGCCCCTCCTTACGCCAAAAATGACTTTTCTAGAGCACCGTACCTTACGCCCCTTTTGACCGTACCTTACGCCAGTTCAATTTAGACCGAGCGTAGGTTACGGTGGTGATGACCGTAACTTACGCCCTTTGTGGTTCTGAAATTTCCTGGTTTGACCTAGTTTGACTTTTTGGACCTTTTTACGCGCCGAGTCTTAATCTAATTCACTTCTTATCTTGTATAACATTGATTAAGAGTCTTAGAAGTCAATTTAACGTCGAAGAACACGTTGGAAACCTAATTAGGGTTTTGCCGTAAAATTGATAAACTTTGTATGTGTACTTATGAATGTTGATGTGAATGTATGATCAATGTTTAGGTGTTGGACGCGAAGAGAACATTGTACGACCATAACTTGACTTCATATCGACTTAACTTTCCTTAAGTCATCGAGGTGAGTTTCGTACCTCCCTACTCGCTTGAGATTCGGGCTGAAAAGTGTAACCCTTGCGTGTTTACTTGCATTTATTGATTGATTGATTGATTGATTGTCTTGATTGTGATTGATGTGACGGTTCGTTTCGTTTGATTGTCTTGGTTTATGTTTTGTTAAGTATTTCATTAATATTAGGATAGACGTACATACATGAAAGTCGGTTATGCCTTCATTGGGTTTTAGATGTGGTGGGAAGGCTGCGGATGACCCTATATATAAGCATCTGGGATTCGAAGAATGGATAACCCTCTTAAGTGTATGTACGTATAGTTTGTTTAAATTGTGATTACTGGTTTATGATTGACGAATATTGATTGTTGGTTCATGTTCATTGTACATTGATTGTTGGTTCATGTTCATCGTACATTGATTGTTGGTTCATGTTCATCGTACATTGATTGTTGGTTCATGATTGATGCATTTACGTTTGATGGTAAGCATTGCATACATTGTTCATAATCCCTCGGCAGGGGATTGCCGGCATCCTGGTGTATAGATGTATACACCCATTTTGGATGTAGTTCTTGATTCTCCGGGTATATAGACATATATACGCCGATGTTTTTGAGATACTGTTCATTACGATGACAGGTGGGTATCGTTGCATAAGTGACCGGTGTTCACGCATAGGATAGGCATGTTGGCTTATTTATGCATTTGGCATTGCATTGGTACTTATAGCATTTGTGCATCATTATTACACGCATTGTACTTGTGGAATCTTGTTGTTGGACGTTATTGTGTTACTCAGAGGCTCACGGTAAGTCGTGTCTAGCCTCTACTCGTACATTATGATTATTGTTGCTGGTTCACTATGAATCATTACTACGAACTCACCAACCTTGTGTTGACTATGCTTAGTACACTTTTCAGGTAATCAGGTTATCCCTGGACGTGGAGTATAGTTGCTTGCTTGATGTTAACCCGGACTTGGACTTGATGAATCAAGGATTCATAGGCCTTCTCTTTTGCATTATACTTAGGATCGATTTGCCATCTTCTGAATGTCTTTTGCAACTTTGATGGTTATTTGCTCCTATGTATTTTGGTACTTGTCTCGTATTGTAATGGATTCACTGAATCTTTAATTGCATTTAGTTCTTGATCTATTGTAATTCCACCTTGTGCTATATGATTTCCGTAATATTTCGAGCCTCGGCTTGGGGTGTTACATGAACCCGGGTCTCTCGGGTGAGAGTCGAGTATATATCCTATTTTACTATCGATTTATTGGCCTTTAAAAATTAATATAACCAAACTTCTTAGATATTTTGGTAATTTACTACAACCACCTAGCTTGAATATCAAGTTCGGTTTGCATTTTTCATGTTCTAATCAAGTATCTGTCTAATGGTTTTACCCAAAATTTAAGTCTTGACAAAGATTTCCTCTTTGAGAAGTAAGAAGCTTGAATAAAGAAATTTGCCCATCAAGAGGGTTTTTTTTTTTTTTTTATCACATAGTCAGTTAAACATATGAAACTCTCAACATTTACGAGGAAATCACGAAAGAAAAATCTGGCATTGTTCTCTAAAACTTCTTTTTTGTTCAATTTCTTAATTGGTGGCCATTGATTGTACAAATCCGCTTACTGGTGAGATATAAAGACATCCAAATGAAAGCGATTAAGAAAATTATTACAAATAACAATTATTACATATAATAATATAGATACCAAAAGCAATCTAGATATTTTATGGATCGATGATAAAATAATTTTACAATAAAGAGATGCCGTCGGGTTCATACTGAAAATACAAATTAAACAAAACGCGTTTAGTTGTAATTTTCTAGAAAAGATTGGGAATTATGGAAACAGAAAATATATATTCAAAAATGAGAGTTTTTCAAAATATGACTCCCACTTGAAACAATCATTTTTATTATTTTCTAGATAATTTTCACTTCAGAAATGAAAAACTGCATTTTACAAATTTGCAACTATACGCGCTTTTAAATTTTTTAAGATTTTCTAAGCAACATTAGCTTAATAAAAACAACATTAAGGAATATAAGACCTATTACACCAATCAAATTCCGCTTATTAGCTCAATGCCTCAATTTATTGAGGGACCGGCTGGAAATGTACGAGAACAAAATGTGTTATGAAAATGATATTGTTGGTCTAAAGGAAAAATAACCATACATATATGCATCGTTTTTAAATTAAACAAGAGTTGTAAAGTTTCATCTTCTGTTCTTCATACTAAGAGTTAGTATTCTAATTAGATTAGATCATTGATCATACCGTAAGTACGTAGAACAAGGATTAATTAGCGTCCATTAATTAATTCACGATGCATCTCCTAGCTAGTTCATTTATATAAATGCATCGAATTATAACATGTGATTAAGATACAAGAAAAAAGCCAGATTCGGCAACGTCGCCTTATGTCCAACATTTTCCGCAACGATAAATCAACCCATATTAATGTTATCGGATCCATTATACATTGTTCAAGTATTATAAACATCAACCAGCATAAACAATGTTAAAAACTGTTAAATATGTATTCCCCCTATATATATAGATGGCTGATAAATGAAATAAGATCGCAAGCTTTGAATTGGATCAAAAATAGATCTATCTCTTCTAAAAACATTATCATGGAATGGATGGTGCCATTTAGTCTCTGAATTACTATAGATGTAGTTTTAGGAGATTAAATGTAAGCTCAAATGTCGACGCAATAAATAAATGTGCGATGACCTATCGTCGCGGTACTGGCGTCAAGAAACACCCATTCGCTAAATGTTAATTTTCTTGTAGCGAACTTTGAGAACCCGACCATCAAATATATAGTTTACCCGTCCTTCACTACTTAGTCTAGTGGTAGGACACCCGGATGTTATCCTCGAGGTCGCATGTTCGATTCCTACTGCAGGGTTGACTGTGATTATATTGAGGTATAGATCTTGCCTTTGGCGGGTCTTTGTGGAGTTTACCGGGCGGGCGGGCAGGGGGGAGGGAAACGGGTCTTAGGTCCACGGTAACCAGTCCGGATACCCGTGGCCCGACCCTTGCTTGATTCTAAAAAAAAAATATATATATATATATATATAAAGTTTAAAAATACATATATATATATATATATATATATATTAATATATATATAGTTTACCCGTACATAGCAATATATATTGAGCTATTGACTCATTTTTTATAAATTGCCCGGCCAATAATAGATAATCTGTTTTATGCTTTACGAAGGAGCCTATATATGTCCAATATATTAATTTTTCATGAATCGTAACAAAGTAAGGTTGACTTTCATTTATTTTGATGGAGATGCATTACAGAAACTCGATGTAATTAAGATCATTGAGTTACTATATAACTATGGAAATGGAGACTGATGACATACCCCTCCAGCGGTACGTAGACCCTGACGTAGTACTGTTGCGTGACGAAGGTCCATCCGTCACGAAGGGTTCCACAGATAGATAAGAGAGATAAGAGTTACTCCCCTAAACGATCGGGATTCTCCTTTATCATTTCCATAACTGATAAAGAGACCCCTGAGATTCCGCCGTTTGATATTCAGCCTAAAACTTAGGAAACCCTAAAGTCACATGCTTATTCTCCAAGATAAATTCTTCTATAAAAGGAGGATCGAAAAGACCTAAAAGGCATTCATTCCTACTCACCCACAATAGACTTAATATGATCAATCAGATCTAAAACACTATAGCATGATCTCAATCGGCTAACAATCAAACCATATTTGATTGGCGTAAAGAGATTAACTCTACCTTTTGGGAATCGCCAGCAAACAACCCAAAAACATTCATCATCATTCCATCTTCAACCTAACCTCGGTTTGATGCACAATCATTTGGCGCCATCCGTGGGACCACACTCAGAACAAAAAAACCCGCAATAAAGATTTTTGTGCATTCACACCGTAAGAAGATGGTAAAGAAAAATCAAAATAGACCCCTAAAAAACAGGAGATCCGTCCTGGCAGTCAGTCAAACGACAACCGGTCACTCAGATCCGGCCAGGATCGAATCAAAAGGTTTTTATTTCCCCCATTTAGGGGAAAATAAGCCTTCAACGACCCCCTCATTATCCAAGCCACGATATTTAATATAGAGGTACGAGGGTTTATTTAGATAGCGGAAGCGAATGCGACGTCATCTTCGAGCATTGTTTCCTCAAATTACCAGATGCCTTACGAGCTCGAAAATTGGATCCCGGGGTCCATTAGTCGGTTTTTCGGGAGAACACGCATGGCCATTGGGGGAAATTGACCTGGATATCACCATTAGCGATGGGACACACGAGAGAACCGAGACATTGGATCTCTCGATAGTGCGATCCCCTTCGCCTTATAACATTCTTCTGGGAAGAACCGCAATGCAGCGGATGGAGATAGTACCCTCAGTAATCCATAGGCTCATAAAGTTTCGATCCGAGACAGGAATAGGCACAATCCGCTCGTCTTACGAGCCGACAAAGCAAATCAATAACTTAAAAAGAATGGAAGACGGAGGCCCCTCTGTCACGAAGGAAACACAAGAAGAAGAAAATGCGACAAAGGTCGTGATAAACCCAGACTATCCGGATCAGGCAGTCTCGATAGGCGTCCACCTTTCGGACGAATGTAAGTACAAACTTCGGAAACTATTACAGTCAAATATGGACATTTTCGCGTGGGAATACAAGGACATGATCGGAGTCCCTAGGGTCCTCACCTTAGAAGGAAGACCCTTCGTGACTGAACATCGCCTGAATGAACGAAAGCACATAGAACCAGTCCACCAGAAAAAGCGCAGCCTCTCTGCCGACAAAGACGAGGCTGCCAGGAAGGAAGTAGAAGAACTGTTGAGAGCAGGGATAGTAAGAGAATCCGCCTACCCGATTTGGATCGCTAACCCAGTAATGGTAAGGAAAGGAGACAGAGGATGGCGGATGTGTGTTGACTTCACAAATATAAACAAGTCATGTCCAAAAGACTACTATCCCCTCCCTGAGATTGATTGGAAGGTGGAATCATTAACCGAGCACAAACTGAAATGTTTCTTAGATGCATACAAGGGATACCATCAAATACAGATGGCGGAAGAAGATGAAGATAAGACAGCCTTTTACACGAGTAATGGGACTTACTGTTACCGAAAAATGCCTTTCGGCCTTAAGAACGCAGGGGCTACATACCAAAGGTTGGTTGATAAGGCGTTTGCTATGCAAATAGGAAGGAACTTAGAAGCATATGTCGACGACATGGTCATCAAAAGCAGGGATGAGGAAACCCTCATAGAAGACATCCGAGAGACCTTCGGGAACCTCCGAAGGATAAACATGAAACTCAATCCTAAAAAGTGCTCCTTTGGCGTGGAAGAAGGAAAGTTCTTGGGATATTACATCAGCAATAAGGGCATTCACACAAATCCTTCTAAAGTACAAGTTGAAGCAAATCTCGGCACCAAAGACGATCAAAGAAGCGCAAAGCTTGAACGGCAAACTTGCCGCACTTAGCCGTTTTCTCTCCCGAGGTGCTGATAAACAACTCCCTTTCTTCAAAGTGTTAAAGGGCTGCACAACGAACAAGGATTTCGCATGGACGGAGGAAGCGAATAAGGCTTTGGAACAGATGAAGGAGTACGTCGCAAACCTACCAACACTCACAGCCCCGAAACCAAAGGAAACACTTTTCGTGTATTTGGCAGCCTCACATGAATGCGTAAGCGCAGTGTTGGTGGCCGAAAGGGACAGGCACCAGATACCGATCTACTTCGTAAGCAGAGTCTTGCAAGGCGCAGAAGCCAATTATCCAGAACTAGAGAAACTCACGTTAGCGTTGGTCCATGCAGCACGAAGGCTACGAAGGTATTTCCAAGCACACCCTATTGTCGTATTGTCCGACAAACCAATAAGACAGATACTGTTAAAGCCTGAAAAATCTGGAAGGGTGGCTAAATGGGCCATCGAACTAGGGGAGCATGACATAGAGTTTAGAGCCAGACACGCAATTAAAGGGCAAGTACTGGCCGATTTCATCAGCGAAGTACATGAAGGGAAGAATTCAATGACACATTCCGTGTCACTGGAAGTAATAGGAAATGTTGAAAGCGATACTTGGAAATTGTATACCGACGGAGCTGCTAGCTCCGATGGTTGCTGTAAGTGCATGATTCTGTTGACAACAGCAACAGCGATTTGATCAGATATGTTTATGTTTTGTAATATGTAATCATAGACTTATGTTATGTTTAAACTTGTTATTTGGACTTAAGTAATGTGAATGATTACATATTGATCAGAGTTTTGGTATGTTGAATGTTTACGACTTGTATGAATGTGACTATAAATAACATACAGATACAAGTGATAAACTAGTCACGTTTTGAGTAATTAAAGTATACTTAAAAGATGACAAAAGGAAGTGTGTACAAACTCGTGCTACAGTAACACGAGTTTGCCTAA